>JAYKKI010000009.1:37042500-37642500 GCA_039881145.1 Druceiella hillmani | reverse complement strand
ATTAGATCTTCTCATAATTTAACTAAAACAGCTGAGATGCTGCGACATACAGGTAGACAGACGGACTTAACAAAATTGTAATAATTTCATAGTTACTGTTTGACATGAAATCCTAAACACAAAACAAAACTCTAACTGAAAAATAATAAAACATGAACAATATTTCATATTTTATTTTGCGTTCTATTTAAATTAACAGTTTTTATAAAATAATCCTATATGCACTTGAGCCTGGATCCAAATTGCTCAGAATTTAATGCTCTCAAATAAATTTGCCTTAACTACCTTAATTAACTTTTAAAAAATATATTAACCAATTACGAAAATAAACAAGAGGAATAATAAATTTTGGAAAGAGAATTTACTATTCAAATTCCAAATTTAATATAATATTATACGTGCAGACTTTAATTTCCCCTCAAGTGAAGTGGTTTAACTGCTTTAATTAACTTTTTAAATATTTATTACTATAATTTCAAAAAAAGGAATTACTAAATTTTAAGAAGAAAATTTACTATTCAAGTTCCTATTTTAATATAACTATATATATCAAGACTTTCAATTTGATCTCAGATAGTTTGCTTAACTACCCGAATTAACTTTCGTTTCAAATTTATTGCTCCAATTTAAAAAAACGTGAGAATTTATTATCAAAGTTCCCATTTTTAATATAACATTTAACGAAGAATTTCGATCTGCTCTTAAATTGTACGATCGTTAAGAAATATAACCGTGTAATCGTTAAGACTTATAACCGTAGATCTCCCAAAATATTAAAGCAAAGAAGATAGTACAACTATTTTGATCCACTCGGTAAGTTAGGATTAAAATCGTTATGGGCCAATTGATATATATCAGATACACTGATAGAACAGCACTTAATAATATTACGTAAAAAAGGGATTATATTAAAAATAAATAAGTTAACGGTATGCTTTACACCATCAATGATATTTTATCACGAAGCAATTCTGATCCATAGTTTGAATTAAACCATTTCAGTAAACTTTGAAGAAACTAAATAATTACTTTCTGAAAGTCCAGATGTTGAGTTTACTTATTTTTTTCTGTGTTTTTTTATTAATTTAGAAGGGAACCTAAGTGCAACTCAGAAAATTTATTTGACTTAATTAGCGCACTTTATATATAACATATTAGACAAATTACAGAAATAAGTTTAAGTAGCAATAAGATTAAAACTAACTCATAAAAGATAAATTTGTTAAAAATTATGAATTTTGAATGAGCACCAATTAAAATATCTAATGTTGTATAAGAGACAGAAGGATATGAAAAGGACATTTCTTCGCGGATTATCACGACTATGATGAACTTCACCCAACTCTGCCTGCATGTGGCGGTTGACAACCGAAAAATATTTTGTTACTTTGAATATTTCACCATTCATACACGTATTTCCCAATTTATAGAAATAGTAAAACGACAAACTGTGTATAATCTTATACATTCGGTAAAATGAATTCACAAAAAAAAATTAATATCACAGACTGACCTCCACAGGCATCCTTAAAATCGGAGCAGCAGTCGCCAAGTTTCAAGCAGGCGTGATCACAGTAGCAAGGTTTATCAGTCAGATCCTCGATGATGGCGTTCAATGGAGCCTTCTGGACTACGCAGGATGAATCTCGGCCTGGGCAGCATAGCTTCGATTCGCGACAGGATCCAGCATCAGATAATCTAGCTCCTAACGCAACCACCGCCATACACACGAAAACGTTCAACATTTTGAATGATTGAATTTATATCCACTTTTGTTTCAAAATTAATTAACTTTAGATATTTTTACACAAAGCTTAATAATATCACATAAAAGTTTTCTTGTTTACTTTTACAAAGCGAGACAAATATTTAAGAACTTTTTTAAGAAAAGAAATCTTGTAATAACTTTGTTTCGTAGCTCAAGGCTTTTACTTTGAAAATAAAGATGAAAGTGTCGATATAGCGGCTAAAAATAGATTTATGTTGGACAAAACGTGTAGTCAATTGTATTTCACTTCCGGCCGGGTCCCCAGAGACGCAGTTTCGTATTACGCAGGTTTCAGTGGCATCCGGTTACGGCAGGCTTCATATCGTATTTCCGTTGTCAACTTCGCCTTGTCCCCGGTTCTGAAATGAGAGATGGAAAGGATTTTTGTTGAATTCGCTTTTGGTGGATGTATTTGATTTCGGACGCTTGTTACGAGGATTTATTACGTCAGTTTTTATTTCTACTTTGGATTGAATAAGCGAAGGGCAAAAGTCAAACTTACGTTGTGTCCTTTTTCGTCTACCTGCCTTTTCTAAGTATTTAGTTTTACTTTTATATCAGCGTTTTCCTAAATAATAAGTATGCTACGAATACATCATTACGACCTCTATTGATCAACATTTTATTATTAACCGACTTCAAAAAAGGAGGAGGTTCTCAATTCGTCGGATTGTTTTTTTATGTTTGTTCAGCGATAATTCTTTACCTATTGGACCGATCTTGATGATTCTTTTTTGTTTGAAAGAGGGTGCTATAGATGTGGTCCCATATAAATATTCTGTTGATCCTTGACGAATGGCATTAAATCTACGGGTAGCTGTTATTTTGCAAAATAACTACACCACTTACATGGTGAGGGTGTGATGGATATGAACAATGAAACTCCTTACCAGATATTAGTAAATCAACTGGGAATAAAGATATTTGCTATTAGTAATTATTAATTTTTGTCAAGGTCTGATATGATTTCTGGAGATAAATAAAGGAACTTTTAACGGATAGTAATTAATTGAAAGTGATTCAAGATATTTGCTACTGGTGGTTCTTATTTTGCAAAATAACTACACTATCGATAATGTCAGAATCTGATGATGGAGATGGACAATGCAACTCCTTATCAGATGTATTAAATCAAGAGTAATTCAAGATATTAACTACTGGTAGTTTTTACTTTGCAAAATAACTACACCATTGACCAGGGTAGTCTGTGATGATGAGTTCTGAAGATGAATAATGTAACTCTTTAACGGATGGTAGTAAATAGACCACAATTCAATATATATGCTACTGATTAGTCGTTACTATAGCGTCGTTATCTTGTCAAAATCTGATAATGGACTTCGAATATGGAGAACCGAACTCCTCAACTAGTAATAGGTAACCGTTGGCGGCTACCACTATCGCTTCATTTCTGTATTGTTTAAAATCAACTTTAGACAAAGAGGAAATTATCTGTGTACTAGCTTTTGCCCCTAATTTTATTATATATAATAATTATTGAATATTCTAAGAGAGAAAATAATTAAGATGATTAATATTAATATATTAATCACTAAAAATTCTAAAATAAAATATCTTTTAAAAGACCGACTTCAAAAAGTAAGCATTAAAAAGAAGAAAATAACTAACTCAAAATACCTACTTGTTTACAACAAATAACCTACTTGTTTGCAACAAATAACCTACTGGTTTACAACAAATAACCTACTTGTTTGCAACAAATAACTAAATTACTTATTTTTGAAGTCGGTGCCAGCACCGCCAATTAACTTAAATAAATGTAAATATTTATATGATAAATACGCCCTTTATGAATATATTTAATATTATAAGTACATTAGAAATTAAAGTTTTAAATTTACATTATAAATTAAATTATATTATAAATTTGTTTAGGTTGATCGACAGTGCTAGCAACGACTTAAAAAATAAGTAACTTATTTATTGCAAATAAGTATGTACCTATTTTGAGTTAATTATTGTTTTACTTTTTAGTACCTACTTTTTTTGAAATTTGTTTTTTAAAAGATCTTTTATTTTAATGAAAATATTTATGAGCTATTGTTTTATTATATTCGGTGTGAACTCTAATACTATTTCTAATTAGACTTTAATACTATTAGCTGAACTTACATATAAACTAATCGATTAGCCATTTACACATAATTGTTTCCATTAATTAATGAATCGAATAATTATACTGTAATGCTTCAAAAACTATCGCCTTACTAATAATAGCAGTAATACCAATCATTAAGTGGACTCTGAAACAACTCTAAAAGTTGTGCATTATAATTAACAACCAAGATTGTAATATTACTTATAAGTATCTACATTTTCAAATGCCATAACTTGAAAAATGCTTTAATTTTATTTTTTTAGTATTGTGGGATTTAAAAAAATATGTAGGAAAGGCGTCACAAAATTTTTAAAAAATTTCAAGGATTTTAAACAAATAAATAAATATAAACGAGAGACAGTTCATCAAAGATACTTCTTTGATGAAGTCTCTTAAACAAAAATCAAAATTGTATACACGTAGGGAACGTGTATACAATTTTGATTTTATTAAAATGAAGAAAATTGTACTTCTAAACACAAAAATAAAAATGTTCAAATCAACAAATTTCTCTCTTTATTTAAAAAAGTAAACTACTTTTTGTACTTTCTCGGTAATGATTAGTGGAAATAATATGTGCACTTCTTGGCCAGCTTAGTGGAACTAAGATAATTTTTTAAGACCAACATGTGGTATGGATATATCCTATAAAAGTAGGTAAGAGAATAACTAATGCTCACAGTTCATTACACTCAATCCATAAAACCAACCGTCTGGGCCGACATCTATCGATATCGTACCTAAATCTTCATATCATAAAAGTTATTTGTGGAAGAAACAAGCATTAAAAAAGAACAGAAATGTTTATCTATCACGGATTAAAAATATTCTTAGAAAGTATAAAATACTTTCTCTTAATCGTTTCTAATAAAGAAATTTATTAAACGATTCCTATAATAATAAATAAACCTTTATACAAACAATTATTTTTATAACTAGCATTTAATAAAAATAAAAATATCCTTCCCTGAGGGTAGCTACAGATGAAATTATCCTGAAATTAAAAGCTAGTCTCTTTCCGTCTCCCGTGTTCTCCCAGGTATTCTTCGACATTAAGGGATGAAGAATATTAAAAAATACAATCAACATATCTTCTTCCAGGTGAGGATACATTGCTACGGAGGGAATTTAAATAAATCACTGTTTCCACAAACAAAGTGTATTAAAATAGATCACTGTTTCCACAAACAAAGTGTATTAAAATAGATCGTTGTTTCCACAAACAAAGTGTATTAAAACAAATCAATGTTTCCACAAACAAAGACATGAGACGATTATTCTAATGAACATCTTAAGCCTCGGTGAAGCAGAATCAATTTTAATGTAGTTGAAAATTAGTAATAAAATTGTGAGAACATCAGGTGAAGTTTGATATTTTAAGCCCTTGGAAAATTGCCTTATAGCCAATGAAATGAAAAATTCATATGCTAAAAGTAGCTGTGCGATAAATACTTGTTAAATATGAATAGAACTCTTACTACGTGGGTTTCGTACACATTCAAGCATTAAACTATTTACAAATTTTAATATTATGTGTCACTATGTAAAAATATAAATATGTTGTCTAGTATACCTTTCACGGTTATAATAAATACACATTTTAAAATACAAATTTAATTTTACATATGGTTTAAGTTGGACTTTCTATGAACTTTAGAGATATATTATATGCAAAATTATAAAAAACTAACTACTTGTATGGATTTTCTATAAACTTTGGAGATATATTATATTCAAGAACTATAGAGAACTAACTACATGTTATAAGCTAGTCGACTATTATTAATATTCAAAATACAAATTTATTTTTGTAGTTAGTTTAAGTAACTTGAATGAACTTTCTATGAACTTTAGAGATATATTATATACAAGAACTATAGAGAACTAACTATATGTCATAAGCTAGTCTACTATTATTAATATTCAAAATACAAATTTATTTTTGTAGTTAGTTTAAGTAACTTGAATAAACTTTCTATAAACTTTAGAGATATATTATATACAAGAACTATAGAGAACTAACTATATGTCATAAACTAGTCTACTATTATTAATATTCAAAATACAAATTTATTTTTGTAGTTAGTTTAAGTAACTTGAATAAACTTTCTATGAACTTTAGAGATATATTATATACAAGAACTATAGAGAACTAACTATATGTCATAAGCTAGTCTACTATTATTAAAATTCAAAGTACAAATTTATTTTTGTAGTTGGTTTAAGTAACTTGAATGGACTTTCTATGAACTTTAGAGATATATTGTATACTAGAATTATAGAGAACTAACTACATGTCATAAGCTAGTCGACTATTTTTGATACAGTTACTTTAATATTAATACAGTTACTCAAACTAAGTTTAAAAAGTTTTCGCGGCAGTTACAAACATTTAAGGGTATTGTTATTTCTGTTTAAACTATTTACAAGTATTAGATTTTCACAACCTAAATATCATAATCTAGTAGAGAGTCTACTTAGCTGTGATATTTTTTTATATCTACTACTATTGTGAATACTTTTACATATTCTAATACAGCAGTTTAGCTGGTAGGGGATACCATAAATACTAATATTTCGTAAACAGCTTCCTGTATCGCAAAGTTTTCATAACATATCCCAAATACATTTTAAATACGTGTTCTACGATACTCTATACATAGGAATAAACGAATAAAGAAAAATAACCTGCATATTAATGAGATATCCTGAAAAATGTGTTCGTAACATTTTAGTTCATAACTTTGTAGACGTAATAAAAATGTTTAACCGTGCCAAAATTCAACTTTATAGCACTAACAGTTTACAAATAAAATGGTCATGATTAAACAAATGGATATACAGACGGAAATGGTGCAAATATAGGGATTCCTAGTTTGACTACAGAGCACTAAAAACGACTTTAACTTTTGCACTTTTGTACGATTTCCTCTAAGCAAATGACTACCTAAATATCATAAATTTCACCATGTATGTGTGTTTATGTATGTATGCGAGCGCACGTGTGTGTGTATGTATGGTTAAAAATTCTTCCGAGGACAGAGGTTCCTACTTTTTGACGCTTTCTATCTTAGCCAGAAAATAGTTCTTGTCTGGTTCTACATTGATATCAAAATTGATTAAAATTGGACAAAGACAAGTGTCTAATTTTGGATTCCACAATTTCTGCATTCTTTCCTATGTTAACTAAATAATAACTAAATTTGTTGGATTTTCAAATATAAAATTGATTGCCACCAGCTCCATTTTGCCACAACCGACGATCTTTAAGAAGTCGGCACACAAAGTGTGTTCTAAAAACTCGCAATTTACGCACTGCGCCAAATAATAATATCCTTCGTACTCACTGTTTTGCATACCAATTCACTATAAATTATAATTGTCGGACCCTATGTACTTAAATTAGAATCAATTACAGCTATTAGATCTAGCCCATTTATTGGTACAGAATGGGATCTATAGTTTGAGGTTACTTGAGTACAGACACTTCGCACATGAACCAGACTCGTTCGTGACCGGTTTTATTCCCACAAGAAACCAGATCTAAACACTACGCAAATAGCACAAAAAGCTCATTGAACCTTCTCTGCCTATCTCATTCCCACATCCTCCATACGACGTGCGATTAATCTCCCTCTCTACTCCGAAATGGGTCGCCAAGACGGTCTGCACAGATCGTTGGCACCGAATTATGATGAGTGTTTTAGCAGCTTCGAGCACAGCCTCCGCAGCTGGACTCGCGGCGCCAGATGTCCGTCGCAACATACGCTGTCAGTTTAAGCTTAGGGATACAGTAAGACGTTATTCACGAGAATTCATACAGTCGCTTTCAAAAGGTGCACTTAAATTTCTTCCAAATTATACACGATTTTGCTAAATATATTCTCCTACAGAAAAAAAAACCAATAAACAATTGTAAGAAACTAACTCCATCTATCAAATATTGTTCGCCCTACGTCATGTTACAAAAAGGAAACCAAATGGTAGAAAACTAGCGCCATCTGTAGCTAATTTGATAAACCTTATTAAGCAGTAGCGGCATTGTTCCGAGTTACAGCGTAATTACGCAAAATATATTCTCCTACAGAATAAACACGATTTTGCAAAATATATTCTGCTACAGAAAAAAAAACCAATAAACAATTGTAAGAAACTAACTCCATCTATCAAATATTGTTCGCCCTACGTCACGTTACAAAAAGGAAACCAAATGGTAGAAAACTAGCGCCATCTGTAGCTAATTTGATAAACCTTATTAAGCAGTAGCGGCATTGTTCCGAGTTACAGCGTAATTTCTACTGTGGGTAATCCTTTAGCATTCAGCAATAAATTTCTTTCTACTTCACAATATCTTTTTCCTAACCCTTTATTACATACATATAAGTTTTTGTTACCTTTATCTACAAATTCAATATTACCAAACTATCTATATATCCCGTTCATTATCAAGGTTTATGAGATATGTATTTTGTATTTTTGTGCGTTCGCCATTTTAACTTTTTGTCAGTTACTTAAAATATTATTTCGATAATTTTTATGTTAGTTAGCCAAGTGAAATTAGTATAAAAATGTACCTGTTTTCAGAAATTTCTTTTGTTTTTGCACTACTGAAATCTGTTGCAAATAAATACAATCCAAATCAGGGAACATATCTGGTATAAAACTTCTCACATCATGTAAATTTTATGAAGAGGAAAGTTTTGTTAGTTTGGGCGTTTTTATGAGTTGGCGCAAAAGCATATTATACAATTGACGTAAAAAATTAACTATCGTAGTTCAAATTTTTCAGGTGGACATCGAGTCTATCATTTCTTTTCAGAATATGAGGTAAATAAGAATCAATAACGTTTTAAGTGAAACTAATGGAAGTGTGCTAACCGCATTTTTTTAAATTAAAGTTAGAAACTGTTTAAGCTACATAAAAATAGCGTGTGAAGATATTGTAGACGACGTGAAAATTTAGACAAAAATTCTATTATACATATTGCCAATTATTACAGACTGTCTCATATGACCCCTCTTCTGTTGCAAAATTAGACCATAGAAGAATTTTTATTTTAAGCAAACTAAAACATTGAAATAAAATAAACCATTGAAATAAAAATGCCAAAACAACATTTGAAATAATTGTATATGACAATGAAATATACAAAAAAGTTTCAGAACTTATTTTGCTGGTTATTACTAAAGTCTATTATTTATTAGATATAACCGTTTTATACACGGTTTCCGGGAATAAATGTCGGACAAAGAAAAACGTTAATCGTTGACTGAAAAATAGTTTATTATCGTTAAAATAAAATTTAAAAGATGACTTTGTTCAGAAAATTGAAAATAACATTCATAATTGTTATCTTTTTCGAAAAACAGGATACTTGCGCACATTATTCAGCACCGCTCACGGAAATAACCCGCGAACAACTACGAAAACATCTAGCTGCATGGGTAAGCACCGCTCTCCAGGCAAGTATTGGGTACGTTAAAAAGAGTTATGTGTCATTTTTTTGCACTCAGAAAAAGAGCGTGTTTTACATTTCATTTCAACGACAATTTATTCCTTTATAGCCAACGAATAGCGTCTTTATTTGTCTGACCCTTATTCCCGGACACCGTGTATAATAAGATTAAACTGTACAGTATTAACCTCGTTGAAAGTGCAGAATAAATAAAGAAAAAGTTGAAATTACGGTTAACATCCATATATCATTTATGTAAAAAATATATGAATATTAACCGTAAGTCAACTTTCATATATTTATTAGTGCAAAATGCCATTCCTTGTTATTGCATTTGGTTTTAATAACACTAATTAGGAATGGCATTTGATTTTAAATCCCTTTTTACCTAAAAAGAGATACGACAGGCAACTGGTAAAATAACGTATTAAAAGATATTCTTCCTAAATAAACATTAAATAAATTTCGTCTACGTCAAAGTGTCGGTGTAACAAAGTTAAAAAAAGATTTCAAATTGGCATACTTTCATCAATTACAAATTTGGAAATATCTGACTTTCAGGTTACGCTTTTTACTAACTATCCTCTAGGTACTATATGAACTCAATCCATTATTTTCCTACTCTAGACACTAATTTTTCGTTAAACCTTCGCTAAACGAAATAAAGAAGCTTTACTGCCAAAAGTAAATATATAAAATTAATTTTCTTCAGTTTCATGTTTATAATACGGATAAAAACCAATAAAGGAATAAGAAAACCATACTTTATATAACAGGTTATATAACCTCTATCAAAAAAATCAGTGCAATTTTATATCATCTGACAATTTAAAAAGTAAAAACTGAAAAAAACATCGAATCTTTTCAATATTCTGTTTGTAATCCCTGGAACACATTTTTACAGACATCTTTATAATAGTGATACATGTAAATATACTGTTTAATATATGTATATGACGTAGGATAATTACAAATGCCATGTAATTAAAAATCACATTTATCCTTGTTATTTTCGGTTGCTCAAAATTTTCGTGGCTCATCTCAGAACGAATGCAAATGGCGATCGCTGATTGGCTAGTCTAAGCGTTGTAAACATGCAACCTTGTATCTTTTCTCCGATTGGTCGTTTTAAGTTAACTTTTTGTCATTGACAGAACATTTTTATTTCAAAATGTATAAAAATTAAATTCTTTATATACATATATTTTTATATATATATATATATATATATATATATATATATATATATATATATACAAGATATAATAATCAAACTATTGCAACTACCCTACGACATAAAGGGTTTACAATTCTTACATACGTCGTGTTTATCTTAAATAAAATACATGATTATATTTTAGCATGACACCATGCTGAACACTGCGACTGTACACGTTATCGGTGCCACAACATTATTGTATATCAGGGGCACTATAATACAATGGCAGATGATATACTGTCAGTGCTATAATCGTTATGTAGTGGAGCGAGTCTGCCTGTCCGCGCGGACACGCGGACGGGCACGGGGTCGTCCGGAGATCGTTAACCTCCCGCCCACGGGAACGCTGACCGGGTCCGCTCACACCGCCCGACGAATCACACTTTTATCTATCTATATATAACTTCAAGCTTATCTTTCCATCTCTTTCCGATGCGAAATGAGAAGCGATAACGGTCATTCATATGACCTCAAAATGCCATATCATTTAGCAAAATCATGTTCTTCCGTTCGCCTATTTTATTCAAATATTCGTTTGCGATTCCTCTCAATAGCTTCTTCTTTTTCTTTTTCTAAGTATCGCTGAAGCGACCACTGATAGCTGCTGGGATTGTTACCAACTTCCAGTTTAAAGGTTCTTTACCAGCGAGAGCGAGAGCCTCAATGAGAGGTTTCGAATTGTTTAAGTTACCTCCTTGTATATATTTGGCGATTAAAACATTTCTCCTATTAATTTAAACATTTTAAAAGTATTTACAACGTCTAACAATACTTTCAATTATTTGAAATCGACGTAAAACCTTAATTACAGTACGCAGAATGCGATATAATTTTATATTCGTGTTTTTTCCTATTCCCAAAATATAGTAACTTAAAGTTATGGTAAAATTTATTCAAATTGCCCACATATTTTCAAGAATTACAAAATAATTTTATATTGGTAACGAGTCGATTCCCTAGTGGCCTGTTGCGAAACTAACTCATGATAGATAATTGAAATTTATAAAATTATTATTTTGGATTGTAAGTACGGTTTGCTGCATCTGTTTCGGATAATATGGCCATACGTTTACACATATCTAACATTACAAGTATAACATTATCATGATAAATGTAAAAGAATTTGGACGTTTCATTCTCGACCACGTACAAAAGGTCTATATAGATTGTTTGTCCATCTATTATGAATTATGGCGTAGACATAGTTCAAGATTTAAATAAATTATAGACCGTCACTGGTCAATAACGCTTCTTAAGAGAGAATGAGCAAAAGCTTAATTCAGGTAGAATAAAATAAATAACTTTCACTCAATAATAAAAATTTAGTACCTTCAATATGTGTTTCGAAAGGCTACAACATGTATGTTTTGCCTAGCACAACTAAACATTTAGATTTTATTTATAGAAAGGCTTTGCGATAGTCTCGTTGAGCCCGAGGCAAATTTCGCCGTCTTAATCGTAAATTCACATAGGCGAAGGCGCCTGGAAAAGATAGTTATAAATATATTTTGGTACATATTATTGATGGAAAAAGCCACACGCTTGCTCGTTATAGTCATGTACTTGTATTTATTGATGTTTTTAACACCCAGACTGGGAGAAATCTTCTCTGTCCATCATTATCTAATTAAAGTTGCAAAGAAATAAAAAGGACTTATTACGTAGAACAAAGTGGGTATTTTACTACTCGTAACATATCTCAGACAAAAGAAAATAGAAGCAATCTCTATTATTTTTTTACAAAACTACAAATCCAAAAATTGGCATAAATGCAAAAAAAAGAAATAAATAAAAAAAACGGAAAATACTGAAAGTGAGATATCCAAATTAGAATTGTTTAAAGATGTTTCTTCAAGACTAGGTAAGCAGAATAACTATGTATACACTACTTTCATACAGGTCACTTGTTGTATAAAAGAAAGAAAGAGTACTATTATAGAACGAAGGAAAATTAATTTTTCTTTCATATCATATTTGCTTTTAAATGTGGAGTGCACAGATTAAAGTGTTGTACAACCACTACCCATACATAATAGTGATCTGAACATAACCTATGAAGTTTACTATGTATTTTATGTATTACCGTGCGATTCTTTTTATTCACCACGTCGTAAATATTTTCTTTTTCACCTAGCAGAAAGCAACAAATACTTTTTAGTCTAAAAAATCAAATTATTTTTATAAGAAATTCCTAAACAACGATGGCATAATTTTTTTTAATGTTTCCTCACTCATTTCCAACCTATCTTTATCCATCATCATAAAACCGTCAATTATACTACCATATTTTGACCAAAACGGTCTACTAATTAAAGACTATTTTATTTTTATTGTTTTGCGAGCAATTTTTTATTTACATACTTTAAAAATACGCATAAAGCATCAAACTTTATTAAATGTATTAAAAGAGTACA
This sequence comes from Druceiella hillmani, assembly GCA_039881145.1. Taxonomy (NCBI): domain Eukaryota; kingdom Metazoa; phylum Arthropoda; class Insecta; order Lepidoptera; family Hepialidae; genus Druceiella; species Druceiella hillmani. The sequence goes on along the minus strand of JAYKKI010000009.1, from coordinate 37,629,524 downwards.
TAAGCAAGTTGTGCACATAACTATACCAAATCCCTACTAGACGACCGTTCCCGCTAAGTTTCTTATGAGCACGCCGCAATTAAAGTGATATATTGTTTACATATATTATCGGACTAGGATGAGTTCACCATGATTTAGTAGGCTTAAGTTATCGGTATCCATTAATTCTTTTTAACGTTAAATCAAAACAAATAATAAAGGATAGTTGCATCTTAATAAAAATATTTTAAAATAATAATTGTTTTATTAATATAAAATAAAGCAAAAAATCTAATAAAAATTATTAAAAATCTAAATTAAAGCGACAGTTGTATATGACAAATAAAATGAAAAGAAAAATCAAACTCATTTTATAGATAAAAAAAGTCCGAGCCCAATTTGCAAATTAATTTTTCCTGACAAAAAACATTTGTCCCGCATTCGACATTAATTTCACTCTGTGATATTACAAACGTTGTTTATGGGTACAGTTAAATACATAATTTAAAAAAATACATATATATACATATCTATACACCGATTATAACATCATATCGCATCGCGACCATGAAATATGTCATTTAACTGGGTTATTAAAAGATTAGCCATCCGACACACGCCGTATAATGCACAAATAAATTAACGATACACGTCGTATAAAGCACAGATAACAGATGATATGAACAATTGTAAAATAAATCAGAATTTTGGATTGGTATTTGAGTTAGGAACTCAATAATAATGAAATAAATAATGAGCTTAATTTAATAAAATTTAAAAGACGACTTTTTTTCTGAAAATTGAAAATAATATTCATAATTATTTGTCATCTTTTTTGTACACATGATACTTGCACACAATGTGTTTATAAAAGTCTTTCAAATAGCAAATGTTAGTAATGTTATTCGAATACATATTAATGATTCCATTGATGATAAGTTACATTAAAAACAAGACGCAATTTTAAACGTTTATACGTCTGCTTGACTGGCTGAAATATAACTCAAAAAAAGGATAGTTTGTAATTAAAATGGTACAGGAAAAAAACCTGTATAAAACAATATTCTACATTTGTAAATAATATTTTTTATAAAATTTCAATATTTAAACTTAAAATTGATAAAAAAACAATTTTCAACATAAAAATTATGGGTTCCATTAAAAGCAAAACGCATTGACACGGTCTGCTTGACTGGCTGTGATATAACTCAGAAATAGGATAGTTTATAATTAAAATGGTGCAGGAAAAAAACTGTATAAAAGGTTATTGTGCATTTGTAAACAATATTTTTCATAAAATTTCAACTTTTCAATTTCAAAATTGATACAAAAACAATTTTCAACATAAAAAATATACAGCTCAGTGCAAATTATTTGAAATAAATACATTTGGGAGTTTTTTAAATACATGCAATTTTTTTTTATTTTATTTCGTTATCATTTAAGAAATATCAATTTTGTTTAAAAAATAAACTCATTGTCATTTAAATAATATCACAAATTCAAATGAAACTTTTTGCATATTTTCCACATGTATCAATAACCAACAAAATCTTAATGCCTAAGTTAAACGCAAAAAAATCTCTAAAAATATATTTCACTCTTGGGACTCGAAGGAAATCCCTAATGGTCTCTCTCCTTTAATACCCAGGAAAATCTGCGAAGTTCAATTCATATCAATTTCCCTTTTCCTTTTTCTAAAAGGCAGCGCCCTTTTTATGAATTTCTATTTAACGTAAATACCGTCTAAGCTTTGAACCGATCTGAAATTTATACTGGAAAAGCTTCATCTTTACATTTTCCGCGACACGTTTTACAAATATCGTTTTATTTATGCCCACTAAATTTCTTCATTCTGTGAGCTTTCTTTCCCCTTTCTTAGCCTTTGGCTGTGAAATTGAGTTTGAAAGTGAAAAATAGAACCTTTTTGTTTTCCTAATTATCTAAACGCATAATCTCTAAACGTGTCGAAATCAGAAAGAGCTACTGGTTACACGTGTAACGCATTACTGCCACGTTCGATACATTCAAAAATAGTGGCTCGTGTTAAATTAGTTATAAATAAGATATCTTCGAGTGTAGTTATCTTTCTCCTATTAACGTCTACTTAACACTTGTATTTCTATATCGCTCTTAACACTTGCAGTTTAGTTTGACTACTGACAAATAAATTTGAATTGCTTTTTTAACATGTTTTATCGGGCGAATCCATAAGCATATTAGCAATTCAGCTTCGGTTATTTCTCAAGATTTATTCAGTCTATACCATAATTAATCACAGAGACACTCATGGAGAAATGATGGAGATATCTATCCTGGAAAGTGTGTCTTCATCCCTAGCAAAAAGCCAAGCGACGATAAACTGTGTGCGTTATTAGGTCATATACTCAGTAATGAATTGAGTAAAGTGAAGAAAACAATTAATTTAACGTAACATAGATAAATTTGTGAATTTCTATATAATATGATAAGGTCGAAAATATAATTAACACGAATAAAACGAAATTAGTGAAAAATTTAGGCAGAAAAACAATTAGATTTAAAAAACAATATTTTCAATTAGTAATTAAGTAGAAAAAGACGTATTTAACCGATTCATGTCTGATGACGAGAACAAAAATAGAGGCCAAGCGCATACCAAAACACACATGAATCGTGGTTCCGCAGTTGACATCTCTGCAAATTATCCATTGCAAGTTAACCGAATCAATAATAAATGTTTTAATCAAATCGTCTAGTACTCGTATCCAACATTTTTCAGATTTTTCAAACTCATGGATGGAAAGTTGGACGGGATGTTTAAAAGCTTATTATTTAGCAAGCGGTGTTCAAAATCGAAAAATCGTAAACAAAATCTTAACATCATGTGTGTGTATATATATATATATATATATATATATATATATAATGAGACAAAGAATACATAACACCTTGTTGAATAAATATATTTAATACATACTTTAAAAAACTCAGTCTTGTTTATTTCTTATTTACCTTAATTACTTGGGAAAATATATCCACTTTTATGAAAAGCGCGTAATAAGAGAATCTAATGCTTCCCGCCTCTTACCGGGCACGGCTAAGCTAAATTGAAACATCTTCAAAATTTTGTTTTGGGCATGTATATGAATTTCCATATTTCATCATAGAAAATTCGTAATCGGCTCTCGTCTTTAATACCGTGGAAATCCGCAAAAGCTATTTCATATCAATTACTGTTTCATTTTCTACCCAAAATACTTTTCATAAATTCGTATTTAACCTTAATACCTGAGCTTAGAGCTTTGAGCATGAAGTTTATTACTGAAACGGCATTATATATACGTATGTCGAATCTCATCTTACCAAGTAATTTTTATTACAATCTGAGTAAATATATTTTATGGCTTTTTCTTTTCCTTTGCCTCTTATTGTAAAATTCAGTTACATATCGACTTCTGTAATCTATTTTTACCTGTGGTTCATTTCAAACTTTCTGCTAAGTGTTTTCGGGACATTTATTTGCAACCATTAATAGTAGTAGGAATCATAACACGGTTTCACACGGAACTTTTCTTATGAAACATTTTATATTTTGGGCATTAAGTGAATGAAAATCAATAAAAATTCAACATATTTTGGGCAAATTAGGCAGGAAATTGGCGGGAAATCGAGATTTGACAAATAGTAAGGGATTTTCAGGAGTCATTTTTTAGTGTTCCGTGGAAAAATTGCCAAAAGAGAATACTAATAGACCACTTCAGTGTCCGTCTCTCCATCCGTCCGTCCAATCATCCATCACAGGTGATTTTGTCGGAAACTACATGATGTCAACATTTAAAATTTATTACAAAAATAGAGTATGATAACCCAATTGTAAACGTGAGGTATCGAATGGTAAATTTTGATTTTGGGAGCATAAAATGCAAGCTTACTGACACAGGAATTCAATCATAGATATGATTTTTTTAATGAATTTTTTAACACTTCCGGAAAAACGCTTTAAAAAAATGTTTACTCTCCACCCTCATCAAAAGGAGAATCGGTCAAAAAAATCTGGAAATAATCGAGAACATTGGAAATCAGATATAGATTGAAAGAGAATTATCAGGATTGAAAAATTCCAGCGCAACTAATTTTTGATAAACGATTTAATTGTTTGTTTCCTTATAACTGCTGAACGATTAGCTTTAGGGAAAAAGTTTTATCACGAAAAACATTTCTTCCGATAGAAGAAACAATTTTCTTCCTTATACGTTTTTTAACATTTTTAATTTCACTCGGTCGAAACGCTCCCCACTCGGCTCAGCCAAACACAAGGTGATACTGCATTGGTGCAGTCGGCGACGGGTAGCCCCCTTAGTAGGCCCCTTTTAATCACAAGATCGGAGTTCATTATTATTTATATTTAAATAGGATTTGATGGCAGAGGACACTCATTTTACAAGTATAGCTTGTGTTTAACCGCTTTTTTATTTGATAAATAAAATTTGAAACAGCAAACAGTACTTTCATACTTAAATAAATACCCTTTGTTAATAGTACATTGAGACTCCATAAAGAATCGTTTAATGAATCAATGAAGTAATTTAAAAATATAAACAATATGAGTTTTCATATCTATAGATATAAATATATATGTTTTTAAGTATATCTATTAATAAAACATATATATTTATATATATATATATATATATATATATATATATATATATATATATATATATATATATATATATATACATATATATATGTTTTTAAGTTCTAATCGGGGTGCTTGGAACGTATATCGAATTTAGTTTATGTCATACTGAATAAAGAAGTTCTCAGATCACGATAATTTAATATATTCGCTCGAGCAAACCTCTGCAAATCAGAATATATCCTGATTACCAGAAACAGCAGCATAACTCTGAAATTACAGCTACATTGTAAAATATTGTTTTGATAATAATTCGTTTCCTAAAACTGTAATATCGAAACACATCGGTGATAATCGAACCACGTTCTAAAAAGAAAACCCCCTAAATGCGAGTACGGATATTCCGGATATTCCGTATACTTGTCATTACAAACTGCAATGATAAAATTACGGTCAATGTATGTATATCTACATTATAATGTAAAAATAAAGAAATCGAAGAGGGAGAAAACAGAAAACTTTATTTTTTTTTATTTTTTGATCATAATCTAAATATCTAGATTTTTTTTATTTTTTCTATAATATGAATAACAGTTTCTATCAGTGTCAATTATGTGAAGCCTTTATCTTGAAAACTTCACAGATAAATAAAAAACTATGAAGCTTAAAATTAAAAGAAAAATATTCTAAAATTTTTAAATAAAGCTTTTTAATATGATATCTCACTCATTCTTGTTTTTCTACTATTAAATTTTAAATGCCCCATTTCGGACTCTATTTTGAATAAAAATGAAAATAGTTCAAAACTTTTTTTCATTTATACAAAATAATAAAACAACTCTACAATTATATAGCCCTGCAACTGACGGCAACAGTACTTGCTGAGAAAAACAGACGTACACTAGGACAGACAAACACTGACGTCTCACCATATGTGTTCTGTTTCCACCTTTTAAATGCGGGGTCCTAATTAATTAACTCTCCAATAAATTCATAAAATAATTTCACAGATAGGCTTCCGTAAGCAAATCTCCAAATTAAAAAGCTTGCATCTTTAAGCATCAATGTAGATTTACAAATTTTGAAACTTTGAGTATAATGCTCAGCTTAGTGTAAAACTCAAGCATTTTTTATTGCCTTCGGACACACTCATTTTTATAATGATTTATTTCCCTCTAACACACTCAATTATCTCACAAGATTTCTGACACCCCCTTTTAAAAATCTTTGAATAAAAATCATGAAGCAACGAAAAAATGCAAATAAAAGAACGCGTAACGAAAGTTAGTATATAAAGTCGTCAAATGATGATTTATTACACTGAAATGTAACACCTTTGAAAGAATTAGGCAAACGTTTACGTAAATAACATTCGAAGTACTAAGCCATATGAGGAAAGTAGAAAACAAAGAAAAACTGCTTTGTAAACAGCGACTGAAAAACTTTATAAATAAGTAATTCGGACAAATGTAAATAGGAAACAGATCACTTGTGGAACTTGTCACCAAGCTTTGTGCCAACTGCTCTTTGGTGAGGGTGGTAACGATGCTTTCTTCTCTCCTACCCTTTCACAGTTCTGCAAATCATTTTATAATACATCGTATTATAATTACCCCAAACGTTCCTAATATTTATTGCTTCATCTGGAAAACAAGCTTAACTAAACGAAGCACACGAAGTGTAAATGAATAAAAAGAAACGAAAAATTCAAGATTTTGGTCGATCGTTAGTTATTCGATAAACCTGATATTTCCATTTTCTATCTTAATCATCAATGTATCGTACCTCCATTCATTTTCTTTATCTTTTCAATCTACAACACGCTTTGTTTCACGCCACATAAATGTATCATGTCTTCATTTCTTACTACCCTTCAAAGCTCTTCTACATGTTCTTCAAAGCTCTTCTACATGTACAAAGCATTTCGACAAATATTCAGTTAAGTATGTACTTAACTGAATATTTACTTAATTATTCAAATCACAGCGCATGTTTTAAAATCAAAGAAAACCCATCTAATTTCAGTGATAGGTTATGTACTACCATTACTAGCCAACACTAACGATGAATAATTACGAATACATAATACTAACAAAGATTTTAAATTTTATGCGCTTAATCTATTTATATATTAATGGAACTGGCACTATCAGCAGTTAATTTTAAATCCCATTAGGGCCGGAAAAATTATATTTTTTCCATGATAGATATTTATCTATGAGTTTCCATCATTACCACAATTTTACAGCCTTTTGAAGCCAACATGATCATTTAAGAACCTCAAAATGGTGACATATAACTTATTATTACTTACAATTATCAGACATTTAGGCAAAGAGATCATATTGTTCATACACCTACCAGAACAGACGCTAAATATTATCATTTCACTGAAAATTTTGTAGTTTCATAATGTCTTGTAATTTTTCCCAAATGATCGTTTTTCATTATCATTCTGACATAAATCACAATGTGTATATAATAATATATCAAATTCATCACATATCTTTGTTCATTTTTAACTTTGAGCGTGGAAAATTAAACAACGTAGCTTGTACGTTTGAATGGAAAATAGTACTGAAAATATTTCTCTTCAAATATTTTCTTATTGCCAATTCTAACATTGCACTGTAATGCTTAATATCTAAGTAAATTGAGACCAGCTTGTAGAAATCAAGACCACTATTACTTTTTGCAGTGTGAGCTTTCTCAAGCTGCGTTCAGGTTAATATGACAAATTGTATGACATACTTTTATAATAAAATAGTAATCAAGTACTTTTTTTCGTAATTTACTTATATTACGTAATTTACTTAGAACATCCATTTTGCTATCTATTATCCAATTAATATACGTATCATACCAAAACATAAAACTGCGCAAAAAACCATGAAAAAGGAATTCTACATATTTTCCTTCGAGGCCTGTACATGGCCTGGAATAAAGATATTTCAAAAAGATGTAGAGCAACGGATATATGGCAGACAGACGTACGATGAGACATTAAGACCAATCCTGGAGCCACAAAATCGCAAAGTAGTAAAATAGTCGAAAAGCTGGAGGTAAAAAATCCTGTGGGTGGACGACATTGTAAAGATTGCCGGAAAGGGGTGAATCAATAAAGCTAGCAGAAGAGGAAACTTTCCAGAACTGGGAGAAAACTGTGTTGAGTAATGGAATGATAGGAGATGAATATAATGTAGATGATCATTATGAAGAACATTAAATTTATATTTTCATACTTATGATTCATATATGATTCTTTTCTCTCATCTTTATCCCATTCTAAATCTCAAAATACTCTTAGACATATATCTCAATATTTTAGTCTATGCTTGGCTTAGTTTATTAAATAATATACAAACGCAAAAATTTAGATATTTGCTACTAAATCAAGCCTGTACGAATGTTCATATCTGTATGAAACCTGAATTAACATATAGACTATATATTAAATAAAATAATTATTAAAAGTTTAGTATTGTTCATAGAAAGATGTTACAATAATCCCATTAGGTTGTGAATATGTTCCAATGGACGAAGCCACGAGCGAAAGCTCGCTTGAAACATGCAGACAAATAAATTAAAGTTTAATAAACCATGGATTTACATAACAAACTTTGATAAAAATATATAATAATACAATAAAAATGTTAAAGCAAGCTTTCTATTGATGAAACGCATATGTTTATATGGCAATGAGTTTTTATGAGCGGTATGACCAAAGCTCGGCAGACGCCGCTTACCAACACGTGCGGCCATAAAGCTCGTGACATTAATGTGCTTTTTGTATCTTTTTATATTACTTTTATATGTTTCTCCAAACGGAAGTGCCTAGGAGTTTACATGATGGATGCGCCGGGATGGATCGTCATTTTGGCCCTGAAATGATGTCGCGTGCTGAATATAAAGCTCGCATTCTACGAACGGGGTTAAAACTCGTTTTAGGTAGACATTTAAGTAGAATATAAAAAGCTTATTTTAGGTAGAGTGCACAAATATCGTGAGATATTTTTGTACATTTTTGTTCCAAGATTCTACTTAAATGTTTTTAGCATAAATATTGATATAATCTGTTTATATTGGAAACCTGATTTTCAGTATAGTGTTCCAATTACAGGGTTATAAAATGATATATTAATTTTAAATATTTTTATAATGCCTTTCTAGACCAGAGCGTATCTGTTGGTCATGATTTTATCTTTTAAACTATAAAACTAAAACTATCTTGAGCTTTTCTTTTTTTTTACAAATATTCATAGATCTGCAGCTGCAATTTGAATGTGGGGTATGAATATATTAAATGTATTTTATAACTTTATTGTACAAGTTTATTGTACAAACTAACCATTACAAAGTTTTATGACAAACGCGGAAGAATGTATTATGGTTGATTTTCATATATTTAAAATAAATAAAACTTTTTAAGCAACAAGTTATTTAAGTAACTTACGCTAACAATAGTAAATATCTCTTTATATTATCTCTCAAAGGTGTTTTTCTTCTCAATACTTCATCAAAACCAATGGATGAGCTATAATTTTGAAGATTATCTGCATCGCTAATGACGATTTAAAATGCGAAATTAATTTTTTAATTTAATCTATTAATTCTCTATGTGTTCTCTATTTCCCAAAGCTGTTTATATTGTTAACAGCGCCGTCAATTGACCATCTGTATAACTAACATGCACGACAGTCGTTCAAGCAATAATTATTTATTTTATGTCACAAAAAGTGCAACCGAATTAAATCAATGTAAAAAAAATTTTAAGAAAATTTTCAATAAACATCTCTCAGAAAGCCAATATCTGTGCAAACTTTTTCAAAAATCAATGTCCAACCTCTTATAATATTTTGCAATAAAACAAATTAAATAATGTTAACAATTTTTTATAACGAGACTTTTGTTATTACTTTCAAAATAAAATACCTTTCATTTTCACATTATATTTTTATTCGGTGACTTGCGAAATATTCGCACTGGACAACTAGTTAATAATAATATTAATATTAATATTATTAAACTTATGACGAGAGTAAAGGCATAAATAAATTATATAATATTTTAATTAAAATTTAAAAAAATTTAAACATAAATGCGCGAGTCTGCATACATTCCTAAATGCCTCTGAAAAAGTATAAATATTATTAAAATAAATACGTCATTTTTGTGACTATTTTAGTTCCGTTTAGAAATAACATTTCAGAAACGCAACTAAAAGGCTGTGTGCATGAAACCGTCGATCCAACAAGCTCTTAACGATTTCTTTTTTAATAAATTACTAGAATTTTGTAAATATATTTTTCTTCAAGATAAATTTTATGTTTGATGTAATATTTCGAAACGATATTCAGTAGCAAAAATATTTCTCCAATTCTCATCTCACAAATTAAAAAAAAACCATTTTGGCGTAAGTATACGAGATATTCATCTACAATACTTATGGATGAAAATATTACTTGCACAATATTCGGGTAATTTTCACACACATAAACAAGTATCGTGAAAATTATTCAAATCCATTCGGTAGTAAAAAGAAGTTTTAAAAATTAGTTAAAATACTTACGTGGTTTTTTTCTACCCAATTTCGAATTGAAACATCTTACTTTTTCAAAAATGTATTGATCAAGTGCATGTGTCATTATGGAGAAAATAAAGCGTGGGGAAAGTTTGGCTTACCAAACGTGTATAGGTTGTGAAAAAAGATATTTATATAGAAAATAAACTTATTGTACATATTGTAACAAGCCAAAAACTCAGCAATATTTATCGTTAGCTATTGGCAAGTTTTTATGACCTGCTACATTATCTAATCCACCCCCTCCAGCCCCCCTTCTCCCACCATGTACATTATATAACCAAATTAATTATTGAGATAAGTCAAACGAGCATAAACTCGATTCGTTTACTATTGTCTATCAACAAGTATCCATGGTCTTACTCCCATATCATCAGATCTTCCCTGTTACAATATGTAAGCTAAGGAATAATTTAAACAAATCAAACGAATCTAAACTTAGTGGGTTTAATGTCAACCACTGTTGTATCCCAAGGCGACTACCTCCTCCTACCTTAATCATCAGACCCCCTTGATTAAAAAATATGAGCAAAAAGTTCATTGAGAAAAGTCAGTGGTGTCCAAACTCTATGGGTTTATTTTAAGCCGTTAACAAGTTCCCATGACTACTGCTCTCTTCTATTATCAGATCCTCCCGATAACTTAAAAATCTCATCGAGACAAGTTAGAGGAGTCCAAACTTAATGAGTTTAAAGTTAGCCTTTGAGAAGTTCCAGTAACCACCTCCATCCCATCATCATAACAGCTCGATGGTATATTGTATTTTAAAATTATTGTATTATTATCAGAATTGCAATACTAAGTGTTATCTTCAGAAATTAGTAAGTTTGCAAAGTTTCAAATCTATACAACAATAAGAAATGTGTAAAAATCAACTTGCCAGATTTATTTACGAACATAATTAAAACAAATGAAGCTAATCAAATTAGTAGGAAAGAAAGAGAACTTGGAAATTGAGAAACATTTCGTTAGACCAAATTAATAAGTTATGTAAAGAAACTATATCTAAGAGGATCGATAGAAAGAAAAGAGTGTCTGCATTTCAATATCACAGCTTATTGCAAGAACGCTCATGAAAATATGGAAAGGAAAATGATATTGACAATGCTTCATAAGTTTGTTCAAAGCCATCTAAAAAGTTTAACCTGCTACGACTTCTAGAGAAGTCTTACCTTTTTTATATATTTTGAACTTTATTTAATTGCTTTTTTTCCATTAATAATTTGTGGTTGACTAAGACATCAACACATCGAAATTTGAAACTAACATCGCACATGGATAAATAACTTTCCCATTAATAATTCAATGTTAAATGCTGAAACTAATTCATTTCACACTCCATGTCGAAATAAAAGTAAATGTGAAAAAAGCTGTTACGAAAACTCTTAGCTTTAATTCCACGATTAATGAAAAAAACATTAAACGCATCGCCTCTCGCTTTCCTTCCAAAGCTCCTATTTCATCCCGTCAAAACGAGAGCTTAATAAAGGTAGTGAAGCTCTCATCACCGCGAAAGTCCGGCCTGATCTTTTCGTGTTAATGAGTGTATTGTATATTTTAAGAGAGATATTTTATACGGGTAATGTTAGGCATTATAACAATGGAAGGTTATATCAGAGGTATCGTATATGTAAGAGGAAAGAAGAAAATACGTCGCTTTTGACATAAAAGCTCAAAAAGTGTTGTTCATTACATAGTATGTAATACCAAGTATATATATAAATTTATGTCACATAGTTCATTAACCGACGAACAAATTCTCACACCTTATCCATTGTTATACTCCCGGTTTTTCCCACAAACTTTTGCATAATCCAATCACGTCTTAAGCAGACTTCCATGTATCGCGTTACCGGTAAACTCTTGCAAATCCATACCATTCGTGATATACTCAGTATCGACTTACTCGTAATATGCTTTATGTTTTAATTTTGTGTGGAAATTAAAACTTTTGGAAAAAAATATTAAAAGTTTTGTTAACAGATCAACAGCTTATAAATAAATATATAAATTTTGGCTTATTAATCAATAATGCCTGATGGGTTCGATCTAGATCGAAATCAGTTTATCTTAACTTCCATTAAAAGTGATAGATGGATCGTTAAAGGATTCCTAAACAGTAAAATGGGTGTATCACGTAGAATTACCCTATAAAAAAGATACTGTTATATAAGAAAACATGACATAGTCATGGTTAATAAGTTAAATAAAGTATATATAACGCATTTTTACAATATTATGTCTCATATTAACTAAACATTTTCAAATGAAGCATCTAAGTGCAAAATTTTATTTATGTAAATCGACAGCTGTTGAATGCACTTAGGGTCTTTAACATTTTATAAATATTTTAGAAAAAATTAATTTTTCCCCTAATAATATTTGAAATTGTAAACAAAAATTCATTTACTCATTGGATGCATTAATATTACAAGATACACATTTTCACTTTTTATATTACATTGTTAAATTTTATTTTTTTAGCTTTTTTGGAATTGCCTAAAGATTTCTTTATTTATTACCGGATTTCTCCCACATGGATTTTTAAAGAGACGGCAGGTATTGCTCCTAACCCAAAAGGACTATTTCAACATCTCTCTATATCAATTTACAACGTTTTGATTTAATATACACGTTGCGCCATCGACGGACATATCGTAGAAGTGAAATATTATTACTGAATTAGGAAATACCTACAGGAATTGAATCCTACTGAAGTTATATTTCCGGAGTTAAAACGTATATATGTCAATTTCAATCAATAAATATATGTATACCAAGTTTCCTATAAATCCGTCCAACCATTTTGCGTTAGTGAGTAACAAATATCCAAATTTTCATATTTATGATATTAGAGCAATTAATTTGTATTTTTCGTAAAAAAATAAAAGTATATTTTGTCATAAATTTGCACTTAAAGACGCATATTATCAAATTGGATTATAAACATTTAACACCCAACTTAGTATTAAAGGATACGTCATGCAATATGGTCATTCGCTAGTTGGTGTTTAAAATAAAATTCGAGCTGTGACGATAAAAGTGAAATTGATTGCTGAAAAACTAAACAATCAATGACATATCGACACGGAGGAAATTTTTGGCCAATAAAAGTGCTAAGAAAAAGTCCGTCAAGGTTACCTATTTCGGAAAACAAAAAATATTTTATCTCAAGATTTGTTTTAAAAAATAACATTGAAGTTACGATGCTTTCCTTTATTCGCTTTCCATAACTTAGGCAAAAATAAATTTTAGAACACTGTACCTTTAAACTTTATATGTTTAAAACTTAAACATTTAAACTTTACAGTTTGTTTAGTTATTGATTTTTGATTTCTTTTTTGTTCAACAGCACATAAAAAATTTAACAAAATTTCGTTCAATGTAATATAATTTCATTTATAGATCTTTGGAAACCATGAGGTTGTATTTACTAAAATATTTTGGCAAAATACATTCCATGTTTTACTCGAACAAAGCCAAAATTAAAGCTCGTAAAAGAAATAATAGCAAATTTTAAAATCAACTGCATTGGTTAACAAGAACTAACCCAATTTACAATCACTGTAATCAACAGCAAATCGAACATCCTGCGACAGATTCCAGAAAGACGTGACCGGTAAAAAGGAAATTGTCAAGAAGAGGTACGTGATACTACTACGAATCCAGCAGACTCAGACGGCAGTAAAATGTCTAATAATTTTATTGTGTTATACATACCGGTCGCGTGCCATTCGTTTCCAAGCCCAATGTGTTTCCAATGTACCAACCTTCAAAAGAATAAAATGAGCCTAAATCTGAAAACTATGTAAATAAATAAATGATTTTTAAAGGATTCTTTCAAATCTATTTAAACGTTTCGCTCCCTCCGAAATTTAAAAAGAATATTGACAAAATTGAAACGCTCATACAAAAAAATTAATACCAATGTTCTTATCAGAACACTCACCTCATCACCCAACCGAGTTTTTTATAAAAATTCATTGGAAATGGCTCGATATTAATTCATCACAAAATTAAAATGTATTTTGTTACTAATACAGGAAATTTCAGTATAAAAATATGTTATTGTACTTCATGGGATATTAATGCCTGTTCCTGGTCATTAATGCTAATTCAAATCAATGGTTGATTGGTTGAATGACCAAAAGATACAAAAATTATGACATCATCAAAAAACATGTAGCTATCACAAAAATAAGAAAAACTAGCAATAATTTCGTCACCTAGACCTACTTGCTTCAGCTGTTTCATAATAACGGAGCAGTTCCTTTCAAATTAAAGTAGAACCTCTTATCCCCGAGTATAAAACCATTTGCAGCCAACTTTATACCGAATCTAAGAATTTAAACTTGAGAAGTTAGCCGCATATGACGTTCCTGCTGTACAGCATTAGTCAGAGTAAAACTTCTTACCGCGTGGTATGAAACCTTTGTAGAGATATGAGAAATCAGACTTGAGAAGTTAGTTATAATTTATGTTAACCATGTATTATGCTGTCGTGAAATTAAACTTACACACTTTTTTAAATCGAAAAAATTATATACTTTTCAAGAAATTTTGTTTTTAAATTTAGTTTTACAACTTTTAAAAATGGCTCAGTTCAAAACTACATAAACGTCAAGTAGCTGATAGAAAAATGCTCAGAAAACTCCGTAAGTCATCCGATCTAAAATGTAATGTAGAATCATTAAATTTTTTTTTATTTCATTTCATACTATATGAATTAATTTACACTGACATAAAACCTAATAATCGCTAACAGGAATGCACCCCTCAAATGAAAAACATACTTTCCTTTTCCGGTTCCAAATATTTTAAATAAATTCGTTACGAGAAGATCGAATACATTTAATAACTCTGGTGAAAGTCAACGACCCTATGTTCGTTATAATAAAAACGTTGCCCGCTATCTGAACTTTAACTCTTCGACATCATAGATAAACTGTAAGTATTATTGCTCGTTAAAAGAACTCTTGTACTAAGCATACATATAAAAATGGTGGTCCACACATAAGGCGTATTTTTATCTAAGAATCTTGATATTTTTATTGATATAACTGTAAAACAAGGTAAACATGAATAAAAAAAGTTGAACGAATTACCTCAAAAAGTTTAACATAAACTTCACTAAAAATAGCAAAGGATCATGTTATATTGAAATGCTAAAAACAATTTCAGGGCAACACTCAGGCCGCCGTTATTTTTTATTTAATTGCAACATATAAAATGAATACTCTAGTATCTCGTTACACTAAAAGTATGTTTTTATCATAAATTTATCAAAATGAAATACTGATTTTTCCCTCATTCGATCTTGTTTTAAATATGTCAAAACAAACCTACTTTATATATTAGTTTTATTATGAGCACAATCGTGAGATAATTCGTTTTGTGTGTGTGTGTGTGTGTGTGCGAGCGTGTGCGTATGCGTATACGTGTACATGTGCAGTGCGCATGTGAGTGCGTATGCGTGCATATAATGTATATGGTACACGTACGTCCATTTTTTCATCTGGAAAAAGACAGTATAGACAGAATTTAAAAAATATCCTTTAAAATATTTAGTAACAAGTCCTTTCAACAGAAACAAATACCTGGAATGTTAGAAGAGAAAATGCAAGCCTCTTGCTAAGAGGTAACTTGTTTACAGCTACTACAGTTTTCAAAGCTACCGGCTTCACGTCTGTATTGTTGACAAGCTTATTACACCACTAGGGTCTTTATTAAGGATAGGAATTTACTGAAATAGCGACCTGAAGACTTAGTGCGAAAGCTTGGAGCCCACGTGTTTGCTAATTGTGATCGTTAGGTAAATGAAAAGATAGGTATTTTGCGAATGGCCTCCGAGCTTAATTTAAACGAGTCATTTGTAAGGTTGTCACTTCCGAGTCGTTAGCGCCGGCTGTGCACTGAGCTTTTGCACATCCGGTGTGCTGTTTGTCACGTTTTATAACTTGGCGCTACCCAGTATGATGTTTGCATGAAATATCGGCCCCGTTATTAGTTGTTCGGGAATGGAAATGAGCTGCTTTGAGATTGATATTTCAATTACAGAATTTATCATATTAATGGAATCGATTTATTTGACATCGCTTCTTATTTATTAATAAAACCAGTTAAGTACGAGGACCACTCGCACTATGAGGGTTTCGTGTATATTTAGTTACGTATAAAAATTTCAATCTTCATGTGTACATAGTATTACAGCAATTTTTTAGAAATATTATATTTATTTTTATTTTATAATGTTAATATACAAATATTTATTATTAAGCTTATTGTCAGTATTAAGCCCAAAACGCTATAGTGATAGGGATTTTTTCAGATTTTCAATCGAGGTACTTTAAAAAATAGGCATGAAAATAATGAAAATTTGTCATTATTTTCAGGTGTCACAAGCTAAAATTTTATTTTGAATATTTATAAAAAATATTTTTCAACTGGGCCTAAAATGATAAATTGCAATGCGTACGTATATATTGTTTTTCATTGCCAAATACTTTTAACATCCGATGGCAGTACGTTAAAAAATGTTTCGTCATCAAATACTATAATATACAATATACGTACACGGATGCGAGTACGTTAAAAATGTTTTAAGCCATTACATATTATAATATATGTATGTATTATAATATATAATAGAATGTATGTTAAAATAAAATATTTTGTCATCAAATACTATAATATCGGATGCCCATACGTCAGAAATATTTTTCGTCGCCAAATACTATAAAGTCGGATACATGCACGGATATGAGTATATTAAAAATATGTTTTGTCCTCAAATACTCTAATATTGGATGCATACGCGAATGTGAATATGTTTGGATTATCACTATCCATAATATTTGCAAAATTGTATGCATATAGCATTAATAGTTTAATATTTAAAGGGCGGTGATAGACTGACGGTCATACGGACAACTAAACAAAACCAATATGGTTCCATTCGAACTTTTCAGATACAGACCCTTAAACAACTTAAAAAAAATAGTTCCAAAAATTTATCGCAAACGTCAATGTATAAGTAATACTACGCTTATATTGAGAATTGTTTTGAGATAAATTCGTCACGTTTTCTTTTAATTTCTAATAATTAAGTATTATAAAAGTTATATATTAAAATTTAGGCAAAGTAATTAAGTAATATAAAAGTTATCTCTTAAAATTTAGGCAAAGTAATTAAGTAATATAAAAGTTATCTATTAAAATTTAGGCAAAGTAATTAAGTAATATAAAAGTTAACTATTAAAATTTAGGCAAAGTAATTAAGTAATATAAAAGTTATCTATTAAAATTTAGGCAAAGTAATTAAGTAATATAAAAGTTATCTATTAAAATGTAGGCAAAGTAATTAAGTAATATAAAAGTTATCTATTAAAATTTGGGCAAAGTAATTAAGTAATATAAAAGTTAACTATTAAAATTTAGGCAAAGTAATTAAGTAATATAAAAGTTATCTATTAAAATTTAGCCAATGTCAAGTTTTCAGCTAGTAGTCAAGTTTATAAGTAAGCAAACAAAATAAGAAATATGGCAATAACCTCTGAATTACCTATGAGGTATGCTACTGAAACTCTTTAAAGGCCCATCCGAATAAAGTTTTAACAAACTCACATAGAGTGCTCACGAATCACGTAAAATCCTCACGTAAATGATAAAAATGTTAGGGAAACATGTAGTTCTGTCCAAAAGAGTGTTATCCTCCATCGCTAATAACGTCTAAATGCCGATTTTCCCGTTTTGTAAAAATCAGATAAAAGTGAATCCAATGGTTTACGGACGTTTTGCTCGAAACACATTTTCCCTTTATATATTTATTCAACTACACAAGCAGAGCAACACCGATAAAGTCCTAATCCCCTTTGACACGACCCAAATCCGATCAGGGAGATAATATTCATAATTCAAAACAAGAGATTTGCATAATAAAAAAAAGAAAATGTTTACGATGGAATCGGGAATTTTCCAACTGTAATAACGAATTTCCATTTCGGCCCATAATCTTAACGCAATCTATGCGGTTATCGGCCGTTATAGGCCGAAGATTTCGTCTTGTTCGAGCCTAGGCACTCAAGGCTATGCCGATAAATTTTCTTTTAAAGAAACCGTTTCCCGGCAGGAAATGATGAACTCAATTTCGCTATGTTCTAAATGATGTTTGTAAAATTTTTATCACCTCCTCTTTCTGAGTTTCACCACAATGAATGTCGTCCTTTTTTTGGAGATCTTTTATAGATACTTAAAAGGAAAATTTTCAAATCCTCGTAGAGTTTATTTGTTCGATTTCTAATAATTAAATAATTGTAAAAATATCTGGATAAAATTTCTACAAACTTTTAAGAACATTATGGCAATAATTATTAAACAATTTATATGTGAAAATTAATTTTGTTAACGCGGTAATTCTGTAAAATTTTCATTTTATTTATTTCAACAGAATTAAGTGCAGATTTAGTTTCAAATTATCTTATTGAAACATATGTTATGCTACTTTTTATTAAATTTCCATTGAAATAAAATTTCAAAACCATGTCAGAATGATATCAAACTAATTACATCATGTCAAATATTATAAAAAAATTGCAATAAAATAACTATATCACGTCGGAATTTAATCAAACTATGTCAAAATCATATTACGTATATTTTTTAATGCGGCTTTTTCTCAATGACCTAATTACTTTTAATGTACAAGAAAACCCCAACGTACCAAAAGCAAAATCAATCAAACCACGAGTTATGGATGTTAATTAATGTACATTCATATTGGCAACACTGATCTCCTATATTTTTGTATGTATGGAACTTCAGTTGACTTGAGAGAGTTATGGCGGATGTTATTGTCATGTACAAGTTGTTTTAATAATAAAATAAATATAAAACCAGAGATAAAAGTTTGTTTAACTGATTATATTAACCATAGGTTCTTCCACAATTATTTTGGATTCCGTAGGACAAAAAGAAAAATTTCTGGTACGGGACCTTAAAAATTGAGTGCCTGTAAGGGTTGCGTTATGAGATTACTGCAGCATTCATCACAGCCGTTTCTTTTAGGAACAGCTTGACGTGGAAACCTGTTTGGCATAAGTTTTAAAGCATATATTAACCCGCACATGTCTCAATAGGTATTACCCAAAAATATTCGCAAGAAAATTTTAAAGGAAGGGTGAGGGGCAAATTAAATACTGGAAACTTTTATGTTAATTGTATATATATTTTTTGTTAATTCTATAAATAGGTATGAAAGAGCTAATAAAAACCTTACCTTCCTCTCCTCAACCCCCCCTCCTTTTTTCCAACTCAACATAAAATGAAGGTTTTTAAAAGTACACGAAAGATGTTGGGTTAACAACTCAACATAAAATTAGGGTTTTTAGAAGTCTACAAAAGATGTTGGGTTAACAACTCAACATAAAACTAAGATTTTTAGAAGGCTACAAATAATTACAGGAAAACTTTATCCTAGGTCTAGGATATCCTAGGACGATTATCCTAGATCTTATAAATTTTTAAATATGCACCGTGTTTTGACGCGTGTGAAAGGTACAGAGGCAATGTGTTTAAATTTTAAAAAATTAATATTTGTAAATAGTTTAATAAAAGTACTACGTATCCTTAAATATCTGTTAGTGACCAAATGTGTACGAAACCCTCGTAACGCGAGTTTCATTCTTACTTGACAAATTTTCTTTTTCACAGGAACTAATATATAATATAGCTTTCCTAATTATACCATGTACACTTAAAACCATTTCACAAATATTTATTATTTGTTTGATTGCCTTTATTTGTAATCACGAAACGTTCTTAAACCTATTTACAAATGGCTGTAAATAAGATGTAACGCAATGGTATATCGTCATGTTAAATGTGACTTACTACCTTTTTCCTTTCACTCTATTTTACTTACGCGTAAATCAATACTCCTCCGTGATCGTAACTGAAGTCTGAACCTACGAACACGTGTGGCCGTTTTTTAAGTTAAACTCCTTAATTCGGAAAGTGATATTGTCTACTTAGTTAGCTTGTTTACTTTTCAATTACCAGTATAAGCAACGTGACAAACCTTTCGTGATATTTTTATGTTGATTAATTACACTATTTTGAGATATACCAAACTCTCATAAACAATTTATATTCTAAAAAACTGTACGCACGTAACATCACTGCGTTAATCAACTAACCCTTGATTGTAACGCGACGCGCTATTCCCGTTGCATCATTTTCTATTCACGTTTTCGTAACGTTACCCGAGGCCATTTTCCTTTAAAGCTAATTGCCAAAAAAAAGTTAATAACTTCCTTCTTATTTGAAGTTAGTTACAAACATTAATTAATTTTACAATAATGCCTTCTTTCCTACAACAACACAATGCTAATTTGCTGAAGACCACCGTAACAACGGAAAAAATTAAAATAAACTTAATAAAATATTTATCTCGTAATACAAAATAAACATCGTTACATTTTCAGACATTGGAAAACCAGGAAAATGAGCCAATTTGACTTTTCAAAGAATAAAACTCGCAGAAACAATTAAAATTAAATTAAACGTAAATAGGATCGTTAATTGTTAATCTGTATAAAGAAACAAATTGCTTTTATAATGTGTAAGGCGTGATGGCAAAGCTACAAAGGAAAGTAAAACGAAAGCGTAGTATATGAAAATGGTAACTTTTTTTTCCTAATTATGTGACGAAAGTATTATAAAAATATATAAGCACGACGGACCCTATACTAGTTTCGGTGTAAAACAAAAAGACATGTGAATATAAAATTCTATATTTATAAATATATATATATATATATATATATATATATATATATATGTATATATATGTATATGTATATATATATATATATATATATATATATATATATATATATATGACCGCATCTGCGCAAGCCAGAGTAGGGTGCATATCAACTAAGACAAATCGTGTAAGGACAAAATTTGTTACGTCGTCAGAGAAATATTTTGTCGAAAAACTTTATCTCTAAAACCTATAATCCAGTAGCTATAATGAAAGAAGCAATTATATTGTTTATTAAAATGAATTTTTCAATCTAATCCATCTATACCTAATTCACAATGTCCGGGATTTTTAGCAGATGGTTCTGAGAGATTCTTTGGTGATATAGATGAGCAACAGCAATTTATTAAACATATACAATCATATATATGGTTAAATTTGTGCTTCAATAAGCTTTCATTTGACACCTTACACTATAACCTTGAAATCACTTTTTCGTTTCCCAATTTGCACTCTAAAATTAACGCCCAGATTCGAAATTCTTTGAGCCTTTTATAATTGGGTCACCATGCTTTGTCCCTGTACTTAATTTCAAATTTTTATGTCGAATAGTTTCTGCGAAAAACGTCTGTAACAGACGGGCGGACAGACATTAAATTGATTCCGTTAGTATTTCGTTTGAAAATTTTACTATGGACCTCTATAAACAAAAAACGGCTAATCGATTCCGATTCCGAACATATTAAACAGGACGGCTGTGCTCTGATACACTTCGCGTCGGTTAATAAATGACAATTATCTTCAAATACAACAATAAGACATGTTTAAATGAATAGAAATTGAAGTGTTTTATTTGTATATCACTGATTATTTTAGTAAAAAATTACCCACTATCCACCTGGTAGAAATCACAGGAGAGTGGTAATTAAAAAGAGATTTAGTTCAAAAGAATAATTTCTGTCACGCAAACATTTGTTTGAACATCCACAATATGATTAATTCTTTAAAAGTGAAATAAAAAATATTCCATCAATTGAAACCACTGATAAACCTCTAACTTTACGGAATCAATAACCTGCACCCTATATGACAATTGAAATACCCAAAGGGACGCTTGTGCCAACTACATCGTATGAATTTGACAAGGAGGATGTTTGAAACAAGTCGATAAATAAATTAGAACGGCAGAGCGGAAATGACAAGCTGCAAAGGCGGAGAACAAAAAAGTGTTAGATGGCTCGAACTCGCGACCCGACCAGATAAACTTGGGTCAGCGGTTGATACGCTGTTCCATATCGACAGCGGCCCCCTTTGACATCTCGTGAGATGCACTTCGGGCTTGGCTACCCTATCTTGTTTACTGCGGAGTTTTGTGGCCCCGTTACCAGCTACTTCCCGGTGCCGCTCGTGCGGAGTCGTTGTGATATACAAATATAACAAGAGAACTTGATAAATGGGGAGAATTAAATGGGACAGATGGAAACAGTATTTTGATGATATTTTTTTTGGATAACAAATAAAAATATCATTTTGTAAACATCGGGCATTTAAAATAAATAAAATTAAATTGTCGTTCAGTGGTTTTTATCATCAATTTCTTTATGTTAAATAGTTTCACTTGATTCTCGTACAAACCACGATGTATACACACTATATCTTAACTTTGATGGCTTGTGGCAACCGAACAGAATTTGTAAATGCATTATATTTGGGAAAACCTTTTCTTTATTGCACACCAATAGCATTGACAACAACAAACATCCCTGTTATTCAGTAAAGGCTGATTTCATAAAACTTACACTTTGACACAAGATCTGAACAGCTATAAACAATATATGAATAGGTTTAATAATTTCAGTGAATAGGTTTAATAATGTCAGAGTTTCATTTTTCAGCCAATTATAACAAGACAGACTATGACTAGACTTGAATTTATATATTTATATCACATCAAGGTTTTTTCACAACTATGTCGCGTAAACGTATTAAATGTGATGTCTATAAAGACAAAAGTAATATCAGTACGAAAAGGATATAAAACTACTCAATAAACTTACTATCGATTGATTGTTTAAAACCGAACTTAAGTCTTATATAAACCACAAATAGATCCAACAAGCGACAGATATAAATGTACAGTTATAATGGTTTAAAAAATAAACGAAAAATAAAAATTGCAGAAGACAGAAAACGAAAAGTTTCTGTGATGGCAACCACTTCGATTTGTTAATCGTTTACTGGTTTTAACTTTTTAAAAATTTAAATTAAAAGTACAATCAATCGTGTACATTACGTGTACTTGTAACGATAGATTTATAATTCTAAATTTGTGCGTAAACAAAATGTTTCAGAGCTTGCATAATAGGAAAACTTTCATTTATCTATACATACTATAAGTACAGTTGGATGCAGAGTTACCAAAATATGTTCTGGAATAAAACTAGGTCTAAAGGGATTTAAAGATTTTACCATGGAACCTAGCTTAGAATTTACCTAATCTTAAATAACACAACTGATTTTTAATTTTCTATTTTCCTTTAGGCAACAAACGAACACAATTTCATTCATTGTTTAAGTGTAATTTAGACGCTCTGAGAAACGAGAAAAAACCAATATCCACAAGAATATTTAACGGAATTAACATCCATAACGATAAGTTTTCGATTTGTTATAAAAAATACTTTTTCTTTGCTGTTTATATATATTGAAATTTTTGATAAAAGTTAATCAAAATAATTTTAATTGAAAGTTCTAATTTAATGTTTGTATCTCAATTTCCACCACGTCCATCAAATTAACGCACGGTTGAAAAATTATGGAGGACGGATATATATCACGTCAATTTGAGGCCTACAATTTTGCAACCGAACCTTACAAATAGTAAACTAAACCTCAGTTGCAGGTTGAGAGATTTACTCATAATTTTTTCATCATTGAGTGCTTTCAAATAAAAAAAATTAACATTTCTCTAGATATTGATTAAGATAACTTTAACTTGCCAAACTTTAGAGAAACAGTTCAAAAATGTATAATCTATGTAGCTTTAACAGACAGGACATGAACATGGGCATGAAATTATGAAGGCATTGACTTCTAAAAATCAACCAGATCCCCTTTCATTAATACCAATAATTTGTAAATGGCACTCAGTATACGATAAAATCGATATAAAATAATCTTGTTGAGCCCCAAACCCATCAAGAGCTGCTTGTAAATTGGCCTATCGTTAGCAAAATTATGTAAACTTGCATGCATTTATGTACATCTATAAACAAATTTAATAGATTGAATTATTTTACCAACATTACACTTTAAACTTATTAAATCAAAATTTCTTTTAAAAAGTACGTGGTGTTATTTTCTCGTTGCTTCCAATATTCAAATTGTTTTTCCCAATTTTCTTTTAAACACGAACATTTTCAGACAAATATTCCACCCCCGAGTATATTAAGTAAACTGTTATTATTACTTAACGAGAGAGCTTAATTTCGTTTTACCGCAGCCCAAATTTAAATATTTCCCTCGTTACGTTTATTTCGCGAGTTGCCCTAATATCTGCGGTCATCACCTTCTACAAGCCTCCTTCAACTAATTTTCTGCCCGCAGCGTTTCTAGTTTTTCATATCTTGAGGTTATACAGATAAACATTATTATACTTTTTCAGCACTGTAAAAAGATAGGGTAAGATGAGTGACACACGTTGCGATAACTTGACAGCATAATATAACTCTTATTTATTTTCATAACTAGATTCAACGCACGGCTTGGTTACGTAAATATTTTCTATCCCTCTGTGCTCTGATGATATAATATAATTGTTTATCAGCCTGTGTATAAAGCTAGTCTCTGGGCTAAAATAATTTGAACTTACCCCGAAGTTAATACAATAATTTACGAATTACAACCCATTACATTAGGTGGACAAATTTCTTTTCCAGATTTCCAGCACCAGGAATTAACTTATGTAAACGACAATCCCAAACTCTCGATTCACAGAAGTGTTTGTGTCTGAAAATCCCCAATGATTATAAATAGAATTTGGAAGACAACTAACGAGGTAAGTGTAATTGTAAAAATAATTCAGTTGCATTTTCGCGACATCTTCGAGAAAATCTCATTGTGGTAGTTCGCTGAGTTATGAAAAATTTTAGTAACGAAACTTTTAGAGTTCCGTTCCTCAATAGGACAAAAAAAGCAACTCTTATAGAATCACTTTTTTGTCCGCCCTTCTGTCTGTCAAAGCCCTTTCATAAAAAGGGCTTGAGATATCAAGTTGAAGTTAATATCTTGTACTGAGACCTATGGCCTTAGATTGCTTTATTATTTTTTAGTTTACGCTACAAAAAGATATGAAACTTTAAAACGTATTTCTTTATTATTTATGTCGTCATCCTACAGGGTACTTCCGGTGGACCTAAAATCTCAAAAATCGACATAATGAAAGGTCTTACGGCACCAGTAAAATATAAATTATTGATTTCTAATTCTGTGTGGAATTATAAATCTGTTTTAAATATACCCATGTGTACTGTAAACAATAAAAAATATAAGTTGCGTTATTAACATAATTGTAATAAAATAATGTTCGAAACAACGTTTACTAGAAATATTATTATTTACTATGAAATGTTTGTCAATACCTAAAAGTGTAGGGAACCCTCGTAATGCAAGTTTTACTCGTCCTTGTTATATTTTTGTCTGAGAGTAAGTATTATATTTTTTAAATTGAATAAGTCTTTAAGGCCTTTCTAATAATAGGAAAGAAGGTTTAAAATTACATGAAGAAAACGTCCTATTTGTTCGTAGTTTTCCAATTTTCAAATCCTGTGAAGAACATGTATCCAAAATAAATTACGTATTTACTCGTATCTCATCTACGATATCCATATTTACTTTAATACGAGAGCACAAGAATAACTTAATTATCTTATACCTTCGCTCTTGAAAAATAAACTTTTCCCAAGAAAGACTCAAGAATGAAAAAGATATTCTTTTTGACTATATTTTGTTTGAATTTCACTTTAATGATATTACTAAGGAAATTAGCCAGATGTCTTTCGTGTTTTGCCGACAAATGTATCGCTGCAAGAAAGGCTAAGAATCGTTTTTGACTAAGAATAGAAGCTGGTTGGATGCTGGATGTACCTATATGAGTATGCACTACCTAAACATGACCTTCTACATCATCTGGAAATCCTACTCCTGAAGAAAAGGATTCCCTTAAGTGGGACATCATTAGACAGGTCTTTCAAAATGAAATTGAAATTCACTATTTTTTAATTTCTTAACCCAAAAACTCTTTAATTCGCTTTTCTATTATAAATTATTTTTTTAACGTGAAACATCTAATGACGCGTTTCGAGGGGGGTTAAACGTTCTGATGGTACCATTCGGCCAACTTCGTATCTTGTCAGCTCGTTTCGGCTTAATTTGGTCAGCTTCGCGTCTTATCTGCCATCCGATCAGCTTCGCATCTTGTCGGCTCTTTCCAGCTTAATTCGGCCAACTTCGCGTCTCGTCGGCTATTTCCGACTTAACCCTTCCCTTTCTACTACACACACGCTACTTTGCGTATATGTTCGTGAATCAGAATTATTTCCTATTTACCAATATTTACAACTTTACTCGTATATATACGTGCATTGCATTAAACTGTATTAAGACGTTAAACGCGTTTATTAAATTAAAATATGGGTTACAGTGGTAGCCAAATAATAAAGAAAATTTGAGTTTCAAATTTGCCGGGCGTCTCACCACAGCTCGAATTTTTTCCTTTATATTTAAAAAAAACCAAACGTAATGTGGTAGGTTTTCACAAACTTTGTAAAAATTAAGATTCCACCTTTTTACGTATTTTATTACTTAAATTTTTTTATTATCTATATTAACACTTTGACTTACAAAAAGTTTGGATGATTTCAACTTGCACGGTGTCGAGTTGTACGTTTTTTTTTTCGCAACTGCACTTTATAAACCATTGTACTTCAATTTATAGTTTTTCACATCACTATTTCGAAGACATCATTAAAATCCATGAAAAGCTCCTTGCGTTCTTTTAACTAATTCTTTGAAAATAGTATAATTATACAATCCATTGACAACGATTATGACACCAAGTGGGTTTTGAACATTTCTTTTACTCTTCTCACTATAGTGTACAGTCATGGTTTTACATATTTCGATTGATCCAATTCACGGCTAATCGAGAGGCTTCCTTCACACCTTCGCTTCTTCACTTATAATTATGTGTCTTCAAGAGAATAGTTGCTTTTCTATTATAGATAGGCGCAAAAAGGTGACTGCTAAATTCCCAACCAAAAACAAACGTAAACAAAAATA
The DNA here is from genome assembly GCA_039881145.1 of Druceiella hillmani. Classification (NCBI taxonomy): domain Eukaryota; kingdom Metazoa; phylum Arthropoda; class Insecta; order Lepidoptera; family Hepialidae; genus Druceiella; species Druceiella hillmani. Next base: position 37,602,242 of record JAYKKI010000009.1, on the reverse strand, counting down.
AATCCGACCGTTAAATTATTGTAATGATTATAATTATTTTCATTCGCCCCCTGCCGGTAATACACTTTTCCCACCGACCCCCATTAGTCAACGGCTGGAAAAATGTTTTTCCCATTCGCGAGGTATTTATTTTCGTCGGACGGATCTAGGGGTTCGCGTTTTGCGGGGATATATTTGCATCTTATTTCACGTCACGCGTCGGGATAAGGTTAGCAAATGGATGATGCAAGAGATAAAATGATGGCACGATACCGCTCCGCTGCAGAAATAAAATTATTTGAGCCATTTTGCATATCGGTATCGATTAAAGGTAAAGTTGATTTATCAATTCCCGGAATGTACATCGATACATCTGTGCAATTGATAATGTAAATTTTGTAAGTTAATTGACTTTTTCATCGGAAAATGGTAACTTCAAGAATTTTTGGGGTTTCGGAATAAAATAAAGACCCTAATTTTATCATGTGCGTCTGCCCAATCGTCTCTCACAGCCTTATAATTTTAAAGTGTATGCATAAACCACCATAAAAGTGGAGTTGGGCCAATATATTTTACGCATATTCTATCGAATGGGATATTGCTAGATAGGTTCTTTGAAATAAAACTGAGGTTTTATTTACAACTCTTTATTTCTAAGCCCCTTTTACGATATTTTAAGCTTCAAAGAAAAGATCAACGTCCATGCACCACCCTCCCACCAACATCTAACTTTTCAAACATGGGCTTAAAATATCTAAACAAAAATTCTATATATTAACATTTGATGAGAAATTTTAATTAAAATTATTTGCGTTAGCTTTCATCAATTTTAACTAAATTGTTTTAAAAAACATAGATTACTACAAAACCCTACTTCACACGGTTTATATAAGCTTTTATTGCCGCGGAATAAAAAATAATATGAAATAGTAAACTGAAGATGAAAACATTAATTAAATTTTACAAGAAATATATGTGAACATTTTCAAAGAACTTTAATTAAAATCATAAAATTTTATCGAAAGGTGACATGTGAAGGATGGCAAACCTCATACTTTCCTATAATCATATTGAGTGCCGAAGTATTTTCTTCTGCAATGTCATAATTTGATGACCAAAATTTACGAAGTAATACACGGACACAATTCGTATATCCAATTTCTTCTTAATTAAACTTTGATTTCGCAATATATAACTTGACTATGGTCGGCTCCTGAGGATACTAAATAAACTTTCATAGTTGTTGATGCATTCAAGTTTTACAGAGCGTTTTTCGTTCTATTGAAAAACTGGTTCTTGAATAAAGAGTAAACGTATTTTTAAATCAAATACAATATTTATACAATATATAAGATATAAAATATTACTTTGGGTGCTTTAATATTAAATGTTTTCCAATAAAATACACTATATACATAGTTTTGCCGCTTATTTTAAAAGATTGCATTTGACAATAGCAAAACAAACGTTCAATAACCTAACATTTGTTGAGGAAAGGAAAGATGGAGAAAAAGTGACATTTATCAATAAATAAGGCATATTTAATTTGAATATGTCACAAAAAAACTATTTAAGGTAACATAAGAAGGTTGGAGCTAATGTCAGTGTCAACTCTGACAGCTCTGGTTATGGAATAGATATACAGTTATTTTTGATGAGTTATCGCGACTAGAAAACTTATTTTCTGGCGTTTAGAAAAGATTTTTGCCAAATCATCGGTTGAATTGAAACTTCGAATAGATAAATCGCTGTCAAAATATATCTCGGAAACCAGTTAATCATTTTATTTAACCGGTTAATCAAAACGTAATAACATTTAACGTGTTTCGTAATACAATGATTGTAGTAACAATTTATCCAAAAACCATGTCATCTTAAACAACCGTCTACTTGAAGCTGACTTTCATATTCCGCAACTTTGGAAAATTTAATGGTTGTAACGAGAAAAGAATTGAAAACTTAGTGAATAAATTCCCTATATTACATACAACAGTAAATATCTAAGCAAAAACGATTTACGTTTTCTAATTTTAATCCAAACAACAACCGTAAATGTATCTCATAAACTTATGAACATTCAAAATGAATATCCTACGCAATATTCAATCTGTCAAAAATAGACTGAACAGTTTCTCCGATTGTTTCCAAGAAATAGAAAATCGGAAAGTTGGACGCTGTACTTTTGTCTTGTATTGCACGTAGAATCGAACCGTAGACCGGTATTGTAAACGTCCGCAATGGAAGATCAACGTTCCAGTTTTGAACTCTTGCCAGTTCATTTTCAAATATAGGTATCAGGATGATTTCAGAAACAATTCCGTCTAGACTGTAACGTTATCAAAAAGCAGTATTAATTACTAATAAAATTTATGTTACGATTGTATTAAATAATTTATTTTATATACCTACATCCATATACGATTATTACATACATATACGATTTTGTATAGAATTCATTATTTTTGATATTAAAATGCCTCTGTAGATTCTGTGATCGAAATCACTCTTATTTTATATTTTCATGTTTGTTGTAAATAGTATTTGGTTAATAAATGTACAATGCTCAATCAAAAGCGAAATAAATAAAATTTTAATTTTATGTATTTCAAAACTCATTTTCCATTTTATAAATAATGTTTTAATTAAACATTGATAGTTTGTCACATTTTTACTTTAAACATTATACATACTACATAAATTCGAAAATTACTCATAGGTAAGAGAGTTCTAGTCGCGAGACTCTTAACAAAATAACATTATTCACGATCCTCACAAACTGAATATTTTCCAAATGTTCGTGGAAAGTTTGAAAATTACATGTCTACATATATATATATATATATATATATATATATATATATATATATATATATATATATATATATATACGTATGTGTGTGTGAGCGTGTATTGCATTAAGTCTCTTTAATACCAGTTAAAATTATTCATTTCAATTTTTATGATGAACAAGTTTACCATTATGATAATATAAATACTGAGAAATGGTATAACTTTTAAAAAAGGTATTATTAAATAATTGTGCAAAGTTTATATACCTTTTTCAATTCGCTGTTAAACAGGATGAGGTTTTCGGAAAATCTTCCAGTATTTTAGTATTTCATTTGATAAAAGAAGCGATGAATATACAACAAGAAGAAGTGTCATATGATAAGCTGAAAGAATGATACCGGATGCGTTGGCCATTGAACCTTGAAATAGATCGGATGCATCAATCACAAAACTGTTCGCGCGATTGCAATAAAATAATGCAATTAAACTGATCAGAAACCCCCATTCTACTAATTGACACGTTGTAAATCTTTTATGTAAGCTTCTGTCTAGATAAGAAGGTTGTCGTCATACAATTCCTAGGGTAGATTGACACCATGATGGATAATTAAAAATAATCCATACAAGAAAAAAATGGGTGTATTAAAACCACAAGTGCAAACTTTGTCCACCAATATAATCGTACTGTGTACGTAGGAAATGAAAACGAAAACGAAAATTTAAAAAACAAATAAAACCAATTTAATTAGTAATAGGATAACAAAAATGATATATTAATTCATAGATCTATGCTCGATTAATTTATTAAATTTATGCCATTATATGCAACATAACAAACACATACATTTGTCTAATGGTCGCCCAGTGATATAAATTCGGTCGTAATTCATTAAATTTTAAATTTGACCTTTATTGACTTTTCTTCTTTTGTCAAAGTGTTTACCTCTATAAACATGGCATATAATTTTTTTAAGTCAATTTAGATTGCTACTACGAAATTTTCTTTTCATTCAGCAATCTGAGAGATTTTTCCTTTTGCAACACGTGCATATTAAACAAGCTATATTTCACTAACATATAAAACACAGATATATATTACGCAAAATATAAATAAAGACTTTTTGGCCTTGACATACACTCCACAGACTATTGAAAAAGAAACATTTCAAATCATACAAAATTCAGCTCGATTCACTCAATCTGACATTTTAAAATTATTTGGCGCGAATCTCCTCTCTGTACGACCGTTTAACCATAGACTATTTATTATGTGTCTGACATTAACAGTATGAAAGTAAACAATGAATCTTTTGATGAATTTATAATATATAATTCAATATACCTATTTGTAACACATATTATATATAATTTAGCTTTCTGCACTCCTTCTCCATATAAACTTTATATGTGCCAAATCTCATTCCTCCGTGGCGCAATATGTTTAAAAAGAGGTGCAAAGTTTTCTCTTCACGTATTAATATACGGATTCTATTAATAAATAATATGTTTTTTTAAATAACATAAAAAAACTAGCGCAATATAATTCGAACAATGACCGCCGACAATTCAATTTCTTTTCCATTAAACTATATCTAATAAAATTAAGTAAATTTTTAACAAATATATAATAAAAAAGTGTTTCTATTTGAATTCAGTAGAGAAATAATATGTCGTAAAATAAAATCAAAGAAGAAAAAAACACAGGTATCGTGATTCAAACTCGAGAGCCAATGACTCACTTGGCCAAGTGACGAAATACAAATCTTACTAACCTGATTCCTCTCATTCGGTCGCACTCGGCCTAGTGCCGATTATACCCGAAGTCGAAACGTTCGGCTTTACTACCACCGAGTGTACCCTTAGCGCATCATGCTTGGCATAAGGCGTGATTGCAAATCTTTTCCCGTCAACAAATGTTGGATAAAGTGAACCAAAAAAATAATTCAGTTCAGAATTAAATTTTAACGTTTAAAAAGTGAACAAATATATCATAAGCTAACTAATGAGCGATTTAGTGCTACTTATATTTTCATAGAATCCTTACAAAAGTAAGTATAAATCGAGTGTTCAGTTTTCAATAAAATTAACATTATATTTTTGGTAAAAGCAAACTATTTGCCGAAGAAATAATATAACAAACATATAAACTAAATAACACTAAATCTGTTGCTGTAAAATTTAAATAAAGATATTTTTGAATTTATCATTTGTATAAACTGAAGTTATTTTTGGAAAAAATATTCGTAATTTTTTTATATTTTTATTTATTTACTTTATTTTTATTTCGTCTTCAAAATAAAAATACATTTGGCAAACTTAATGCCACAAGAGTAATCTCATCAAGTTAACTCAAAACATTAGGCGTTAAGAACTAGTGTTGTAGAATATTTCTCTAGCCTCTCAATGAAATATTATAAAATTAATTTACTATTAAAATATAACAATTAGACCTAATAGTTAATTTCTATTAGGTTAAAGATTAAGTTAATAGACAATTTTAAATTAATTTAGATATTAAAATGAATTGGAAAAACGTGTAGATTATGAGGAGGAATAGAGTAGTAGTAAAAATAAACTAACGTTGCGTTTCGAAGGATAGAATCCAGTTTATTCCAGAGTTTGGGAGCATGTACAATGAAAGACGTCTAGTAAAAGGTAGGATTATATTTAGGAATAAGGAGAGGAAAGATGGATTCAGAACGTAATCCAAGGCCTTACGCCTCTAGAGCTTTGAATATAGAATTGAGATAAGAGACCTACAAATATTCGTCAATATATTGAAGAAGGCCTCTTCTAGAAAACATGTATATTGCCCGGGTCATGTATATCTATCCAGTTGAGACGTGACTTAAATTCGAACAAACGGTAATATTTTCTCAAGCCATATATATATATATATATAAACAAATACATAAATTACTTACTCCTTCGTTTGTTTTGAAACGACTGTAAAATGACTGAAAGGATTTTCTCCGGACTGTAACTGAGTGAAATCGTGAGACCCGATTTAAAAAACTAAAGTTTGTGTCATTACGTACCTTAACTAGGAATGCAGTTAAATAATAAAATTAGTCAGGAACATTATAATTTGTATGATTAACACCCAAAAATTGCTAAACGTGTTTTGGTAACATTTTCACTTTTTGGAAATTTAAGAATCCATCCTAAAAACTGAAATATACAACTTTATTTTTCCTTATGGAATATTTTCATAGAGCTGGCCCCTCTCATAGTAATAAACGTTTTTAGCGTATGAGAAAAAATTGTTTCCGAAATGATCGCCTTCAAAACACAACATTTTAAAAAAATCTCTTCAGCACATTTCTTGCATCAAATCCTATTACTCCCAGAAAAATCAAACTTTGAAAAAGTGCTGAAAACCCTGTTTTCAAAATTTATCACTGGTAAGATTAGCTAACGGTTTGCAAAGTGTGACATACCGTTTTTGTCCTAATTTTCATTGTAGGTGTAATTCGTCATATTATACCGAATAGGATCAATAATAAAATTAAGTTTAATTTCCTTTCTTTTATTATTCAGAAAAATGGAATAAATCAACTTCGTGAAAATACGTCGTAAAGAATAATACACCTCAACATTATAATATGAAGAAGCTAACGAGATAATACAATTTAAATAAAAGTATTTAATTTAAATTAAATCGAATATGGGTAAAATAAAAAAAAAAGGAAACAAATGTAATTAAATCTCATCAGTATTGATACGAAACTCAGATGAAATATAAGAATAATGTATATTTCTTGTTTTTATTTAAATGATTTAACAATCATGCCCAATTTTTGGAAACTTTAAAATATTGGACATTTTGTCAAAATACTTTAAAGTTTTTTTAAAGTTTTAGGGTGGTGTTGTAAGCAATTATGTAGCAATAGCGTTTTACCCGAGACCAACCTAGGTACAACCAATTAATAATGTAGTTATCGCTAGTAAGCCGATATGTATATCCTTTGTTTCCCAATTTTACGACACAGTATTCAGACTTCCAGTTTTTCCTAAATTATGATAAATAAATACCTATTCTTTGAAAGCTCGATATTTATTTATTTAAAAAAATCCAACTAACAGATTATCCCAAAGCGTTGATAAGACATGTGAAGGCATCAAATATATACGGGGATTCAAAACATAACATAAACAATAATAAAGAAACAGAAAACTCACAATTTAAATTAAACATTGATTATGTTTTATTCCGAAATGATTCATAATCAATGTTTAATTTAATTTTTTCATTACGGAACATTCATTCCGAAAGCGGTTATAGAATGAGTATCTCGGTTATAGACTGAGTGTCTCGGTTATAGACTGAGTGTCTCGGTTATAGACTGAGTGTCTCTCCCTATATCGCAATAATCAATGTAAGTTCCCGGAATAGAGAATAGGTGAGCACTGCAGGATGTTTTTGTGCATTATGGTTTCGTCCTCTCGAGTAACAAACAGTTGGGATGATAAACTATGTTATTCTAACAAACTACTGCAAAAGATGTTAATATTATTTTTAATATTTTTTTAATATATTTTTAATTTGTTAATATTATTAATTACATCTTACACAGCCTTATAAATATTAAAATTTCAAAAAAGTATGAGATTAGAGTGATTATTATAGTTTTGCGGTAAACTTTAGGTGAACTTCTAGTAATACTGTTTTTTGTGATTTCAACTTTGCATATTCGTAGATTTTTTTCTTGTAGCAACTACTAACAATATCTTTAGAATCATTTTACAAAAATTATAAAGAAACATAGTTTTGAAATGCTTTGGAAGATAACTCTTTCAAATGGAAAAAAAATGTAGAATACTTTGCCCACTCAAAAATATGACTATTTCTATATTCTAAATTTTTCATTAACTTTTCCTCATATTAATAGAACAAATAAAACTGAAATATAAAAAATGATACGTATTTCGTTACGTAACTAAGTACGAATATTGTTTATTATTAAAGCAGAAATTATAATAAAGCTCTCGTTCGCTTGAATAAATTTTAAAAGTATTCATATCAATTAATATCCATTCTGCCGTAAAGATAAAGTCAGTTATATTTTTTTTTTAATTTAATTGTTAATGATGATACGAAACATGATATAAACAAATCGTAAATATCTTTCGAAATGATGGACTTGTGTAGGTTGCTTTGATATTTAGTTGGCTGGCTTAAATAAATAAATAACGAAAACACAAAACGGAAATGAATGATAAAGTTATTTATATTGGTAACAATAAAATGTTCATCCAAAAAGTAAAATATCTGCAAAATAATCTTAAAAAATTCACAACTATACTAATATATACGAAATAGGAAAACGTTAACTCTCAAAAAAGGAACATTTCCTAGAAATCCTTCGTAGCAAAATAAATTATTTCTAATGTATTACGTTTATCCCAATTACAAAACAAAATAACATTACGTTAAAACACCAAAAAACTAACAAAACACGTATCAGACCATCAGCGAACACACACGCGACAAGCCATAAACAAAACATAAAATAATAAACTTCCCGCCAAACCCAAAATGTCAAACTAAAACTCGCTCGCAACAACAGCATTTCACTTTATAAAACACGCCTGAAATGAACAGAGTAAAATAAAAAATAAAAAACACAAATAAAAAGGCGCGTTTTAAAAAGAAAGCGACCCAGAGCGTCCCGTCCATTCCCGGAATAGCCGCGCGCTATAAACAAATAAATGCTAGTTCAACGCCTCAGTCTGGGCGCCTTTTTATTTATCTTTTTTTTCATTTTTACTCTGCCATGTTGCTTCATCCGTGCTGCTTCCTTAGCTGTCCTTTTTTAATGGCGCCACGTGACGCATTTCCGCCCGCCAAATGAGGTGGCGCGCTTTTGCGGCGTTCTAAATGCGAAATTCAAACATCTCGCGGGAAACGAGACAGTGGCGATAAAATCGAGTTATAATACGTTTTATGGTTTCTGCTTCGTAATTTATGTTCAGCTCTTTACGAATTTACCTCGATCACATTGAGCCCGACAAATTTATAAAAGTATACGAGTATGTACAAAATTCCACTCTTGGGGATTGTTTTATTTTATATAATTAAATGATTAAAATAGCGATTGTTTCTGTTTAATAGCTATATATTTTTAATACCATTCCTTTTTATATGTGCCACTTAGCCCGTCCTCTCGGAAGAAACCTCCATCGCCCCTTTATTAAATAAATAATTTATATACTTGTTATAGAGACAATTGATCCTCTTTTGCATAAATCATTCGAAAATAACATCCCATTTCTTAAGTCTTAGAACATACTTAACAAGACAAAGTGTAATTACATAATAATAACAATGAAACAAAATAATATGATTAACAATAGCAACTTTACGGAAGTAGCTAAGTGTACGCTCAATAAGTTTACCAAACTCTTGAACTAAGCTGTTATAAGAATATATCTATAATGGGATAGTATTTTATCAAATCTGTATAAATGTCAATAATTGAAAACTTAAAATTACCGAAAGAATAAATTAAATCTATAATTGACAATTAAAAACTTCTACGCAATACAACTTTTCATCTCCCTTTTCGGTCAGAACACTTGGCGACCAGGCTTATTTACAATTGATTTTAATTAATAGTTTGATTTTAATTGGATTAATTTATTTTTTTTATATTTATTTTGATTAATTAATTTTAATTAATAGTTTACTGCTGCCACCATGTTTTATTTTGTGTGATTAAATGATTTGAACAACGGTTGTTTACAATACATATGTATTTTGGTGTATATATATATATATATATATTTATGTATATATATATATATATATATATATATATATATTTATGTATATATATATATATATATATATATATATATAATTTCGAATTTATTTCATCAAATTAATTTACTTGTAATGAAACACGCTCCGTTTCACGCTCATTTCTCTTCAAAAGTTTTCACTTGTCTTATTATCATATCGGTATAAAGTCGTAATAACTCTACATTGTAAGTATCTCCGCAGGTCATCTATGAAAAATTTCAACATCTATGAAAAATTTCAAACACTCATGTTGTGTTGTTCATTATATATTTTGAATTTTCTAATAAATTCTAATAAATTTCCTTGATAAACTATATATTTTTAATTTTCTATTGTAGTTTCCCTTCCTGCAAGATCAAGATATTTGACGGAGTATTCAGCTAGTGATTTTAATGAATCTTATTTACGTTTTAACATTTTGATGTGAAACATCTATAGGCGCAGGTATAAACCGGATCGTTGGCGTGGCGACGGGTCGCCACGCTATACTAAGGTATATATATAGTCTATATGTAGTAGAGTGTACGGTATGGCAACGTGTCGCCATGCGCAACCGACTACGCGACCCCCTCCTCACTCAGTTCGACGCTGTTGTTTACTACGGTACACTTAACCTATGCTTTATTATTTTTGTATTAATTGTAAATAAATGTTTATTAAATAAAGTCACCATTTTCTGTATGAAATTCGTAATACTTTATCTTTTCATTATGCTATATTTAGTTCCTGTAATAATCTTGTCTTTTATGCATATTACTTGTACGAACACGATGTTTCACATCTGCCAGGCGTCCCGTGACGGCTCACTGTTTTTTGATTAGAGGTTGTTTTTTAAGTCGTTCTACTTTTTTAAATAACTACAACACAATTTTCAGAAATGAAACATAATATTTCTATTAAAATTTTTATTGCATACATATTTTTGCATACATATTTCCAAAAATAAAAACCATGCATATAAATATATAAAAGAATCTTAAACAAGACACCTGATGCTGAATAAGAAGACGAAAATGCCTTCCTATTCCGACCGCCCACAGAAACCAAACTCATGATCGACCTTTATAAATTCATTGAACAGCCGTAAAAAGACCAATGAGCTTATTACAATTCAAGCCCATCCATAAGCCAGCTTTTTTCATTCCACTTTGTTCCGCCCGCAAAAGCTCGCCGCGAAAGCTTTCAATTAAAAGACTTCGTACGCGGGCGGCCGGTAATTCCCGCCGTTATTATTTGGTAATGGGAATTTGTTTACTCAGGGTATCGGCGCGGTTAACCGTATGGCGGCGCGTAATTTAAGGAGATCGGGTGTACGTGCGGACTGTTGAAATGTTGTGAATATCGAGTTATATTAAATCGATTTGCGTAAATGAACGGAACTTTTAAATGCAAGATGTTTGTTTGCCGCCATAAGTCTAGTTTGCCTTTTTATTAACGGCCAAATTAATAGGGATGATTAAAATATTTGCACCTAGTTGCATACAAATCTCACTAATGATATAAATGCGTAAGTTTCATATTTGGATATTTGATTGTTTACTATTGAATTACGCCCAAACGACAAAGTTACGTGAAATTTCTTATAGATGTAGATCATGATTGAAATTATCACATGACCATTTTTAACCCAGAAATAGAATTATTGCTGTAAGATGAAACTTGATTTTTTTGTAGAGGTACGACCGTCTCGTCACGGTGAACTTACTGGAGACACCATCGATATTACGGTAGCACGACGATGGCCTAGAGTTGAAGTAAGCAGGGAACGAAAAATATACCACTCAGTCTACCGACGGAAATGACAAAATTATAGGGTTTCGTTGCTTCCGCACGAAACCTTAAAATTTTAGCGACTATGCTAAATCGCAGCCAACGTACATAATTCACTACATGTTTGTGTACATACAAACATAGTGGCGTACAACATAGAAACCGCCACGAAAACATACAAGATAATAAACCGTGGTGCAATTCGAGTGCCATTGAAACTCAGTACGGTTAATTTGGAAATATAACTTAATATTATGAAATTAAACCTCCTCATATAGACAGTTTACACTTTACATAGATTTCTTGTAGTATATAAGCAAAGACAAACAATAGCGCCCAACCTTAACTCTATTGCGCTAAGCAACGATAGACTAAACCTTAACTTCACGTAATGCGCTGAGTACAACGGTCCAGATTAATATAACTTACCTCCCTTTCTCGCAGCTTGCACAATCGGTAATCATTTTAGTTTTTTTACTAAAGCGTAGCAGAAAGCAAAAAAAAATTCATACCACCGCGTGGCATAATCAAAGCGAGGTGGCACGACGTGGCGTACTCCTTATTGAGCTTTGAATATTAAGCAATGCGAGCATTATTCGCAAAAAAATCGATTCCACTGGTAATTTATTGTGTTCGTTAAGATTGTTGTTATATGGGTTTCTGTTTATGATTACGAAACGTTTGAATATAATTTTGATTAAGAAATACGATGAAAATATATTAGTTATGAAACAAAAAAATGTTTTAGATTATTCCCTTATGTTTCTTTTGAGAGGAGTTTCAAAAAAAACGTTTGGTAAACGAATTAACCAAAACTTTCTAAATAAATAGTCTGCATAACTTCAGCTTTCCACTCTTACAATTAATAGAAATAAAAACCAGAAAGTAAAAAAAATATAATACTAATTATATTCATATATTCCACTTTAATATGAGTCTAAATGAAAAGTGTGGCTGTAAACATATTCACGTTATATTTTAGCTTTACGTGCACCAATAATTATGCAAACAACAAACTATATGTCCAATCGCTCTTGCCTTTTATCATAACTTTACAATATCCAAAAGTCACTATATTACGCAATAGATATTATAATTGTAATTATGCGAAACATATCCTAATGACAACTGTTGTTGTGACTTAACTATTACGAATAATATAGGTAAGTCATTAAGGCTAATAACTATACTATAAATAAATTTAACTGAGCTCATTGTCTGATAGGTAACCATTTTGCATTTTTCAATGGAACTTTTTTCAAAGATTAGTTTAATTGTGATTTAATTCAACCAACTCCACAATAAACATATGCAAGCGAGATGGAAATATACAGAATTCAACATCTTAGATAGATACAAAAACAAAGCGTTACTTTGACATTTGACGTTCAGTGTAACGCACACAAAACTAACCTGTAATTTTATATATTTGCTTCGTTATGGTTGATTCTTTGTAGAAAATCCAAAAAGAAAAAAAATGCCCATTTTCGTCTAACTAAAAAAAATCCCAAGTACGATTATTGACCGAATTAGTCACCAGTTATCGTAATATACTAGAAAACACGAAAACTAACGCACTCCCAAAAAGAAAAGAAAAGATACCACCTGGATGTCCATTGTCACCAAATTTCATGCCACAACAAGTAGAAATACCATACGCATAAGAAAAATTTTAAAATTAAAATAGGAGCCTATTAAAAAGGGGACATAGAAGAAATTACCATGATTATTCACAGGCAGGTCTCTTTGTGTAGTATTTTAATTTATTAACAACCGATGAAAGCAAGTACACCACGGTATCCTTTTTTAGGCGAAATCTTTTCCAAAATTTCTTGTCACCCCATGTTGTAAAATGGTCAGTCCCCACTCTTGCAATTCTGCCTTTTCTATTATATTAGGTGTACTTAAAAAAATCAAGTATTTGATTTCTTCGATTGCCAAGTCATCAATTGAATCAAAAACATCCATCATTTTCCCAATCTTGACAAAATGTACACAAAAAAATTATCACGAAAAAACCTCCAGAGAAAATACGCTACGATGAGTCGCCAAACATAACCCGAAACGTCATTTTAACTGACACTTATCCACGCCTCGAAGTAGCAGATAGCCATATTCCTCCGCAGTGGCTTTATTCGACAGTTAACCATTGAAAAATGAAATGAAACTTCCATCTGATTGTTCATCCGAGGATTGAAAAATTGATCCTAAGACGCCAAGGAATATCCGTTTATAATTTGTATTATTCACGACTCCCAGGATTATGCAAAAAGATGGGTGAAAATTGCGTAATAAAAAAGTTGTATTCCCTAAAAATGGAATAAAATCATGTTAAACACTTTCAAGATCCCTTCACTGAATGTAAAAAAAAAGGTAACTACTATATAACTTAAGGGTGATTGTCAATAGTGGTGGAACTAGATAGTAATTGGTAAATTTCCGAAATGTATGTCTAAATCAAAGTGCATACCATTTTTTTTCGTAATATCCTTTGCTTTTCTTGGGAGCAATAAATAAGTTCATACCTTTATTTATTGCTCCCAAGAAAAGCAAAGGATATTACTTCCACAAAAATTTCTTATTCCAACCTTACACATTTTAAAAAGTCCCTTCGGAATAATGCAAAATGAATAAACGATATTTCCTTTCCCACACACTTCCTGTTCCAACAAAAAAAGACATCAAACAATTATTTTTTCTTCATAAATTCTCCTTCCCGTAACTGACATTCAAATCAAACGTCCCGAAAATCACGATGACCTCAGTTGAACTCCATACAAATGCACGCACCCACGCACACGCCTATAAATCCAATCGAAATTCTATCCACAAAAGGGTGCGTAGTCCAACTTCATTGAAAAAGTGTGGAGTACCCTTCTCTCGGTGCCAAACCGTCGCGTGCCTTACCTGCCCTCCCTCTCTCGGCGACTTCCAGGCAAGGGCCGACCTGATAAACAATTTTTGTCACTCACTGTTCATAAATCAGCGGCAGCGGACACGCCTACAGGTTCCGAGCTGATCGGCCGTTCCTTCGATTTATCGCCGACACATAAATCATTGTCGCTGCGAGCCAGTCGCGGGCAGCGACTTAAGAAATTCGCGGGCGACCACGAGGGCTTTACATTTTTATGCCATCGCATGTTGGATGCTGCCGAGTACCGTTTCAACGTGATAGCGAGATATTTATGAGGTCCGCCGGCGGGGAGGATGAATCACTAATGAAGGAGAATATTGGAAGGAGCGAAACGGGCAAACACTTTGGCCTGCCCTCAAGATTAATCGGGATTAAAAAGAAAATCTTTTTTTGAAACCTCGGAGAAGCCTGAAGACATGAATTTATTTATTTAGCCTTTTTTTAAGAATTGATTCAGAAGAATACAAAAACTTAAAGAGAAAATAGTAACGAATTTTATTTCTAAAATTGACAACTCACAATAACAATAAAATAAGTCTAATTTTTTTTACGTCTTTCAAAAATCATAGCATTTAACTAATTGTGAATGTTTCTAACAACTTGCTAATATTTAATTACAATTGTTCATTGTTTTATAAACGTAACGTAATAGTTTATGTTGTATCTATTACCCTTAATTCTAATCTAATAATAAGTCAGAATTTCAAAATTAATTCAGTATTTTTATACGCAATGTTACTAATCGAATAGCCAGTTAAAATTTCATTAAAATTGACCGGTATTTTTTAATGTTCAACATTACTAATTGCAATAAAACATTTCAGAAAACTATTTTTTTTTGCTTTTAGGCAGTCAATTTCCGATGAAAATTCGAATCTACCCTTAAAAAGTATAAAATTAAATAACATCTATCGCTGTAAAAGTATTTTGAGACTAAAATTACAATTAAAATAAATTGCAGTTTAATAACGTGCAGTCTTTTGAAAATACAGTTGCAGTTTTTTACTTTTTTTTTCAATATGAATAGTAAATAAATATTATCGAAAAATGAATAAAATGGAAATATTACGTAAAGAAGTCCAACTTCCACTTGGCTGGTATTTTTTTAAATTTTATCCAATCGCGGTAGTCATTAATTGGAAATTATTGTGTTCAGTATCATAAATTTGACTATTTCCATACATATGTATTACTTTGATAGTTATGAATTTGTTTTTCAATAGTACATTTATAGCAATTACTACCCCATTTACATAATTCAGTCAGTCCCTTAACTTTTACTTTATTGTTTTCACCCAATTAATTGAGCGAAAACTATTTCCGAAAGAATTCACCGCGATATTCGAATAAAATATTTCTGAGGACGAGATATTGACAGCAAATACATATAAACTTATGTAGCTATAGCATCACTTCCATTACGCTTAATTCCATCGAAGTACCGCACCGAGACTCCTCGTAAAAGGTAATTAATAAAGTAATTTATGACTTCAAATTTCCCATTTAAACATACTCAAATAATTGTCGGACCATTAATGGCCACGCGATGGGAGCCATTATAAATAATCTCAGCAGAAAAGTCATTCATATTAATTAGAGAGTTACTTTACCTTAAAAAGTCCGATCTGCGACGGGCGCAGCACTCTGAAGCCGTTAAATCAACACTCAATCACAATTACGAGGCCGGACAAATAAATAATGAAGCGGAGAAGGCGGAAATGCTTCGTGAATCGGAAACTAAGGAGGTAGCAGGAAGACAGGCGAGGAGATGTTTAATTTGCTAATTAAGCGGCTCTCAGATTTGACTGAGTTTTAAGTGAAGTGAACTGTAATGGCAGTAGTAGGTATTTAATCGCCCCCGTAGACAAGTGACGTAAGCACTTGGACCTTGATCCCTTAACCGATCAGAGATGTGCAGGTTTAAATACTACCCAGTCTATATAAATATTTCAAGCGACAAACAATTTTTAAACGACTCTAAATCAATGTAAAAACTTCGATGTAATGATGTACTTATTATCAATACTATGCTAGCAAAGGATCTACGTGTTACCCATTTGTTTCTTTTAATTATTCTACAATTTTATATTTAATTACGTCGATGTATACCTGTTTATACTTTTTAGAGTATAATGGAAGAATTCCTTAAGTTGGCGCAAGTCGCGCTACTGGAGAATTGAAATAAATTGCACCCAACTACAGCAATTAATATTAAAGACCAGTTGCAATAAGTGACTTGTATTGGTTACAAGCCACTTATTGATCATGAAAACTAAGGTACTTAATTCACAATTTTAATGTGGTTAACAGCAAATGGCCAGGAATTCAGTTTAGAGGAAAATCATATTTTAGAAAAAGATTTTAGAAAAATACTCATATTTAAAAAAATACTGTGTGGAAAGGGAAGTTGACTTAAATTCCAGTTTTTACGATGAAGTAATATTCCATTATACGCCAATGCTAATTTCCAATTTACGCCGAACCAAATTTTTTAAAAAATGTCCAAATTTTGCGCGTACACCTGTAAAAATAAATTACTCTATGAACTGGAATAGATATTTTTGTACACTACATTTTTCTGTATCGTAATAAATGCCAACTTTCATAAAAAGTATACTTTCTATAACTGTGACTTGTAATAAAAAGACGATAAACACAGCCCCCTTAGCCTTGAGCCTTGGAAGAAAACTTTGGAAAAGGTTTTAAAATGAAAAATTGGGGCTACTTCATAATAAAAGATTTATGGAATAAGATGTTTTCGAAATTATCATTTTAAAAACATTTTACTGCAACAGGTTAGCTTGTGTTCAGAATTCTCATTGTATCGTTGTTGAGTCATTTTAATTCCTAGTTTAGATTATAACTCACAATGTTTTTATTTTGTTTTTTAGATGTACCGCAGATTCTGTTTTTTAAATGTACCGCAGATCCTGTTTTTTAGATGTACCGCGGAACGTATCAAGAAAACTGCTGTAACTTCCATTTTTAGAAAAATCTACTTTTGGTTCCTTTAATTATAGGGCGCGATTTTTAATCTATGTTTGTATAGCTTGATAAAAACATAGTTTCTACAAATAATATGTCATAAAATAATATTCATACATTGCAAAAATAACACAGTAAATTGACTTTATTTCTTTTCGGTATATTCTAAAATACTTTCTACTGCATAACAAATAATACAAACCAGTGACGGGCTGCTGCGCCACTAGTGCAAGACGCTACGCACTGCTACCGACAACCCACCTGCCCAGCGTGGCAATTACGAGCATTACCTCCAGTGGTACGCACATTAGGAGAGATATTTGTTCAGCAGTGAATGAGAATGTTATTATTAAGATTATTGTAAAAAAAGTGACAAATCACGTCATTTTCGTAAAACTCCATAAGCAAACAATTTTCCCACAAATATGATATAGTCATTTAAAAAATTCTTGACACAACCTCTGAAAATCAAAGGATCGAGGTAAAGAATAAGATTCTTATCTCCATGTTAATTATAAAATGAAAACTTGAAATGTTTACTTTAGCCTGAGTGAGAAAGAAAATTTGCACATACTCTAAAAGCGACACGCACAGAGGTGAAAAAGGGATAGACTTTTCCAAGATGAAAATCATCTATCAGCGTCGTATTTTTTTGATAGCATTTCGATAAGTCTGTCCCAATGTTGAAAATAAATTTTGTATCCACATTGGTATCCCTACATAGAAGCGGAAACGAAGGAAAGAACTCTCTTTATGTATTGAATAATTATAAACAATTGAGGTTTAGAATTTTGTTTAGAAATTAGAAACTTTCGTAACATACGTAATGCTAACAAAGGATCTATTGACCATTTTTAGAGTACCTCATAATAAAAAAACACGGAGCCCTTGTAGAATCATTTTGTCATCAGTCTATCTATACAATAAGAGCATTTTTCCTCGGAAACGGCTAGTACTTATAAAGTCGAAAATAACATCTAATACCCCCATGGTTTAAATAATTCAAACTTCCAACTCATAGCAATAAAAGTATATGGCTTTTCAAATACCGCATATTTTTATACT
This sequence comes from Druceiella hillmani, assembly GCA_039881145.1. Taxonomy (NCBI): domain Eukaryota; kingdom Metazoa; phylum Arthropoda; class Insecta; order Lepidoptera; family Hepialidae; genus Druceiella; species Druceiella hillmani. The sequence continues at coordinate 37,583,934 of JAYKKI010000009.1, read as the reverse complement.
AAATTTCTCATCAAAACCTATAGAATAGTTCCCGTTGGCCTAAAATCTTGCAATTTGGCACAAAGGAACATACAAACAAATGAAAATGTACGAAAATCATGAATTTCTAAATCTATGGGGAATCGTTACGTGACAAACTAATTTTTTCCGTATTTTTATATATTTGTAAATACCTACCTACTAAGCTTAACGGCAGTATGATATAACGGTATAGATACCTCAAGGCGCAAGTCCCACTAGCATTTTATTCAAGTTAAACCTTTTTATACATTTTTCACTCGAAAACTACCTAAAGAATATTATTGAAAGTTTCACTGTTTCTGTTGAAGGATGACATATCATTTAAAGTAGGCACCTATCATTACACTAAGTCAACAAATAGCTGAGCAAACGAGCGCTCACTCATCTTTACCTGCATCACAACCGAGCCGAGCCGGATAACACAGCCGATACGTAATATGAGCGTACTTTATTACCTAAACGAAACCTATTTAATATATGTACTTCCTCCCACAGGAGCAAAACGAGGCCACGTAATAACGCAAGTTATTACAGTCTCATGCGAATTGGCCAAAATTCGTTTCAAATTTCGATAACGCGACCGTAATTAAGAATTCAAAATGTGGAAAGTTTTAACGGTATGTTAAACATGAATGAATTAAATTGAGACCAGCGTGTTTATACAGGAAACATTATATATTTAACAACTGATGAGTATGGGGACTCTATTGTATCATTGCTTGAAGTATTCCATTATAGGACATGCGATGAGAGCACATTACGATATATAGCAAGCCACACTTTTCACGGAAAATGAAACGGATACTAGTGATGGGACACAAATAATGGATATTAAACTTGTCTCATTTCCGTTGAAGTAATAAATGTAGTTTTGCGATATCACATTACATTGTGGGTTATACAGTCTCGTATATAACATTACTGCATTTTAAACCAGCGTTTACCTACCGCTTTGTTCATGTGGAATAGAGTAATATAGCCTATAATTTAATTCTGTTCATATTCACGATAAAATGAAACTACGTAATGTAGTATTATTTCTACTTTCTTAAAGTTCTTTACCACGACCTAGGTTTCGTTGTATTACAGCATCTTCCGGTGGGCTATTAGCCTTTCAGACAACGAAACCTAGATCGTGGTAAAGAAGTTTAAGAAAGTAGAAACAATACTACATTACTTAGTTTCATTTAATTGTGAATAATGAATTTCTACAAAATTAACGCCAAATATATTCAATATCTGTTTACATTTTTTCAAAGTCCATTTATGTTCAGTACTGAAGTTATAGAAGGGAAAATTTGTTATGCTATCTCACATTCGGAATACACGGATACACATATGAGTTAATACGAGCCAAAACCAAACTTACAGAACTTTCCTTTCAGAAAATGTTATGTAATCAAATAGGAACCTAATAAACACCATAAAAAGCGGATGAAACTTAGAAACTGTTTCCCAATTTGAGATAAGGAAATCCAAACTTTCGTTTTAGAAAATATTATGTAATCAAGCGTTAACCTAGCGAACATTATAAAAAGCGAATACTGTCTCTTAGAAACTATTTCATATTATGAGACAAGAGAATCCAAACTTTCCTTTCAGACAATGTTATATAATCAAATAGGAACCTAATGAACACCATAAAAAGCGGATGGTATCCCTTAGAAACTATTTCACAATTTGAGACAAGGAAATCCAAACTTTCCTTTTAGAAAATATTATGTAATCAAGCGTTAACCTAGTGAGCATTATAAAAAGCGAATATTATCCCTTAGAAACTACTTCATATTATGACACAAGAGAATCCAAACTTTCCTTTCAGACAATGTTATGTAATCAAATAGGAACCTAATGAACACCATGAAAGCGGATTGTATCCCTTAGAAACTACTTACATTTTGAAACAAAAAAATCCAAACTTTTCTTTCGGACAATGTTATGCGATCAAGTAGAAATTTAATTACCATCATGAAAAGCTGATGCTATCCCTTAGAAACTACTTTACATTTCGAGACAAGGAAATCCAAACTTTCTTTTCAGACAACGTTATGTAATCAAGTAGAAACTTAATGACCATCATGAAAGCTGATGGTATCCCTTAAAAACTACTTCACATTTTGAAACTAGGAAATTCAAACTTTCCTTTCAGAAAATGTTATGGAATCAAGCATGAACCTAGTGAACATTATAAAAAGCGAATGCCATCCCTTAGAAACTACTTAATATTTTGAGACAAGAGAATCCAAACTTTCCTTTCAGACAATGTTATTTAATTAAATAGGAACCTAATGAACATCACAAAAAGCTGATGCTGTCCCTTAGAAACTAGTTCACATTTTAAAACAAGAAAATCCAAACTTTTCTTTCAGTCAAATTTATGTAATCGAGTAGGAACCTAATGAACAGCATAAAAAGAAGATGCTATCTCTTAGAAATACTTCAAATTTTGAAACAATAAAATCCCTATCCTCAAGTCCCTATTTATTAATCAAGTTCTCTATAGGTTGATCTAGACTATGACATATTTGTATGCCAAAATATTGTTAAATAGTGAAAAAATGTCATTCTCAATGTATACAGGCATACATCAACCTCAATATTATTGACAGGTTGAAGCAAGTTGTCAATACGAGCAATATCACGGACAAAAAGCTTGTTTCTAATATTTCCCAAAATTATTTTCTGGTAAAGGGAAATGGCTATTTTCACAATTAAGCTGCTTAGTGAAAAGAAAAATTTTCCTTTTAGATAGACTTAAAGTAAATTTCTTGTAACTTCGTTTTTTCCTAATTTTGACTTAAGGGTTTTGGAGATGATGAGGAAATGTTTTTGTGAACATTTTAAACAATATCACTAAAAATATCTCACATATTCCAAAAAATAGCTTCCAAATCCTTATCACCGTGATATCACTACCAAACAATATATGGTATAAAAAAGTTAATACCACACTCTAACGTAATATTTGAAACTTTTCGGAAGTCAATGCTAAAGCGGAGATAGCACTGGCGAACTCTTCCATGAATATTATTAGGCCATTTCAATGCGAGAGTTTGATAGCACATTATCAAAGTGGAACAGTGTGATGGCGCATAGCGCGCGACGACGGCTACACTCCAATGCAGGCAATCTATTTCGATCCCGGAAATGTAAGTATATCGGGATGCTTGTTTTGCTTTCGAGTTATGTTAATTAGCATGTGACCTGCTTTCAGCTGAATTTGTTTTTTTTTATTTTTGTAACTGGAAAAATAAAATCTAAAAATAATCATTCAATTATCTGAAATAAATTAAAAGTTATCTGTTATACGTGGATCTACAAAATGGACTCCTAATGAAGAAGGCAAAGTTGCTTCGACGGTGGACAGCGAATGTGATACTTTTTATCATTTGTCTATACGAAATATAACTAGTTCGAAATTCAAATAATTTTTGTCAGTTTTTCTCTTATTCTCAATAGGATACAACTAAGAGCGAAACAGATGATTATCTTTCCTACTCCCCATTAAATTTATCTTCCTTCTAAGCTGCCCTAGTTGTCGTACCTCTATGCTGTTATCGATAAAACTTGTAGTGTCAGTATATGATGCAGAGAACCAGTTCATACTGGAAGGGCAATCATTTTATTATGATAGCAAATCTTGTAATAAAGATGGTGGAAAACTAAAAGACCGATTTAATATCGTCATAGGAAGTCAAACGGGATGCTGTTAAACCGCATGTAATTTTAAATGCACGTTTGCAGCAACGGCGTGTCATCCATATAAATAAGATGCATTGCTTACTTTTTTTACAGTAAGCGAAAAAGTCAAACCAGAATGGCACCGCTACTAATTATCTATATATAAAAAATGATACCTAGAGCATTTCTTTGCAGTTTTACATTTTGAATATAGCAATAAAAAGCATACAGCAAGCATAGCAATAAACACGACTGCTACTCAACTCTAGTAGCGCATAATTAACTTTTTTTTATAAGCACCTATCGTGGCTTCGTAATTTTATAATTCCATATACTATTTCATTTATTTTTTTATAAAATTTTTAATTTAATAACGCATTTATATTTATATATTAGCAACTGAAGTGTCATCAATAATCTGTCAGACTCGTGGACATCTTTCGAGTGCACACCAGAGAAGCAATGTTTGAAGATATAGAAATATCTAATTCAGCACAATTTTTTCGAGTTAAGAGGGGGTAAAATATCAGAACAATTGATAACATAACGGTCAACCGGAGAGTTGTTACATAATTCAATAACAGATGTCGGTGACCTCTCGCGCAAATGGTTGAAATAATTCGATAATTAAAAATGTTACCGATGAAAATGGGCCTAGAGTTACAAAAATATTGTAACACTATTGTATTTTTAAAAAAGTTAGTATTTTTGAAAATATAAAAAGCGAAACAATTCAGCGATTGACAATCGGGAAAGAAGAAAAAATAAAATAAAACTGTTAACGCGCATGTATTAAATTTTTAAAATTTCAAGTGTCGTGAACAAAAAAAATCTAATCGACACATACTATTACGGCATACAAGTTTTTAAAACAAAAAAACTAATCAGTATGGTCAGATTTTTTTAATATCTAAATTAATTTAAAATAAACTGTTAACTGACATTGATATGCGTCATGCGTTATCAAAATGAATATATTTTTCGAATAAAGCCATGTAGCCACAAAGTTTGCTTTTACTGATATGTAAATATCTTTATTTGAACTACTTTTAAGTATACGGGGTTATATATTAAATAGTATATAAGTAGAATAATAGATAAGTTTGAAGTAGTAGTTAGTTTTATCGATGCGTATTAGTACCTAATTTATTTTTGTTCAGATCTCATCTATAAACAGCACTTCGATGTTTAAATTGATGTTAAATTATTCACATTCTTTGTTCTTAAAAATGTAACAATAATTATGTGGAAGATCTAATATCAATATCCCCCGCATCCCATTCAGGGCATCCAACTGTTAAGCGAAAATCGCGCGCAATCCTTCAAATGCAATTTTATGGGAATAATTTTCAATAAAACTTGACGTTTTGACATGACAAGTCTAAACTTAACGGCATATTGTCTACGTAAAATACCAAAAATTATTAGTATCATCAAAAGTAGTCACAGAATTTAGTGCTTCATTTTTTGTAAGTAGTTTGGTATTTCATTTTTCTTTCCAATATAAACTTATAATAATGCAAATATTAAGTACGTCTTTTCGGCAAATAAAATGTTTCCATTTTCCGTTTTGAAATACCTAATGGTTTTGCTACTATAAGCCGAAAAACTCAGACTCCGATTCGTTCCTAAAATGTTTAAATTAATTATATTTTTTTCGTAATAAAACATAGTGTACACTCATCTGCATTAAATTAGCTTTCTAATTGTGAAAAAAGTCTAAGTTGATCGAGTAGTTTCTGGGATTACTATTTGGTAATCCCGTATAGGAATTTAAAAAAAAACAGTCTCTCCTTATAATCTGAATATAGGTATACCATCTGAATCCTGATAAATATATCAGTTGAGATAAATTGGTGAATGTATTGTCAATGACTTTCCGCAATCTACCCACAATTTCAAGACTGAGTCCAACGTAAAATGAATTAAAAATACTTGCTAAGTATGCACATTTAACATTGGACTTCACATGCTAAGTATGCACATATATATGATATTAAAGTTTTAACATTGGACAAATGATATTAAAGGTTTAACATTAGATAATTCTTTTTGACATTGCACGGACAGTCAACACATCAATTATGATATAGAGTCCATTAATTCTGGGTCAATTGTCTACGACACAAGTAGATACAGTTAGTATCAAAACCTACTAGAATGAAATATTTTAAAGAAGCTTTTTATGTTGTTGTTTAGATACAAATCAAACACGTATATAACGTACGCTGTACCCGTGTGGCATAAAATATAAATATTATTATAATTCTCTAGACATAACTATGAATACTGATAAGGACAATGTTTATTTCAAAACAAGCAATGAAACATATTCTAAAAAAGCGACATATTCATAATTGAGAACATGATGTGGGACAATGACCTAAGTTATTTTAATTTTAGACACAGCCGTTAGAAACAAACAAAGTGACAAAACGAACTTACCCAGTTTTAAAAACTTTGTAACCAAATTTTATGTTTAAAAAACCAGCCGAATACAAATCTAACTTGAGCAATTCGTGTTCCTTATGATTGTGCAGACAAATTACATATATGTATAGAAGCATGGGGCAATTGAGTATACGGCGTTTGCATAAATTCTGTTTGTAATAATAAATAAGAAAATAAAAAAAGCAATAACGCATTTTTATATGTGTTGTTGTTTTTGAAAACATATATAAATCTTTATTTTTTGCTCTTATTGCTTTTTTTATAATTTAGAATAAAACAATAAAATAATTTATTACACATAAACTATTTTAGGAAACAGAATGTTGATAATAAGAATAAATGTATCAAAAGTAAAAACGGAACGGGTCCGTCGGCCCATCTGTAAAAACCGGTTTTTTTTTCATAAATCTCTTGGAATTTGATGTAATTAATACTCACAAACCTTCACATGTAAATTTTAGGAGGAGGTGGAGTAATTTTTTAAATTTTATTATATTTTTTGAAAGGGCGGTTATAAAAGTCTCAAAAATGCTTTTTTCATCATTTTAATTATTATATCTTTTGATATCCACTAAATATATGCAGAAAAATATGTACCCCCTCCCATTATTTCTAGAATTACTGAACCTGAAATTATGAAAATAGACTTTTTCGAATCTTACGTAAAAGTTGTAATAAAATTATAGCAATGAGTCTAGATATCGTATTTTTTTAAATATGCACCATATCTTTACTCCCGTGAAAGACGTGATAGGTAGTATGTTGTGAAAAATTATTATTTGTAAATAGTTTAATAAAAATACTACGTACCTTAAATAGTTATAAAAGCCTAAATTTCTATGGAACCTTTACATCGCGCATTCCACTCGTGTTCGACCGGTTTTTTATATTTTCTTTTACCCTGATTTCATATCCAACGCGATGAACTTAAAGAAAATAAAATTACATCACCCAAATGTGCCGCAAAATTGAAAATGAGTTTTTCGTACGAATTAGGCTAGCTTAAGAACCACTTTCATGCTCTGGTTTCACCACGGCACAAACGTCATCTAAATAATGCTACAATTAGTTTAGAAATTATCAAAATAGTTGAAGACAAACATACGTATTTATACTGAAAAGAGTACATTTCCGAAAACTATTTATAATTTTTTATAATTTAGAGCGTCCTAAGTACAATGCAAAAAGTTTCATCCAAACCTATAGAGTGGATATTAAAATAGTCACAGTTGGAGAATCTCCTTATTTTAATCTCGATTAAAAATAACAACAAACAGTGACACAACATTTATTATAATACACTTGGCGATTCCATCGTGTAGTTTAAGTACACTTTGCCATTACCAAACAACTATTTAGTGAAACAATAAATTTATCAGATATATTGACATGGTAAATATAGAGATATATTGACATAGTAAAACAATATTGATCTTATGCGGATAATAACGACGATGGATATATTAACAAAAGCGATGTTTTTAACAAAAGCGATCTTGAAATAAAAGCGAAGAATTTTCACATCTTTCCCACCGTCCAATTGAAATGTCAGTCACCAGTAAAAAAATTGCAAACAAAATAAAAACACAATAAATAACCCTTCAACGTTATTTTACTACTTATGGAATTCGATTGCATATTTCCGAACGATACTGCGGTTTCTGTATGAAATGACAAAGGAAAATAAAACTGCTTCGTTTTTATAACTTTGCATTAATTCGTTAATTCACTCGATTACGAATCTACACACAAGAAGGGTAAACAAATTATTTATTCCACGTAACCGAATAGTAAAAACGAAACCTAAAATGAGATCGAAAGGTTTTTAAACTTAAACAAAATGGAAAATAAAAACGAATTATTTTTATTAACTATTAAATATGGATATTGTCCACCAAATTCTTGGTACATTTTAATGGTAAATTTTATTTTTTTTTTAAGTTTTACGTAATTAAGTTTATTATTATTACATTTATATTAATTTTTGTAATAGTTTAGTTTCATTGAAATATTTAGCCTTCCATATAACTAGATTTTTAAATTGTGTCATTACGTTAGAATGAAATATGTTGGTGATATATGAAAGTCTGTTTAGTACGTATGGATAATAACAATAAACGAAAATTTTCATTATTGAAAAATAACAAATGTATAAAAAAGCACATAACCTTAAAAAGTAGCGATAAATTTCTTTATTTTTAAACTTCAAAATAACCAGACGAAAATGAAACCAAAAATAGCTATATACATATAACAGACAAGTATCTAGATACTTGTCTGTTATATCATGATAGCATCATTTTAATCCTTTATAGTATATATTTATTTTTTTTAAACAAGAGCATTCCCTTAATATATTTGTATCTTACCCGACATAATACATTAGTATACCCAGCCTAATTAATTTACTAATTTTTAGGGTTTCATAGCTTATAAGGAAAAATGAAACACTTATAGGATCACTTCGTCGTCCGTCTGTCTGTCTGTCAAATCCTTTTTCCCAGAAATGCATAGAGGTATCATGTTGATACATCTGATAAAATTAATATCAAAATACTTAGATCTACGATGCCTTGAAGCTGTAAAAAAATCAAGCTTCGAAATCAATACAACAAAAAGTACGGTCATTAATTCTTTAACAATCACAAATAAATCAAAACCTAAAGGGTACTTCCCGTTGACCTAGAATTATAAAATTTGGCAAAAAGTAAAGTCTCACAGGACAAGCAAACTAAAAAGTCCAAAAATCGTTCATTTGTAGTTATATCACATAAAAAATAGATTTTTTCAAATATGCGCCTGTAAAAGATATAGTAAGCAATATGTTTTCGTTCTAAAAAATTTAAATTTTATAAATAAATGCCGAAATAAGTACGGAACCCTAGTAGTGCAAGTTCCACTCTGCTTGACAGGCTTTATTATTATAAAATTAAATCGTAAACCATCTTTTAAATTATTTACGACCCACCTCGTAGTGTAACTCCTAAAACGTATCTTACCACAAGAGATTAGACACAAAATAGTAAAGGATCTATTGTTATCTTTACATCAATGCAATGTAACAATTTCAGGTCTATCTATATTAAAATGTTATACTTTTTGCAAAATTTATAAAAAAATTAACTGGCTATACAGTTTATTTTTTTATGACGCGACACATATTTTCTTGTAAAACGCGTTTCTGTGCATTTTGTGTGTTGCAATTTATATATGTGTGTATATATATATATATATATATATATATATATATATATATATATATAAAATAGTTATGTGGAAAGTTTAAACAAAATCGTTAGACGAGTTTTTTAAAAAAGGAAGTTTTAATTTTTTTTCTATGCAAATTATCCTACATTTTTATCTTAGGAATAGAAAAAAACATTTAAAGATATTCCCAATAACACTAACTGTTTTAGTGCTTGACTAAACCATACGATGAATAAACGTAGTCATATATTTCTTCAAGTTCAAGTTTTGTTGCATCTTTTAACACTTTCGATTAGATTCCATTTAAAGTCTTAACTGCGATTTTTGCCCGAACACAATACAGTCTTCTTACGTTATCCGTATAAAAAAGATATTAAACAAATCTTTATGATAGGTATTATAACGGGACCACAATGATGCTATACTTTAATACGAAAATTACAACCGGACTGACGAATCAATTAAAAATTATACTTAAACATATGAAAGAATTTATTAAAAACCTCTTTGTTTAAAGTCAACCTAAAAAAACAATTAAAAACTTTCTCTTTATACGTAACATAATGTCTGATGATGAATGACAAATCATTTTTTTTTCACTAAATTCTTAATTTAAATTGGGATAATTATTTTTTCAAACGACCTAAAGCTTGGAACCTATAAGGAGCTTAATATTCTTACGCCCACTGCAAAAGGAGCCACAAAACTACCGATATTTAATTTTCTAAAAGCTCGCTAAAAACGAGGACGGCAAAGGCTTTTGAGCTTAAAATAATTTATGTACCGAGTAAACTCACATAAACTCTGTCACGAGTTGCCTATTTAAAATATAGAGATACCAACATTTAGGAAACGTGGCTAATTAAAAAAAATAAAGAGCATTATTGAGAATATGGAATAATGAAAATTTTTAATTTCACCGCGAGGGTTTTGGACATTTAATAAGAAATGTTTATTTTACCAGAGCGAACATTAATTACGAAGAAGAATCACTTGCCAAGAATAGTTAGTGTACCTAAGCGAATTATTAATTAGATTAGAAACATTTTTTCAATTTTAATAGAAATATAAAAAATATGTTGCTCAACATTTTAAACTCTGGAGTTAAAGAAACAATATTTAAAAAGTACATTCTCTTATTTCTTCAGTAATTTTCATGTGTTCCTCCGAATTTTAATATATTTCGTATTCTTTTTACTGCATAATTTAAAAAATAAATAAAGAGCTACTTAAATTTTTGTCAACGTTTATTCTTAAAATCGACTGTTTAAACATACAAAAAGTACGTTATTTTGAAATTTTAAATTAATATTCGTATCTTATTCACACAAAGAAAATTGCTTTCATTCGATAAAATTCATATTATACCGTTAATGTTACTTACTCGGATCCATCCCTGTGCCAAATTTCATAAAAACTGTAGATAGTTAAATATATTTTCATCCAGTCTCCAATTATGTAAAGTGATGGAATCCAATCTCACGATACTATGTTTACATGGTCATTAATAAAGAAGCCAAAGAGATGCAACGGCGAGTGAAAATCAAAGAAAGTATTGTTTAATTTAAAAAACACTCTTTTTACTATTACCTGATCAGAGTTATTTTTAAACTATTTATGTCTGTGAATTTGATATGTTTATTTGTACTAAGCTAACTCAAAACCCTTTTTATAAAAATGCTTTCCACTCGTTAGATATTAGAAAGTTCACTCTTTGATATGAAACCCATTTTTTAACTTTGAGATTTTGTTATTAATAATTATTCCCAAAAAAGGAGCCCTTTTTTGCACAAATATATTTTTATATTTATCACAAAAATGTATTACTGTAGTCCTAAGATGAAAAAAAGTTAATGGACTAAAAAACACTGACGTTAAAAACAAACCACAAAAAATCGCATTGCAGGAATGTATGCCGCAATCGAATACCATTATGACGCAAAACTAACCCCTTGTTCAAAAAAGCTTCTATCTTCGTTTGTGAAATTATATTTATTAATACTCTACTTAATTTCTGTCAATAAGTGCCCAAAGTTAAAGGAAAAAAAATTTATTTATTTATAACTTTTTGCGAAAACCAAGATTTTAAATAAAATAAAAACAATTCTGCCTTACCTCCAACGATAACCGATCTGCAATGTCGTACCAACTAAAAAACCACTAACACTGGCACTCCAACCCGAAACCGCGGGAGAAACTGCAATCGCTCAAACAAGAAAAAAAGAATGTTCGTAAATCGACGCGAACTGTCAAACTGACGTGCAATTTGGCGCGAACGAAGTTTCGGAGCGGATCGCTAGTGAAGCGTGCTGCTGCGCCGCGCGCCCGTCGTCGAGTGACGCCTCGCCCGCTAGTGCGGGGGTGCATGGCCCGGGAAAGTTTCGTCCGAGTAACAAGTTACTGTGCTGCCATCCCGCTCGCGCGTCGGCGCGAAGTTTTGGGACAGACAGGTGATTAGAAGACGAATTGAATTGTAATTTTCGCGCAGTCATTGTTTCGGTGGAACGCGTGGGTTTCATTTAAATGGTGGATGAGTTTGGTGGAATTTTTAGACGTTTAAATGTATAAAAGCTTCCAGCGAACTTATTGTCCGTTGTCTTCATTTAACCAACAAACAAACTACCGCAAACATGACTTACGATTCTGAAACTTATGATACAAAATAATTGTACTTTTCTCCATATCAACTCTAGTTTTATTTTATTCGATTCTATCATTATATTAATTTATTCGATTCTATCATTCTGAGTAATATCTGGATGTTATACTTATTAACATCCAACAGCTTTTGTCTACGGTCACCGTAGTGTGTTGGGTTGATCACAAGGTATGTGGCCTTTGACTACCGGCGCACCGCGGGCCCGAGTTTGATTCCCGGCCGCTCGTCAAGCGGGGGTGGACTAGTGTTCTGGTTGGCTCTAAGAGATTGCTCTCGTAGCAATAAGTTGATGCCATATGTATCAAATTGATACATTAAAGTACATAAATAAATAAATAATCAATATAACACTCCTATTTAGGATTCTAGTTTGCAATTAATGACTTTTTTGCAAAATTGCATTCTCGTTCAAATAAGTATGGACCATGGCTCCTCATTTTGACCTGCTTTTCTGTTCGTTCTGTAAGTATAGGAACGCTGTTGCATCTTATTTGTCCTGGCCAATTAATCCTTTATTTTGTTTATTACCACCATTGCCTATAGCTTCTTCAGTTTTGGATACTCGGTTTTCGTTGATCGGTGACTATATAGTTGAACTAATAAAGTCTTGGTGATTCTACTGAGCGGTTACCTCCAGTTTGGAGTTTAACACGTTCTTAGAAGAAATCTGAAGAGTTATTTTACATACATAAAGAAAGTTATACCCGAACATAGACAGAAATAGTCATAACAGTTACGTACACAGAGAGTCATAACAGGATTAACTTTGCTATGGAGGTAATGAACTACTCTGATCTGGTAATTGTAATTCTAAAAGAAAAAAAATTAGAAGCGACTACTTAAAACAACGACACATGTCAATAGGATCAAAATCGACAGCCAATAATGTAATTCAAATATATGTTAAAAATCGTATGTCAGTTAAGAAAACAAATGATATGCAAACGGGAGACCTCCGATAACGACGTCTGCCCTCATGCGTCTGCTCACATTGGGATTGCTTGCTTAAGTACATGCCCTTTCTGAATCACCCTTTCTCTTTGGCCACGACATTGTATATCCAGGTGAATAACTTCAGTACGCAATTTAAAATACACGTAACGACATCTATGCATATAATTATAACAAGACATTTGTGTAATTACTTACTGAATATTTATTGTCGTTGCTGTAAATGAATTTTTGAAAATATTAAATTGTATCAAAATTACGTCGTCCCTGGATTAGTCATTGCGATATGGATGAAAAGGCTGATAAAAATCACTACGGATTGAAGGTATTAAATGTCACACTCATAAAAAATCAAATGATTTACGATTCGCTTTGAAATTATAGAAAACTAATCATTACAAAATCCGTTTTTATTGATTGTTCTGTAAATTAATCAGCAGAAGTCATGTGTGCCCCGAAAGGTGTTTTGCCATTAATTTTTTTCTCCTTTTTTTCAAATATGATAAATTATAATAATATTATATGCATGATTGGCTACTTTTAATACGATATGTATGAAACGTCGGAAAGTACTTTAAAAACCAATAAGGATAATGGGAATTATACTGCGTTACCCCGGTGACGCGGATATCAATGCGTCAATATCGTACATCAAAGCACATAACAAGGTCAGATTAAAATCCATGGAAACGTCGATATTGTCTGAGGGCGCATATTCTTCACGAACTTACCAATAATTTTGCGTTTCATTATTCCTTGCGCACTTCGCAATACTCGAAGCATAATGGAAGTATACTTTATTATCGCTTAACGCGCCAGGACTAAAACCTGTGCATACCTATAATAAAAAAGAAAAGGGAAAGTTTTTATATTAATATTTTTGGAAAAAATAAGATCCGATCCACCAAGTCCGCTATAGAACAGTATGCAGTGTTTTTTCTAATTTTTATATGTCCATATTTTCATATGATCGGGCATCACTTAAAAACTTCTAACAGATATTAATTAGTTTTTCTCGTGTAATAATATTTTATGATTCTAATTATATGGAACCTATTGTATTACGAGAGCTTAAATAAATATGCGTTTGAAACTTAGACATGGACTCAAAAAGATGTAATAGCTCTGAGAATTTTTGGATGAACAATTTATAGTATTTCTAGTGATAAAAATGTATGACATGTGGTATAGACGTTCAACTTTAGGCAATAGTATTTACATCAGAACAGAATATAATGAAATCATCAAAAATTCAAAAAATTAAATAGCTAGTCCATATCTCCAAATGAATAACCAAAGTACCACGAGAAAGGCTGTCCTTGCTAAACCGATTGGTATAGGAGGCAGGCGCAATCTCAGATGGGTTGATTGAATTGAAAAAAACCTCGTTGTCTTAAAGATAAAGAACTGAAAAAAGAAAAGGTCACAATTAAACCGAAGTTGTCGAGCCATCGATACCTTCGTAAAATTATATATATAATAATATCTTAGTAAAATTTTAAGATATTTTTCGTCTCGGTGCGATATTAAGAAGCTAAAAAATATAGGAATTTTCGTTATGATGCATGCGTTATATACAAAAAGTATAAATACGGAATAGAATTTGAAAAGATATCGAAAATAATCTTAAACCTGAAAATACTGTAAGCTGTGACTTTAAATTAAAATTTTTGAGGAGTAACCTAAAATTTTCGGTTTGAACTTTCATTGCAATATTAAAATTATGTTTTTTATTAAATTGTGGAATAATAATTCAAATGATTTGCACGACATTAGTTCCGTGTTTAATTCAATAGATGGCAATTCACGTAATTAAAATGCGCTAGCAAAATGTAATAACTAATTAAATATAAACAATTCTATCAGGACGCGACCTATGACTGTTTAACATTGAGAAATTGTATGCAAGAAGTTTCTTTGCTATTTTCTGAACTATTTTTAAGCCTTAACAAATATTCGATTTGCAAATGTATCTGAATATTTTTATTGGTTTTATTGATTTAAGATATAAATAGATATTACTTGTACGTGCCGATCTTCTGTTCTCATCTATTTTCAGCTTTTGATACAAATTCCATTCGTAACAAATACTTATTTATTGGTTCTTACATTAGATGTTCCCGCGAACGTAATTGCGGGCAACAATAAATAACCTTCATAAACGTGAAGGTTATTTGTATCATGTTATACAAGCAATTCATATAAAACACAGGTTAACATAAGGTGAAATTATTGCGTTTAATAAAATCTAGGTATCTTCAGAAATACAATTGAAACATGCGTTGTTGTTCGATACACATACATAATTTTTTCTGTCTGGGAAAATGAAAAATCGTATGTTATAACAGAATGAGAATTTATTGTGAATAAACTTATTTATTTAACAAGACTTGTACCTAAATAATACGCATCGACATGAATCGAAATATATGGCATAACAAATATTTATCTACAAATATTATTCCACGAATTCATATATTTATATGTCCATTTAACTATATTAAATTGTAAGTAATATTAACAGATTCGTTATGTTATTACAGTTAGTTTTTAATTATTAATAATAGAAGCTTCAAAATGTTAGACATTGCATTTGGTAAATGACCCGAACTATTTATTAATATGCTTAGGACTAGCTGTACTCGCGGTTTCGAACGCGCAGACCAATGAAAAATGTTCCGTTGTCTTTTTTTATAAGAATACTCACAGACTTAGACCATTTTCAAAACACAATGAAAAAAACAAAAGCAATACAAACTTTGACTCAAAAGTAATTTTTATTACAGGAGTCAGGTCGGTCACTACAACAAAGCTTCCCTGTAAACAATGTTAACAATAAAATCACCAGGAATGTATGAGTAAATATTACTGGATTGTTACTGTTATCGATAATAGATTAAAAAAATTAAACTAAACAAAATGAAACAATAGAAGCTTATATCGAATATATGCAACCTCGAAAATTTTTATGTGCGGGAGACGTCCGATAACGACGTTTGCCCTCATGCGTCTGCTCACATTCGGATAGCTTAATAAAGTCACCCTTTCCGCATCACTACACCCTCCCTCTTTGGCCACGACATTATATGTTCAGGTGGATAGTTTCAGTAAGCGATTTAAAATATACGTAGTGCCATCTATGCCCGTAATTATAACAAGATATTTTGTAATTACTATGCATTAAATAGCTAAATATGTATTGTTGTTGCTGTAAATGAATTTCTGAAAGTATTAAATTCGTACATCTTCTGATTAAATGAACCGATTGTACTGAATAAAAACCAAATATTGTTTCAAATTAACTCTTATCTTTCCACGAAAACTGCGTTCGAATTGGGTTTTTAGTTTTTACATGACGCGTGAACAAACACACGAGCAGGCAACAATTCCAAAGATGATTTTAACCCATTCTATCGCTTATCCTTCACAGGCAAATTATTTTAGCAAACATTTCAATGAACGAGCAGAAAAGTTTACACTTTTATTATATACATAAATTTAATAACCAAAGAATTTGCGCGGAACCTTATCATTATTTCAATATTGTCTGTCTGTACGTCTTGCCCTGAACAGAAAAAGTTGCAGGCTTGAATTTTGGAAATTTAATCCTTCGGCCCAGAATCGTATTTAAAATCATGTACAATTTATCTCAAAGGGGTGCTTATACATTGAAGGAGAAGTGAAAAACAAATTTTCTTTCCTAGCATATTGAAAAAAGGCAAATATATTATTATGGTTCCGTTGCTTATTTGCATACTTGTAAATTATTTATATCCGTATATCCGTCTATACGTACTACAAGTCTTTCAATTTAAGACTGACTATAATGCAATTTTACAGGAAGACGTAGGTTAATTGCGTAAACACGTGGAAAGAAAAACAATGTTTGATATATTTTTTTGGTGTCATAAATCGAATTTAGAATTGGAAAATATTTGGTAAAAACATTTTTGTACTATAGTCCCCATCGTGTGGTCATCCATGAGATCTTTTAAAATGCAATGTAAAACGTCTAGTAATATCTTTTGAAATGGTAGCTTTTTCACGTGTATTGAAATTAAGTTGCAGCCTCCCTCTCCCACTTAACTTTTCAACCCCGCGTGTCAAAAATCTGAAAATATATTTCAATGCAGAACTTACATTAATAAATTACAAAGTTGTAGACAACCAAGTCTTGCAGGTAATTTTATTTTTGTAGACAAGCAAATGTTGCGTGTAGAAGACTTCGTAGAAAGTTCGTAGCAACCGACTACAAAGTAATACGGTTTACGTCTCGCTTTATTATGACGCACGAATAACCGCATATGATCCACGAACACTAGGCTACGAAACCCATGTATATCCGATACGCATTTGGTCATTTTTTTCTTCGTAGAAAGATAACGATTTGGGAGATTGTCAAAATTACCTTTTAAGAGTCCTGTAATAAAAAATGGATCCCTCATAACTCCATCATGTCCAAGTGTGTATCTGTGCGTCCATCACACCCTCGTATTTTCTACGATTATGAACCTACACGAATGAAATTGTGCAAGTATATATCTTACATAATAATCTCAATTAAAAAGAAATTACTGGTTTTGAAGGTATTTCATTTTTAAGAGAATTTCTTTTAAAATTAAATTTAGATTCCATTTACCACGTTTCAATTTTAAGTTCCATTTGAGAAATATTAGGCTTTCAAATGACGTCAATTAGTCCCACTCCCCTCTAATTTTTTAACCAAACGTTTCGAAAATACTGAAAAAACTTTTAAACGAAATGTTTTCAGTTAACAATTTTAAAAGATATGGATGACTAAACCCTTATTTATGCATATCCTAACTCATGCTTGACTCGATTTGTTAAAACTTATCAAAATAAATTTACCAGCGTATGAGTAACCAGGCTATCTAATAACCTTAGCAGCTAAAAATCTGGCTCAATACTGCATATATCTTATATTCAAATTATAAATACTAAAATTACGTTTAACCACAATAATTTGTAAATTATGAATAAAACAAACATTGTTTTCTTTAATCGTCACTTTAAAATAAGATATCTATCTTGCGCAAATACCGCGTCCATTAAAATATAAAAATATGTTTGTTGTATCGAAGCAAGGTGACTGTTAAAACCGGAATAAAGTAGATAGCCTCGTAACACGAACTCAACTCTCATTTGACTGATTTTTAGGATTTCCTAGCAAAAGTGAGAACCCTTACAACTTCACCATGTCCATTTGTCTGTCTGTCAACCTGTACGTCACACCCTTTTACTCGCAGACTATTAGTGCTATAAAACTGAAATTTACCGTGGTTATACATTTTCATAACGCCTATACTATAATTATAAAATTAAATCTTTTAAAATAAGTTTTAAGGCACTTTCCTTACATATAGTGTGGGAGTGTTTTTTCGAATATCCCATTATGTAGGGTATTGTTTAATAAGTCTTTCAAACATTTTGGGGGTAGATTATGAACACTTTTTCGATACAGGGAAACGTTTACAAATTAAGCTTTAAATGGTCATTTTTTTTAGAGTTACTTGTCCTCGGCCCCTACTAGCTAAACCACTATTTTTGAATATCAAAAAGTATTTACAATAGTAGTACATATAAAGAAATCAAAAAGAAAATTATCACAGCTGAGTAAGCTCTACTAGTTTACGACAACAACAACTAGTTATAATAGTCGACCAACTTATGTAATAGTCGACCAACTTATGTAATAGTCGACCAACTTATGTAGGTTTTTAAGAAGTTCATAGAAACTCCATACAAGTGACTTAAATCGACTACAAAAATATATTTATACTTTAAAATTTATATTAATTATATGTGTGAAAGACATATTAGACAATAAATTATATTTTGTCGAAGATATTTTGTGAAAGATATACTAGACAATAATTTATATTAATATATAATAGGCAATATATTAACCTTATAAAAAGCTAGTAGTACTTTTAAATGTTTATAAATGCCTAAATGGTTACGCAAGCTCTGCTCGTAATTGACTGATTTTTTTTATCTCCTTAATATATGATATTGTAATATAGCAGGGTAGAGCAAAAAAACATTTTTTTTATTTTTTAATTATCATGAAAACTTACAAAAAGTTGCCATATGGATTCATTTCATAACCCGAAAAAATATTTTTTTGTATTTAGAGATGCCACCACTGTAATCTAGTGCCTCTTATTCTAAATGCCACTAATATTGTAATTACAAAAATTTGGATATTTGTTTTTTGTTTCAAATAACGAATCCCAACCAAATTAGATGTGCTTACTATTTATTTTATGTAGCTCAGTCACACGCAGGCTATGTATTATCCGAGGCTTAGTACACGTGGAAAATATAAACACCACTAAAATGATATTTGGGTATTTGTTTTTTAATCACGCCTAAATACCACAACAGATTTTAAATAAAACCTGAGTAATAATATTACTCCTGAAGGAAGCTCAATGTTTTTCTTTAGTAACAAAATTTTAATATTGCATCATGTCAATGGATGGCCTAACGCATGTAATCAACAATTTAACATTTAGATAGTATTAATAACAGATAGATGGTATCGATGTAGTCATGGAGTTAAAAACAAATCCCATCAACTTAATCGAAAATTCATGTTAACCATACCATGAGCAAAAAGCTGGTAATACATATTTTTAAGTAAATCACATCAGAGGCATCTCTGAATATAAAATTGGACCTAAAATACTTATCTGTTATCAATTGAGTCTATAAGGCGACTTTGTTTAAGAATTGCATCAGTACTTTCCAAAAAAAATGGTGTCCACTCCATCATATCATGGTAAGTATGTGAATATGTACAATAATATTAGTAGCCCATCACGATATTCGAAAAAAACAGTTTTTCACTTCACCCTATCATGTTAAGTATGTGAATGTAAACAAAATATTAGTAGTTAATCACGATATTCGAAAAAAAATATATTTTTCACTTTGCTCTATAAGTGTATGCACGTGAACAAGAATTTTAATAGTTAACGATATTCGAAAAAAATGGTTTTTCACTCCACTTTAAATATTTATTCAGTTTTACAGTATTCATATACTTAACAATGTTAGTGGGCTATCACGATATTCGGAAAACATTGTTTTTCGCTTCACCCGATCGCGGTAAGTACATGAACGTGAGCAATAATATTAGTAGCCAATCACGATATTCGAAAAAAATTGTTTTTCACTTCACCCTATCACGGTAAATATGTGACTATGAACAAGAATGTTAGTAGCCTACCACGATATTCGAAAATAATTGTTTTTCACTTCACCCTATCAGAGTAAGCATGTGAATGTGAATAAGAATGCTAGTGGCCAAAATTCACAAAACCAAATGCCAAAATTGACTGTTTTGCTGTTTCCCCATCTTGTTTCTCGACTCTCGTACTCTATAAATAACACCGAGGGAAACAAATACGCGAGGAGTGCGACAGAATTGCGAACTGCTGCATCTTGTCGTATTAATTTATGGCTCCGCACATATTCTTTTTAGGTTTCACTTTAAGTTCAACAAAGTGTAAATGATTTTCATGCGTTTCAGATATAGTGCATTTTGTTGTTATTTAAAAAACGTGAAACGAGTGAAATAAACTTGATTTTACAAGATATTCTCTCTGTGTTGACGAATATAACTTTTCGTAAAATTTTCGTAGATCCATCCGTTTGTCACAGCATCGCTGTTTCTACCAACGTATGTAAACGAAATTTTGCAAAGTGTTATATATTAAAAAAAAAATTTTAATATATGTCTCCATATCGGTAAAATGCGGGTGACTTTTGTTTTTCGCGTATTCTACTGAGTGGAATATCAATAGATATTTCTTTTAAAATCTAAATAAGTTCCGTTTACTATTTTTCACTTTTAATGCCATTTTACCAAGATATTAAGCTTAAAAATGAGGTTTCTTGTAGACCCTGTCGTTGTAACAACCACCCACTTCCCTCTGCCCCTCCATGTTTTCAATCATTGGTTAGAAAAAGCTGAAAACATCCTAGATTCCAGCATTGGATTATAGCTTTCAATTAAATGTTTCAGTTAAATTGCAAGAATAACAATTTCAAGTGGTATATACGACTATGGGACCCTAATTTATGCGAGTTGCGATACGCGTTTAGCCTGTTTTGCTACTTTGTCAAGAAGAATAGCATACAAAGTCGCTGATCGTTACGAGACATACCAAGACTTTTATATTGTGATAAATATATTTCTAATCTTGTATCTAACTACATATAAAAGATTACAAATAGATTTATCATATTATGAAACTTGTTTTAAAAACAGTTTACGGCACCTTATAATAAGTTCATAGAAATAATAATGTGATAAAAAGTGGTTAAATAAAAATCGGAAGAAAAAAATGGAAATATAAAAATGTTTTTCCTTTAATTTATACGCTTCATTTTCATTTATGAGTATTTTTCTTTACTCAGAGACAACGAAATATTGTAATATAATTTTTGTAATAATCCTCTTTACGAATTTATTTATACTTTGATTAAGATAAGAATGATTTTGATGGATGTATATTCTTGGTTTTATATTCTTTCTTAGGAATTTTCTTAAAAAAATAAATTAAAATAGCTATAGTAACAACTGTTTTGTACCTTTTGAATTCAAAATAATAAGACTACCTGAAAACTGTTGTGGGTCAACTCAAATATTAGTTTCAAAATTCAGTTTCAGTTTCTTCGGAAATCAAAACACTTTTAGTTTCTACTCGATCCTGGACAATCGTCCGACGCAAATTTCTCCATAAATATTCAATAAACAAAGTCACCAATAACGATTGTATACAATATTATTCATTACTAGAACCATAAACAAAGATAACATTAACAAACCGTTACAAATTTACCCGTCTGACATCTTTAATTAAACATAGACATAACATTCTATGAAATGATAACAAAAACATTAATCTAAATACGTTACAATTCGAAATATATAATTTGGACTTTAAAATTACATCTAGGTGGAACAAAAATGGAATCGACCAGTAAAATGTATTTAAAATAATAAAATTTAAATATTACAAAGTAGTTTCTTTCCACAAAATACATTTTAATTCATTTATGATTTGAATATTTATTGTAAATATTATCATTTCATTCCGGTTGAAATTCATGTATTTCAAATCATTCTCCGCAGTATCTTTATACGAGGAAACAGACAACATGTTTCTACGCCGTATCATTCCCAGTCACAACATTATGGTTTTCGAGCAAACTTAATCCAGAAGTTTTGAAGGATTGTACCCTTAGGCAACAACAGTAAGCACCTGCTCAGGAAACCTACGTTGTTCAATTATTCCTATTTAACAAGTTTGAACCACTATTACGACATGGGCGAATCTAGGAATAATATTATCCTTCCTTGTATCACATTATGAATTAAACTTTACTTCGCGCTATCGTGTAACGAAGATAGAAAGGCTTGCAATATATTTATAAAGTATAATTAGCAATACCATGTTGTGATTTCGCAAGATAAAATTAAACACCTAATTTATAAATGGTGTTGTTCTGTTTGATATCTCAAAGATTTCGCCAATGGAAATCATATTATTTTTCATGGTACTTGATGAGTTAATTAATATAGTACTACTTAAATATTTAACAGCAATACCTGTTTACGAGCAACCGAGTTGCGTATAGTTTTATAATTCTCTACTAGACGGCGGTACTGCCGCTTTATTTAAAAAATAAAACTTAGTTTTGAAATTCCGCATCTTTTAAGTGTTTTATTTATAACAATGGTTTAATTTAATAATACATTTTCATTAACATATTAATAAATTCTGCACCTATCAAAACAGTCCAAATTCACCCAAGCGGGCAAAATTTTAAGATCTAGAAATGTGTAGAGCACAATTTTTCCCTCGTGAAAAGCAGACAGAATTACTGGTAATGATATATAAAGAGTAAATAGAAAAAAACATAGTTTTTGACACTTGTGCCTGCCAACTTACCACATACGGATGTCAGCGTATCGACATGGATGTAATATCGATAAATTTTTGAAACGTTTATTATGATAATTTTTATTATATCACGAGCAATAAAAAAAGGTTGGCCAGAATGTCAACTTTTTCTAGTGAAGAAGTTTTTATCTAGTGGAGAATGATAAAACTACATTTTGTTTTGAAATAAAACAAATATCGCCATCTTGTAGAGAATTATGAAACTATACGTATGTTGGTTGCTAATAAAAGAAACGGATATCGCTCTTCAATAGTTAGAATTTTACCTACAAACAAATTCTAATGCGACGCGTCACCTGAATATATTACAATTTAACACATATTTAATATAAACACTTCTTTTGCAGTGGATTATGTTTATTAAAACTTTCTCCCGTCAGAATATCTTTTCTCGTTCATCAGAACATATATCTCATGTTTTAAATGAAAGGATTCATAGGATTAAGTTCTCCATTCAGAATGGCTGTCTAAGTTATTATTTCTTCACAGCTTAATATTTAATGGATACATATAATATAATCCTAATGCGTATTACATTTTATTTGTTACCCTAGTGTAATGACTTCGGCAATTGCTTAAAAGTTCAGAAACTCTTTTGTACGTTTATTTACGGTGACCTATTTTGTCGATTAAAACTAATCATTTAAATAAATAAAAAAACTTGTCAAGCAAGAGTAGAACTCTCGTGATGAGGATACCGAACATATTTAGGTACACCTAAACATTTAAGGATACATAGCAATTCTATTAAATATTTACAAATACTAATATTTCACAACGCAAATATATTGTCTATGATATTTTTCACAGCGTAAAACATGATGCATATTTTAAAAATTATAAAATTCGGGAAAATCTTTGTGTTTTCTCGAATGTTTTTGATCTGATTTTACCAACCTTATTTTCTTCATGCTTTTTGGTTCAATAGTTTCAGAATTGGGGGGGAGTATGCTCTATTTTTGCATATATTTTAGAATATTTTTCAAATATACAATTTAAAATTATAACTATTTTTTTGAATTTCTGATTAAAAACTCTTTTAAATGATACCTCACACGATAAATTAATGTAAAGAGAAATTTTGTGTACCATATTTATCACCTCTTTAAGTCTTACATAAATACTGTAAAAAAGCTAGCCAGTACATAATATGAGGGTTAAAAACGAGTATTACTACCCCTAATTCCAAGCATCCACGCTGTTTTTGAGAAAATCGGCTGATACTGACACGTAACTAATTTCATGAACGGAATGAGTTAGACGTACGAAAAGTCTGAAGAAATGTTTTTAAAAAATTGAATCGGTCCACTGGAGCATATGAAATTGTCTGTATCAATCCACCGATCGATACAGAGTGGTACGACCCATTGCAATCCAGAATATCGATACACCGGATCCGGAATCGAGCACACTTACCCTATAGACATTTGCACGTCACCACAAAAGCACGCTCAATTGCAATACATCTTAGGTCTGCAATAAAACACTCGCGCGAACAGTCCACAGCCCTGCGGGACACGGCGCCGAATTTACCAATAGCAATCTAGTCGCCCGTATAAATGTTCTAGGTACTGTACGCCCCCGGAGTACTCTTTAGGCACCTTCGCTCTACTCGCACTCCCGTTACACATTACAGGTAATGAGTACAATAAGGCGCGGGTGGTCCTGCTAACAAGTACCGCGTACCGCCATTGTCGCAGAGACGGGGACAAATGCCTGCGTCCTGCAGAGCCTTTGTGACGCTAGACCGCTCAAAGGACTAGCATTTGTCGTGGTGCTTGTGAATAATAATTGTTATTTTGCTTCAGAGTTTGTTATTGAAGTACACCGGCTGGAGTTGAACCGGAGCACGGTTAAACATTGAAAGGGGTTCGGATTCGTATACGGTCATGTTAGCATTACCGTTTAATCTCTGTTCTTTGAATATTATATGCATAAATTTTTCATTTGTAGCATCGCATATAAGTATATACTGGTGATGTTAAATTAATCTTGAAATCATCCAAAAGTAGAGAAAATTGCGTGTCAGTGTCCATGCGAAATTAATTTATCATGCTCAAATTATCTAAATGAAACAATATAAAAATCTATATAGAATAAAGAAAAAACAGCCAAGTGCGTGTTGTAAGACACTCAATCTAAGGTTCTCTCCAAAATATTAAGCGAAATAATTTTAACTAAAACTTCTAATGAAACGTCAGTGACTAGAATATTTTCAAATTTTTCAAACCCGTGTCTGAAAAATTAGGGAAAGGCGGGGTGTGGGGTAAATCACAA
Organism: Druceiella hillmani; assembly: GCA_039881145.1. NCBI lineage: Eukaryota > Metazoa > Arthropoda > Insecta > Lepidoptera > Hepialidae > Druceiella > Druceiella hillmani. The sequence goes on along the minus strand of JAYKKI010000009.1, from coordinate 37,558,689 downwards.
ATTTATCTATTAGAAACTTAAGATTTCGCAAACGGAACTCGAAAATGAAAAATTGTAAATTGGACGTTAATTCCGTATTACAAGGCTATCAAATGATACTAGACTTTAAGAGGCACGACGTAGGTCTTTTCATACTCAACATAATAATAAACATTTTTTCTATATTTTGCTACACATTAATTAAGTTGAAGCATCTCTTAAGTTTTATATCCCCTTACTTTGCTGATTTTCATGGGCACAGATTCAATACTATTACAATTTTATGGCTGTGACAGACGGACGGAAATGACGAAATTATAAAGGTTTCACTATTGTATCCTAAACACGAAGCATTCTTTACAACTGGTTTTAATCCGTAGCTTCGCCCGCATGCATTTTCAATTAAAACATCATAACTTGTCTCTGATACTTGACCTCTGATAAGTTGTCTGGAAATATATGATAAATAGATTTAATATAAACGCCATCTATAGACATATTGTAACACTAAATTTGTATTATTGTGTAAAAATACCGAGTTTCATCTCCATGGAAAGACATTTCTTTTTAACAAATATTTTTTTGAGAAATAGTACATTTAATTCTATATTTTATTAAAGTCATTAACGAAAACCCATCGAATAATTAAATAATATTTATTTCTCTCCAGTAGCGTCTAAATAAATCCATCTAAACTAAATACGTAAATAACGTCACACAATACTATTAACCCCTTATCAAATTTTTGCAAGAAAATAGCGTTTTGTTATTTATATAATAAATTTATATTTAAATTTTATTAAAATAATAACTAAAATTATTGAATATATTTGGCGTTAATTTTGTAGAAATTCATTATTCACAATTAAATGAAACTACGTGATGTAGTATTATTTCTACTATCTTTAATTTCTTTACCACGACCTAGGTTTCGTTGTATTACAACATCTTCAGGTGGGATATTAGCAAAGATTATGATGTTGTAATACAACGAAACCTAGGTCGTGGTAAAGAAATTAAAGATAGTAGAAATAATACTACATCACTTAGTTTCATTTAATTGTGAACTAAAATTACTTTAGAAGTCAACTAGACGGCGCTGTATTTATTTAAGTTTTTAAATTCTTTAAAGACTTTTTTTCAAGGTGCGAATTGAAAAATAGATTTTCAGACAACATTAAACTCAAAAGATTTGTCCCTTTTACTCTGTTTCTCATTATTAGCAATAAATGTAATAAAAATACTATGAAATTCACTTTACGATTGGTGTTTGGAATATGTTTTTTTAAGTAATCTATAGAGCCAATTGCCTACAATATAGTTTAAAATATCTATCCAATGATATCTCACTCGATGGATTGAGATCGTTAGATAGAACTCACCCACCTCGCAAATATTACCAATGTTTTGTCAAATGTTTATTTATCGATGACCATCAAATAGCACCAATATTCGATGATGTATTGATTGAAATCACTCTCTAAACCATCTAGTTGCAAAATTCTAAAAGATGAATCTAAAACTCTTGAAACATTAAAGATGTAACACACGAACAGACAGGCCGACATTACGAAATTATGACGCTTCCTTATTTCACAATGGAACCACTAAACATATACTGTTGTACTATTAAGTAACTATTTATTATTAACAGTATATACAAGCTAGATTATTTAAGAAATTTATAATCAGAAAACGATACACATGAAAAGCAAACAAGATATCTAACAATAAGTAAAGTAACCGAAAAGAACGAAAACGCTGTTACATAATAAAGAAGAAAAGTGTACATGAAAGTACGCGAGAGAAAATCTACATAATGGTTTACTAGTTCCAACGATTATGTACGAAAGCAAGTTTTAGGTAATATAAAGCGGGTAAAACGTAAATTGAATGCGATCGAAGTAAGATCATTATGTACATAATTTGTTCGGAAAATGTTCGTGGTGAAAATGGAAATGAGCATATATTCTACGAGAAAGTGTAATAGAATAATAATGAAAGGAATATTGGGATGCGTTAGCTATCATGAAATTAGGAAAATAGGAAGATCGTCAAAAGGTTATGTATAGAAGAAATAAGTGAGAAAGTAACCCTGAAAATATGAATGTATCATATTGAGGAAAATCTAAGACGGTAATAATGGTCCTAAAATAGAGCATTTGCGAAAATTATATATACAACAACGAGCAAAAAATATATATAACGAAAGAGAATTATAAGAATCCATAATCGATTCCTGTTCTGCATGGATGAATGATTGCTTGAAGACATAAATGAAAAGGAAAATTAAAAAAAAACAAGCAATTATGACATAATTGCATTAAGACTAAGTAAAATACAAAAAACAAACAATAATAAAAACTAGCATAAATATTTAAATATATTTTGGATTTCTTAGCTAGAAGCCGTTATATTTTCTAAGTTATATTATTTACTACTAAGAGCCGTTATATTTTCACCTTGTCCGTCTGTATGTCGCAACCATTTCACTCGCGGGCTATTAGTACTATGAAGCTAAAATTTAGCATGGTTATCATTAGATATTTATAACGCCTACAAAGGTAAGAAATAAAATCTTTTAAAAACAAGTTTTTAAAATGGGTATATCCTTCACAAGTAACATGGGGATGATTTTTTTTCGCATACTTGGTTACATACATGTATTGGTGGTATATCATGAACACTTTTTCTATATAGAGATCCGTTTACAAAATATTTAGTTTTAAAGTGGTTATGTTTGTTAAAGTTACGTGTCCCCACCTCTACCAACTAAACCGCTATTTTTGAATAACTGAAAAGTATTCACAATACTAGTACATACAACGAAATTAAAAGGAAAATGATCATGGCTGTGTAGAGTCCATTAGTTTACGAGAAATAGTCGCTTAACTTATGAAATATAGTTGGATTTACGAAAAGTCCATAGAAACCTCATACAAGTGACTTAAATCAATTGCAAAAATAATTTTGTATTTTAAAATGTAAACTTATTTTGTCAATGAAAGATACACTAGGCCAGTCTTTCCCTAACTATGGATCGCGACATACTGGTGGGTCGCAAGTAAATTTCAGGTGGGCCCTGAAACATCCTATGAGGACGACAGACATAACATATACGTCTCGCTATGTCGTTCAACCTAAATTAGGTCGCGACGTAGCGTGAACTATAAAGTTGCTCACACGTTCAATGATGAATTATTCGTTATCCGCTTCATTGTGAGACATCATTTGTATAGCACTTACAATCATGACATACTTCGTATAGTGACAATACATAGGTTATCAATAAACTCACTGAGTTATTAACTGGGTACATATTAATTGCTCGAAAAAAGAGATTCTAACGAGAAATTTTATTTTACAGGATAATTTTCGCATAGTTTCATATAACAATTTAATAGTAATAAACCGATCACAAATTAACTTAAGGCAAACGTTCGTTGTGTTGACCAGGACACAAATGCCTTGAATAAAATCTGTAAATGCTTGTGTGATATACAAATTTGCATCGCCGTGTTATGCTTATTCCATTCCGGCGGCGCAAGAGATGTTTGTAACTTCATGATCTTTAAGTGGTCCCTTGCCAAGGTACTGATGTCGTTACATCTCTTGAGTTTAAAACAAAACAATGGACGAGTGGTTGAAACGTATGGAAAGTATACCATCAGATTGTGTAAGGAGCGATGGAAAAATACAAGACCATATTTCAAATGAAAATAGTGATATTAAGCCTTATCTACTAGCTCCCTCGACGAGTATACATGAAACAAATCGTCGAAAAATTATGAAGAATACCTGAAACTAGAATTCAGGTGGAACCATGATACGAAAGACCAACCTCCAAAGTCCTCAATGCATTATTTGGAGCAAAATATTAATGAATATACGTCCGGGTAAGTTGACACGTCATATTGAAAAAAAGCATTCCCACTTAAAAAACAAAATAGTGAAATTTTTTCAAAGAATATTATTGGAATCTAATTTTTTTAAAGAATATTATTTCACATTTCACAAATATTAATGAAAATGCTACTCGTGCATTCTCTCTATTAAGAATCACAAGAGCAAGTAAACCTCATACTGTTGGCGAAAATTTGGTTTTGTCATCGATTAAAGATGCAGTTGAAGCAATGTTTGGAGAAAAAGATGTGAAGGAATTCGAGCTTATACCACTTTCTAATAATACTGTTTCACGAAGAATTGAGGAGGTGTCTGAAATGGCGGAGGAAGAGTTAATTCGGAGAGTAATAATTAGTAAATATTTTTGCACTACAATTAGATAAGTCTACCGACGTACAAAGCCTATCTCAGTTACTTATTTTCATGCGTTATATATAGAAAAACAACACGCATGAAGATATCTTACCCTGCAAACCAATTAGTCGTGGAACGGCCGAAGACATTTTCAAAGAAATTGGTTCTTATGTTATAGAAAAAGGTTTGCAATTGAATAACTATATCGGCATATGCACTGATAGAGCTCGAGCTATGTGTGGCAAAAAGAACAGTGTTGTCACAAAGGTTCGTGAATGAAGCCTCAATGCTGCGGAGACGCACTATAGCAGGGGTCGGTAAATAGTTTTAAGTGGAGTCCGGATAGTGTTGAAAAATTTTATCGAGATCCAAAAAAAGCTGATAATGAGTAGTTTATTTTGCTTTCAAATTATTTATTTAACCAATTATTGAATACAATACAATAATATTATTATAATAATATGTTTATTATTACAACATTATTAGTAATATTAGGTAATAATTTTAAAAAATCTAAAAATTAATGGGAAAAATTGCATCGACGATCTTGAGCTAGTTTTTATAGTTTGGCTTACGAGGAGAGCAGCAAATGCGAAGTGTGTCTTCAAGGTGAGCGTCCGTTAATCTCGATCGATATTTGTTCTTCAAAAAATTCATTTTTGAGAATGATGATTCGCATAATTATGTGGAGCCAAGCATAGTGGCTAGATTGATAGCTAATTTCTTGCAATTTACATATGTTTCTGAAACATGTTTACCCCAAAATTCTTCATTGGATGCAGTTTTATACATTTACAAGGAAATATTTTCTTGCAAGTCAATTATCTCCATTTGAATTGAAGGCTTTGAAAGATTGAACAACTTAGCAGCCACATCCCACAATCCATTCTCCCGATGCATCAACTTCAAAAGGCGATTTAAGGAATGGAGAGAGCTTTCCCAGCTCTGCAAAGTCTTGGAATCTTGAAGAAAATCGTTTTTTAGATCAGACATAAATTTTAAAAACACTGCAATTTCTTCTTCAGAATTCTCCTTTTTATATTCAATAACTGTTGAGAAATGAATAAATTCTCGTGTAGCAATATCTTTTTCGAAGATATCTAGCTTGCGACGAAAAGCAGACACACTTTGTATCAGGTCACATGTTAATTTCCCATTGCCTTGTATTGTGTAAATATTTAAATGCGCACAACACACTTTATGTGTGTTGAGCGCATTTAAATATTTCAGAATATCTTTCAAAAATGCCACAGCTAGCATATTGCTGTGAGCTCCAAGTGCTTCCTTGCTCCCTGCGTATCCAACTTTTGCAAGAAGGATTTTACTTGATCTTTTATTAGCCAGAAACGATCAATAACTTGGCCTTTACTTAGCCAACGAACATTATTATGTTGAAGTAAGTCACAATACACAGAATCACATTCAGAAAGAAACTCCTTGAATTGCCGGTGCTGAAGTGCAGAATGAGATCTAATAAAATTGATCAACTTTACCAAACTGTCCATAATTTCTTTCAGTGGAGCACTAAGTTTTCCACAAAAGGCTATCTGGTGAATTATACACTGATACGATATTAGACCAGATTTCTTATACCTGATTCTCTTTACTACACCTTTTTCTTTGCCAATCATCGATGGAGCCCCGTCAGTAGAAAGCGACACCATTTTATCATAACTAATGTTGAATTTAGTAATGAATTCATCAATGGCATTAAATAAATCTTCTCCTCGAGTTTTACCTTTCAACGGTAATACTGTTAACAATTCTTCTCTAAACAAATCACTATCAATATCAAAAAATCTCACAAAAATAGACATTTCTTCATCATCGACAATGTCACATGATTCGTCAAGTGCTATGGCATAGCAAGGTGCCTTTTGCAGAAGTTCAAGCAGAGTGCTTTTGATATCAGCAGCTAAAATTTTGGTTCTCCTTGTATTACTTCTTGCCGACAAGGGAATACTTTGAATTGTAGAGACCACATCCTTTTTTTCTTCGAAAATTGCCGTAGCTACTTTCAACATACATCCTTTCACTATCTCAAAATCTGAAAATGGTTTCTGGTGTTTATTAAGAGTCCAACACACACGTAAAGCTGCTTCTGCAGATTTTTCTTGCTCGCTCATGCAGCGAACTAGCAATTTCGTGCTTTTTGTGTAAGAAGTAAGAATAGATTGAATTTTTTCTTTACGAGCCTCACTGCTGAGAGGAAAGTTTTTATGGAATTGCTGATGGGTTGTTTCGTAGTGTAGTTTTAAGTTGCCACTTTTAATAATAGCGATAGTTTTATTACATATGAGGCAAACTGGAACCACTTGAGGCCTATCAAGCAGCGTAAAACAGTATTGTACAGTCTATTCGATCAGAAATCTCCTATTTCCATTGTCCAATTTTTTTTTATAGGATTCATGTTAATGAAAGTACAACATTATGTAGGCACGAAAAGGTTTTCACAGAAACAAATAAACAAAAATAAATAAAACAAACGAACGAACGACAAACAGGCAACGACAAAAAGGCAAGCAACAGGCGGACCGCGGTCCGCCTGTTGCCGTTCGCCGCACTATAGCCTTCACTGACAAGCATTTATTGCAAAATCATTGCCTGATGATTTAAAAAGTATTAAATGCTGCTGTAAAAATTCTGAATTATATTAAAACGCGACCCTCACAAACACAATTATTTCTAAAGTTGTGCGTAGAGATGGGTAGACTTCATAAATATTTTCTTCTGCGTACAGAGGTACGTTGGCTATCAAGAGGGAAAGTACTAACAAGATTATTCGAATTACGCAGTGAAGTGACAATTTACTTGGAAGGAAAAAATGAGTATCTTGAATCTCTACTGGACGAAGAATTCATTCTCAAGCTCGCATATTTGGCAGATATTTTCTCAAAGTTAAATTAACTTAATTTATTCCTGCAAGGATCAGACGGATCCAACATTTTTTCAGTTCACGACAAAACTCGAGCGTTTATGAAAAAAAACTTGTGTTGTGGAAAGAATGTATCGAAGAAGGCAACTATGATTATTTTAAAACATTTAAAACTTTTAATATAAAAATGAAGTGCAGCCAGACAGCAACATAGTGTCTGCTATTTCCATACATTTAACTGAATTAAAAAATAACTTTTGAGACATATTTCAGAAAAGAAATGAAAAAGTTCAACAGGATGACCTGGATTTGTAACCCATTTTAAGACAACATACCAACTGAACTGTCAACCTAAGCATGTGAAGAACTTATTGATTTATCAGAAGACAAGTCCCTAAAAAAAACTTTTGATCCCATGCAACTATCCAAATTCTGGCTTTCACTTGCTGACACCTATCCCTGTCTGTCTGATGAAGCCATGAAAGTTCTTCCTCTTCACTATACCATACTTATACGAAGTGGGATTTTAAGCCATGGTTCATATTAAAACTAAATACAGAAATCAATTGGATGTGTCGAATTCATCGTGACTAAAAGTGACTAAAATCGAAGTCGACACTAAAGCTGTAATGACAAGAAATAGAAAACAAGTACATCCTGCTCATTGAATAATATTTTGTTATCTCGAGTAAATAAAAAATTCTATTATAATTAGTTGTTTTTCTTTAATCAAAAATAATTCACATATTTAAGATATGCATAAACAAGAAAATGCTGCAGCAGTAACATAATGCAAGTTGGACACGGTGGGTCGCCAACTATAACTTTTTTTAGATGGGTCTCAGTCCAGACTACTTTGGGAACCACTGCACTGGGCAATATATTCATATATTTAAATGATGAAAGATAATATTATTTAAGTATGCACCATATTTTAGGCCTATGAAATATATAATGAGCAATATCTTTACATTGTGAATAATAAATATTTGTAAATAGTTTAAAAGAAATACTATATATCTATAAATGTTTATAAGCGCCTAGATGTGTACAGAATTTTTACAGTATAAGTTACTTGATATAAGCGCCTAGATGTGTACAGAATCCTCACAGTATAAGTTACTTGATATAAGCGCCTAGATGTGTACAGAATCCTCACAGTATAAGGTTTTTCAAATATCCTGATAGTCACAATGCCATTTAATTTTCTATCCTTTAAGTGGAGCATTATAATGCTCCACTCCACTCCACATAATTCTTAACGTATTATAATGCTCCACTTAAAGAATAAAGAATGTAATTATTTAATAAAACGTTACCTAAATACTGGATCTTTAAAGATTAAACAGACCCTTATGCCAGAGACATCTACAAACATACAGGCAGACAAGCGAAACTAATAGAGTTTGAAACCTTCATGTGCAGAAACCTTAAAGGCTTATTAAAGGAAGGAACTTAGCACAATCCTCAATCCGAGGACATGTAATTTACTCGCACCGAGAGAGAGCGCACAACCCACTATCATAGCTTTCTCATTCGGCGACCCATCTTCCGCATCCGTTCTGCGAGCGACAGGTCGCAGGGCGGAAGCGCGTCGCTAATTGTTCCCGCATGCGCCGAATTGTACCGCTTTCTGGATCCGGTCCCCGGCCGGGCTTATTTTCGGTTGACATATTAATTAAGGCACGGAACCGCGAAACGAACGAGAAGGTTGGAAATTAATAGGCCCGCTTTGTGGTAAATCGGGCCAGACAGGAAAAGCCGCATGTTATTTTTTTGTGTTTTGTTTTTCTCTATAATTTGTTTTTCTCTATTCTGCCCTAACGATGTTTACCCGATTATAGTGCCACCATTTCTTCAGTCCTTTTTTACATAAAAGTGAGCAAATTATATATAATTTCACTATCACTTCGTTTTAATTTTTTTTTTATAAAATGTAAAATATATTTATTTCTTTTTATCTAACTTATTCACTCACAAAATAAATTATAAAGAAGTATGTACTGGTACCTTTCTTTGAAGTCTTGCTTCTCAATTTAACAGTCGCTATTAAATAACCATAATGGTAATAAATTAATAAAAATAATTAAATCAAAACATGAACATAATAAAATAAATATTGTCGTTATCAAATTACGAAAATTAAGCTTCTAATTGCAATTAAATACAATTAATTATCGAAAGAGAAGTAAATGTTTAGAAATTCCTTTTGCAAAATATTAGTATTAGCTTCTAATAATTTGGATAGGTGTAATTAACGTAATAATAGTTTTTTCTGTTAAATTATCATTATTTAATGATTTAATCACTTTTGCAAAAAATTGTACTTTACGTTTGATAGTAGACCATTTTTATTAATTTTTATTGATCTGAATGTTTCGTTGAGTTCAAACAAATATTTTGTTGGTTCAAACTAATTATTTTTCTTAAACTAATAGAATGTTGGTTTTTACAGCATAGAGTAAATAAAAAGGAATAAATAACATTACTTCAATGAGGTTTTATTAATAACTTTGCCTTAAATTCTACGTCTGCATCCTGTGGTAGAAATGTCCCAAAAAGGCGATTTTGTATATAGCAACCCTAATCCCAACAGTAATGCGCCGCAATATTTTTTGTCAATCAAAGAACATAAATTTCTCGTTCATAAAAATAAATATATATTATGACTGAAAGTTAAGAGCAGTCTAATTCCATTGTAAGTCCTTTTTTCTTTTGCCAGTTAAATTTTATCAGCTAATCGTGTTTTTAATTATTTGTACCTTTTTAGTGACAACCCATAATTCGTAATATTTAATTTTTTATAGCTTTCTCGTATAATCGACAGGTAGAAATTATGACAAAAGCTTGCACCGTGTCATGGAACTAGAAGTAAATTTGTAATAAAATTCTAAAAATTTCTTAAATTATACAATTCCTCCAGGACTTATACCTAACCCAACCTTATAGGTTATACCTACCGTTTACTTTAACAAATACATTTATACCATGTATGTGCATATTTTTATAATCAACTACTAATGGAACTAGAATCCTATTAAAGTAAAACTAAAAGCAATATATTTTACCTAAGACATATAAGACATTAAGACTATAATAATAATAATTTATAGTAATAAAAATCGCATAAGCAATATCGATAATCCCGTAAACTTAGGGCCAAAGTAAATACAATGTTTCGTAGAATTAAGATTTGCATTGACAATTATAAATAATATAGTTGAATATTATAGCTTAACAAATACATTTATACCTTGTATGTACATATTTTTATAATCAACTACTAATGGAACTAGAATACTATTAACGTAAAACCAAAAGCAATATATTTTACCTAAGACATATAAGACATAACGACTATAATAGTAATAATTTATAGTAATAAAAATTGCATGAGCAATAACGATAATCCTGTAAACTTAGAGCCAAAGTAAATACAATGTTTCGTAGAATTAAGATTTGCATCGGCAATCTTTTAATATAAAGCATTTAGAGAGGTCCACTCTCGACAACTGTGCCCTTACTCATCTGTTCAGGTTACTGACTCACTAACGTGCCCTCCCACCTCGCCGCTCACGCAGCATATCGCTATCTCACTCCCCTGTGAACTTGGGCGCGACCAGCCAACGGCTATAGGTATTTACTGGCTAACGCGTATTGTTTATCACTATCATTACAATAATTTTTGAGGCGAGTTTTTTTTATCTGAAATCATAAATACCCACGGAGATATTCACAAAAAGGTATTTGTCAGTAATTTACTAATTATTTAGCATTTCTTTCTTTCTGCCCTGCAATAAATACCTATATTTTTATGTATTTTGGAATCCTCTAAACGAGCTCTTGATGATGACACCAGAATGAGTAGATTTTACAATGTAAATATATTTATTCGTGTTACAAATTGAAATATTACAGACGTCATTTTCATTCGGTTTCGAATTCAACTGTATCTAATTCATTAAAACTAGTTGAATCGCTTTGCCGCTACCAGGAAATAAAAAGCTCGCACGGTTACAAACATGAATCCTTAAAACGTTAACGCTTCTTTTCTCGCAAAAAGGTAAAATTTGTGGTAAAAAATGCGTGCCAAAAGGTAAATTTTTTCCGTTATATAACCTAACTGTATTCCACACAGATCAGAAAATATTATTCGTGTTTATTTGCAATATATAATTGAAATAAAAATATTTTCCAGGCACTTTTGCTGCTATTTTACACCAATATAAACGATAGATCTTTCAAATTCGTCCACTGATGTCAATACGCTCTTAAAATCTCGAACTGCTAAGTGATCGAAATATTTGATGGAGAAGTTTCAATTTTTTATTTCAATTTATATTCCTGGTCGCTTCAAAACTTATACTGCTCGGCTCGAGTAAAATAAAAGTTAGTTGACCCAAAAATATGGCCAAGCTTCTTTGAGAGATATTTAAAAATAGACATGTTATTATAGCTCTGAAAGCGATTCTGGAGAAACAATAAATTACCTTATCTTTACTTAGCTGTCACTTCGAATTGCATTTAGACTCATAGCATGTTGTTGTCTACCGTCACCGCTTTGTTGGAAAGAAATGTTAAAATATCCTTCTGGTTTACAAGAAAGTTTTAAGTTGACAACGTTTCACTCCGCAGGCTAACATGTACGAAAAGTTTGCGTTACGAAAAATACTTTGTCTATCATCTGGTATTTCTCGAAAACTGTAAGTACATGATATATCTTTGTATTATAATGTAATTTATTTCTTTTCATTTAAGACCTCAATTAAACGCTACTACCATAAAAAACAATATCCAAGGACAGTGTCTAAATTATGTTGCTTCAAAACCAATACATACAATATATATATATATATATATATATATATATATATATATATATATATATATATATATGTATATATATATATATATATATATGTATATATTGGGGCATAGAACCCAGAGCACTTACACAATGAAACAAGATGGCGTTGCAGTTCATTGTTATTCATTGGCCAATATTCTTTCACCGAGTGTTGTAACCACCGCCGACGGTAGACGCTGAAGGGGAATTATTTAATGTATTCGATGTGACACTAGAGCTCATGTCTTATTCAGTTCGGTGACCTATAACGAGTTAACGCGTTCACTGATTTAAGACGTTTTGTTATAGTCTAGTTTAGAAAAGATAATTTTTCAATTATTCATGGAATATTAGCGAATATAAATAAAGTTCTCTAACAAGTGTAAGTGGACTTCAAAAATTTGGAATATAATTTTCTTTAAACATTTATATATTTTTGAATATTAATAATTCGCTAATAAAATAAAATAAAAAAGAACTGTGTGGTCGGGGGACCCCGTCAGGAACGAAGGTTCTTACATTAATTTTTCAACTCTAAACGTGATTTCATATGTAGATTTCTCTTGATTATCTTTAATATAGGAAGTTATTAATACTTATTTTTCACATTTAGTAATTTAATAAATTCTTACATTTTATTTCGGAAAGTCATTTATTAGTATGCTAAATTGGAATTCAAAAATTCTATTATCTATAATTCAATCTGTGTAGCAACATAATTCCCTTTACGTATAGCTAGAATATTAAAATGTGGATTGAAATGAATTTGTGCTGGATGGTTCACTTTACCTACAGCCAAAATGTTAAAATGTGCATTCAAGTATTTTGGACTAGATGATATAAGCCAGTAACTGATTTAATTCAAGAAGTTATCAATACATATTTATTCTTCATGTTTGGTGATTTAACAAATACTTGCAAACACTTTTTGTATTCTGACACATTGAATTCGAGTACAAATGATGACAGAATCTAAAATCCTATTTCATTGGTTAATACGCCACTTCATTGATTTGTTTTACCAACAAATAAATTATAAACCCTTATTAACAAAGCTTGACATCATAAATGCAACTTTAACAATTGGTAAAAAATTCCCACTATTTTTGTGTAAGATAGTAAATATAAACATTAACATTTTTTAGCTTTTAAATGTTTTAAACAGCTACACTGTCTTTCTACACGCAACAAAATAATGTCCATATAATTTATTACTGAAAATTTAACTGTCTGCCGTGAAATTTAAAAAATATAAAAAAACACAATATGCGCAGAAACATTTATAAAAATAAAAGTAATGAATGAAACAAGAAAAAACGATATTTAAAAACACAAAATAGAATAAAATGTATAAGTAAAAAAATTAATAATCTAAAAACGTATTCATTTATTTTTCTATAGCCTCTTTACAACTTTAGCACGAACCTTCGGTTCTCGAGCTTGATTTAACTAAATTTCTTTGGAAATTCATGGAGCTCGCTTTTCTTCGTTGTCTCTGCACCATTTGTTGCCTCATGCAATTTATTTTTAATTCTTCCGTCTGAAGCAAGTGACGTTGTCTGAAAGTGAGCCGGATATCCGAATGCTGTCTGCTAGTGTATCTCCTGCGTAGTGGTACATTCGTGTCCACCTCCAACTTGGTTTCCTGCACCTCGCCCCTAAGCCGACCAGCAAGAACATCTTCCGGTGCCTCGGACGATGTTGGCAAAGTTTCCGCGGCTTCAGCAAAAACATCACTTCTAGTCGTCGACTTTTGCTCAGGCGGATCTGTAGATAATTGACTCTAACTAAATCAATGTCAATTCATGAATATAACAAATTTACAAAATTTTAATTTCAAAACATTTTCGTATATCACTAGAGAGAAAATAAAATAAAGGTCCAATTAAAAAGTTCTTAAATGAATTTTACAATTTGTAATTTTAAAGGTGATTAAATAGCAAACTACTTTCTTTTGCAATACTGCTTCTTCAGTATTATATATAAATTGGAATAAAATTCACTTCAAATAAATCAATCTAAAAATTTTTAATGCCCCGTTGATATATATCAGTTTCTAAAAAAAATAAAAAATAAAAAATTAATTATATACTATCGAAATTCGCATTGTTTACCTCGATTGAATTACTGGGCGGAATCGCTTGATGGGACTTCCACAATTAGCCCTAGCGCTATTGAGGAAACGACTAGGCCAATTTGGATGGCGCTAATCGCGTCCTCCTCCGGTAGACAACCGTTACTGCCTTTCCTTTGCCAACTCTCCTCGCTGCTTGACTTTTATATTAAGCCAAAGTCGGCATAGTTGACTTCCTTTTGCCTGAAGAAACAAATGAAGTACACATTTGTTTGCGCACTATTTAAAAAAAAATTACGTTCGTTCAGACAAATTCTGTATTCTATTTTTATTACAAATATGAATATTTGACTATAATTACCCTTTCATTAATAATACCACTAGCATTATATTTCTCGGCAATAGCATCCCAAGCGTATTTTTTTCATCTTCACGTTTGCTCCGTCAGTGCGTTTATTTTCAATTACATCTTTGTAAGAGACCAATATCTGCAACAATAGCCTTTTCTCTGTTTCCGTGTAGTTTCTTTCCCTTGTATTTATTTTACTACTTTTGTTAAACGCATTACTTTCTGCCAAAACAAACAACGATTACAACAGTCAGTAAATAATTCGGTATGTCAATTAAAGATGTGCCTGAAATTAGCTAACAATGTTATACTTTTTCACGCTCTGAACTTCGTAAACTCTGAAATTGTGATTTCATACGATCTGAAATCCTCATAAAACTTCATACCGGCGCTATATATAAAAATCGATTCTCAAAGAGTAAACTCAAAAAATTTCTTCAAAAATTTCCTGACATTATAGTTTAAATCATTTAAAATAAGGAATGAAAAGGCCTTTTCACTCTTTATTTTGTTTTATTTTTAAAAGAATAATAAGATTTGTTAAAATAACTTTTATTTTATTTATATTAATCCAATATGCATAATTTACGCTTTCATCGAGCTATTCCATTCGCATCCGTGACGCACTCGCTCACTATGATTATATTAGCCGAACTTTCATAATTACAACTATCTCTTTTTTACGCGGAAATTTTTTTTTTCTCTACGTGCATATTAAATGTATAAGCGCTGTACGGAGGCACTTTATTGTTATTTTAATGAGGGGCTAAGGTCTCCATTTAATACAGCGTCGGTAACTTAAACAACTTTGGAATACTTTCATTATAAAATTAATAGCGATAATATGAAAACAATCATTTAAATATTATAAAATCAGCCAAACAACTGATCACTTTTCCATATTAGACAGTACGCTACCACTCTTGTTTCGTAACATTGCAATTTACATTTATAAATTTGACAAGTCAGAGCCTCGACATTTTGACATAACCGTTATTGAATAATTGACAGGCGAATATCCAGTTAAATTTGCCGCATCGACTCGTGTCCTGCATGAAAAGGGTTTGACCTAATTGTACTCTCGGGTCTAAATGACTAACCGGGACGTCAGAGGTGGCAGCTGATGGGGCTGGGTAACAATGAGGGTAAAAAATTTGAGATACAATTTGACACTTAGTAATAATTGAGTGACTAAAAGTGATATTATTACACATGGATATTCGGACAATAAAGAAATTATAGCATATCATTTGCTAGCTGCTCGTTCCGGCTTTAACCGGGCAAGAAAAGGTGACAAAATGTCTGAGTTTATATCACGGCTAAATAGATACTGATTCGTGATCGGTGCAATTTACATATTTTTTCATTACTTTATAATATTTTATCCAATCGACACTGTACCAGATTCATGGACTTATCGATCCATGGCCTGGTATTAAGTTCAAAAAACCTACACATACTCTTCATTCCTAAACATTTTCATCTTTTATGGATTCACTATTTACACCACCTAATTATGGAATTTATTGTATCCTAATACGAGAATAAATAGCGTGAAAGATATACATATTTTTAAAAGCCATTTGAAAAACTAAAACCACTCCACCTGCGCCAGTTTCATTCCGTTCATATCCTGTTTTCTTCATGTCTAATCATTTTCTTTTTTTCTTTTCCTTGTATGGAAAAAGTGAAGCTCTTTTTTATTTCAAAATTACCAATACAATTTTGTGAAATTCATTCGGAATTAATTGATAGCATTTCTTAATTGTTGCTTACTGGAAAAGATAGTTGTTCATGACTTTTAATTTTAATGGTTTTTACAAAATAATTATTTAAAATAAATTGATTACCGATATTTTCAATGGTTTAGTTAATTATTATGTAGTTTAGAAAAGTACAAAACTGTACGGCTCAAGTTTTTAATCTAATTACAGTTTTTCATATCTTTTTCGTAGAGCTCGTCGTAATCCACAATTCTTTCAATTATTAATTTGATTTAGCTACAACTCAAAAATACGTCCATAGTCCTATCCAAGAGAAGATGAGTCGTAACAGATTAGCTAATATATAACAATTATTGTTTGCGTGTTCTTCTCTTATGCCTTCGCGTATCCTTTATCCGATTACCATGAATCTTTGGTGAGTAGTTGTGCGCATTTCGGGGAAAGTTTCTGAAAAAAAAATTGACTTGAACGAAGTCATCGGGTGGGTCTATCGCAATCGTTCATCCGAATGAGCTGACAATTTTGTACTAAACTTCATAGTGATACAAATAAGTAATGTCAATCATCAAAAAAAAAAACATCGAAAGGCGCAGTTCGGGTCCGCGCCGTAAATTATTCGTGTAAATATCGGGATATAATCGTAACAAGTGTTTCGTATTAATATGTAATTTAATTACCAATCTCTTTGGAAACTGTCTTCGCTTAGTATTGGGTTTGTCGCATCCAATAGATATGTTCGCAGTGCGTCCTTCAATAGGAGTCCAATAGAGCTGTAGTACACTGAGCCTGGATTGTACATACAGTTCCATCCTCAATAACATCATAGTCTCCTTTAGCACCCTTCATTTATTGTACAACCTTTATTTAACCCTATAAGCATTGATGCCCGACGATAACAACACGACGATATTCGGTGATCGCAATCTCTATATTATTATTGTCTTCTCTATTGCCTTTCAACGATACCTGCACACAATCCGCTGTCTTTTGGATTGTCGCTGGACGCTGCATGCCTGAGGCTAGCTACATTATCGTTTGCGTCGTTTTTTTTTCATTTTATTTTTGACACTGTGGTAACTCTCGTGTTTGTTCGGCCGTGGAGTTTTTAGTTTTTCTTGAATTTTTTTGACACGAACTTTCCCTTGAATTCCATTTTCCACAATTCGTAGGAGACGACTTATTATTTTTTGTAACTTTTCATTCTATGCTAATTTTTACTTATATTCCAGCGAATATTTTATATTTGTTTGTATTTCAGTGGCGCGCAGTACCTTATAAGCTATTACACGTAGCTTGTCCTGAACATTTAGCATATATACATAACATATTTATAAAAATTTAAACATATTTCAATTGTGCTATTCAAGCGAAATCTACACTTCGATAAATGATTTGTACTTCGCAGATACAAAGCGAACGTTTCCAGTTGCTGTAATTTTAAATAAAACGTACAAACTGTCTGTGTGCCTTGTGACTATGAACTGGCGTTTTGAAGCGAAATAATCAATTTTAAAATCGTATGAACTATTTCTAATTCAAATGTAAATTGTAATACGGTTATGAATATTACAATTTATATTTGAATTAGAAATAGTCCATACGATATTAAAATTGATTATTTCGCTTCAAAACGCCAGTTCATAGTCTCAAGGCACACAGAAGCCTGTTTGATTATCGTCTATATTCAGACTGAAAGAATGCCTTAATTATGACATTTGCATATAAACAATAAATCATTGTGTTGTTACAACCAGCCCGCTGTCAGTTTATCGTCTTCTTTCGAAAATAAATGTAATAGTTGTCCAGTAAATATACGTATTATATTTTTTCAGTAAAATATATTTTGGCAGTGAAGATTTCTTTGTGCATTAAATTAATATTTTATTAGTTTATTTTTTGAAAAATAAACAATGGTGACTATCAAATGTTACCGTTATTCACGTGATTAAGGTATGATTTTTCAATTTTTTTCTTTTGAAGAAACAAATAGTATAATTGCGAATGGTAGATCGAAGTTAATTTTTACATTTTATACGTTTGTAATAAATCTACTGTACGGCATTTTGATAGTCATTTTTATGATTAGTATTGGTGGAACAAGTTCAGTTTATCAGAAATATGAATTTCCAATTTTTTTTGTTTTAAATGAAAGAAAATGGTTAAAAACGAAGTAATGACCAAAAGTAGGACTCAACCGCGATTATTTTATTAAAATAAAGTAATTTGAAAAAAATTCCCATTCAAAACTGCACTTTGTTAAGGAATTTTTAATTATAAGTTTTTCATATTTGTCATTTTAGTATAATTTGTAAACATAAAGAGGAATTGATATTAAAAAAAAGAAATAAAGAACAAAACAAAAATATGAAATTGTTATAAAATTTGTGTTTAACAGCCAAATGACATCCGCTTCCTAATAGAAAAGCAATTTAGATAACAATTTAATAATGAAATAATCGTGTCCGAGCCCTAATTTTTTTCAATGCATCGTTTTTTATGTACATTCCTTCAGTTAAGACAAATAAACGTATTGGTTTCTAATCAGAAGTTGCATTTTAAGGAAAATGTTTTGTTAAATTGAATTGTATTTTTTAGGTAGCAAGAAATATCTTCAAATGGTCACGATTAAGGTCATAGTTCGATAATTCCGGGTCATTACGTCCAGAGTTTATTGTTTCTGAGTGCCTACGATTTCAATTATTGAGACACATTTTCAAGTATACTTTCAGTGCCGTTTTCAGCACTATCAGGAGCGGTCGGCGAAAACTTGCACGTCTTTATGCATATCTATATATTTTTTATATGTCTGTCCCTACACAGCTTGCCTATCCAAAAAAGCACTGCACGCCGCTGTTATATAAGTGTACCTACTTCAAACAAATTCCAAAAAAATTATAAGACCATGTATTTGCCATATTATACAAACGGGGAACATTTCCAAAACAAGCGGAATCCGTACTGATACATACATATTTAGTATACGAAACAACTTATTTAACGGAACGATTTCCACTTGGATATGCAAATGTGAATTAAAAATATTGGTCCGTTACGTCCTCGTCTATTTGTTTCCCTTTAGCGTTACATAAAAAATGCTAAATAGGGATATAACTCATACTACGAAGAATCTGTACACAATTAGACATAATAAAAAGTATTTGACGATAAACAGTATTTCTATGAAACTATTTACAAATACTAATAATACTTTCAACATGTAAATAAACATTTCGCGTGAGCAAAATAAGATGAATTTTGAAAAAAATATTTTAGACATTATCAACAATATTTCTAGAGGTAGCTAATATAAGATATTTAAAAGAACAGTTTTTCAATAATAAGAATAGTTTTTCAACAAGATATCTAAAATTATTTTTAAATAAACTTATATTTAAATATTTTTGAGTGTCACTCTTTTTTATCTTTTTGAGTGGTAATTACAAATATTGAGACATATAACACGCACGGCTAATACTCTTTATCTCCACACCAAACTTCAGATTCCTATGTTAAACCGTTTACGAGAAAAATGGGTGGGGCAGGGTGACCGGTACGTGAGCGATCTTATAAAGCTTTCTTTCTTTCTTTTTGAGAAATTACCTAAAACGAGGCTTACCTTATTGGATAGATCTTTTAAAATTAAACTAAGCTTTTATTTGCCATTTTAAGCCTCCGGTTTTCTTGAATTGTGGAAGCTTTGGTTTATTTTGGTTAATTTAAAACATTAACAGATTGATAACATACAAAACACAAGAGAGAATAACAAAACCCATGCGGATCGGAACATTATGCATGTTCCGACCCGCATTGGTTTTTTATATTTGATTATGGAGCTCATTTGCTAAACAGTTTGTGATCACCATATATAATTTCTTGAATGGAATAGCTGGTTCTCAATGCCTAATTTGTTAAAGAAAATGTTCCTTCTTTTGATTAAGGAAAATTCTAAGAATTTTAACATGAAACTTTTAATAGATAAAAAAAATGTCTATTCACCACTTTTTAGGCGATTTCATTTCTAACATCCATAATGTTCAAGATGTTCATAAAAACAATTACGCGCTCAACTGAATCATAACCTGAATAATATGAAAAGAAAATTTAAAAGATGCTCCGTAATAATTCTTGGTCTCTGTGAAAAATTTCAAAAATGTAATTATCGATAACCGATTTCAATTAAAGTAAATAGAAAAGGACATTAAAATTTAATTACTAGAAATTGCCATTCATATTCGTGCGCTGAAAGAAATATCAAAGAACGTTGAGGGAAGTAAAGACTTAGTAAATGATTACCAAAATAAATATCTTCACAAAAATCTCTTACCGGTACAAAAAAAATACCTTTTGAACTGACCTTATTAGGATTATTAAAAACAGCAACAATACTCAAACTTGAGCCACGAATACCTAAATCAAATTTTCTGACTCAATTTATAATCACATACCGCTGTAAAGTAATTATCCCCCATTTGGGAGCAAAACAAGTTATAAAAACCCCTCATTCATTATCAATTTTCTCATCCGCCAATATCAAGTATTCTTCTCTCTAATTCATCCATTTACTTCAAATTTAAGAAGCATGAAAATACAAACTGACCAGCGTCCGACTTAGTAACTATTAAAACAAAGGCATCATTAAAAAGAGTAGAAAGCAAGTAATCACATTATGTCACCATCGTTCCGCGAAGCATGACGCAAACAGCAAAATACTGTTGATTGCTTCCATCAACAAGACTTCTAGTTATTTAGCAAAATTCCACTTTTGTGAAAAACGGTTATAATAATGTTGTATTATCTATATGGCTTATCACCAAAATTACCATTGCAACATCCTTGCTGATTCACTTCTGAGTCCTCCCTGCACAGAGGTGAGGGAGTAGCTGGTTACCTCACCAGTTTCAGGACTCTGACGAAGAATGAGCCAGATTCCATTGTCAAATGACTAAGAAGCCAAAGACTTAAAAAACAGATATTTTCCATTTTATAACATCCACGAAAATAGCGGAGGTTATACTGAAATAGGCAAATTTAATTGCATTAACATGAAGCACGAACGAAAATAAACTAGAAATTGATCAACAAACGGTACACCCCAAAATTAAAGCATCAATGTGAATTTTCAAAAAAACTATTTTTAAATAACTAAAATTTTACTTAAAAGCATCTGGTTTAAATAAAAATAGAACTTCTATGATGAAGTTCTGTATACATTTATTTGTTTATAAACATCTAAGAATACATAGTCCTTTTTTTTAAACCATTTACAAATATTAATTTTTCACAAAGTAAATATATTGCCTACTATATCTCATACAGACATAAAAACATGACGCATATTTAAAAAATTATAATATCTAGGATAATCCCTAGAATCTTTTTCATAATTTATGGTTCTATAGTTTGAGAAATACGGACGGGAGTATGCTCGATTTTTGCATGTATTTTGAAATACACTTTTTAATAGGAAATTTTAAATTATGAAGCAAACATATTGTTATAAGTCTTCTTCAAATCTTATATGAACATTTCCAAGTTAGCTAGTGCGAAATATGTCGGACAATAATAGGTATTACCATGCCAATTTCAAATTTCGTAATTTTTGAAAAATCGGCTTTAACAGAAGCGTGATTGATTTTTGTGAGTTCCGTTTTTATGTCTGAAATACGGAACCTAACAAATATTATTCCGACAAAATTCTGTGTAAAGTATTGAAGAATCAAAAATAAATTTAAATATGTTAAAATTAATTACAACTTTTCCAAACTACTTTTAAAAAAAAAGGTGATTTGTTGGCAGGTTATAAACCTTATATATTAGGTAAATAGTTTACCTAAAAACTTATCACATCGTTAAAAACGATGTGATAAGTTTTTAGGTAAACTATTAAAAATAAATTAAAGAGAAGCAGTTGCTTTTAAAGATACAATCAATGAATGTCATGAAAAAAATATTTGACTCCTCCCAACGCTTTAAACTCACTATCATTCTTGGATCTGTAACACTATCAGAGTTGTTAATCTTTGTAAAATAAAAAAGTTTTTAAAATCATTAAAAACTTTAAAATTTTTAATTTACATCACTCAATTGTTGCGAAATTACAGCCCTATAAAAATGACCCAAAAAATTAGTACAGTTTTCTAATAATCTCTGGTTTATGGTCATTTATATTTCGGATGCCGATCAATTGAGTTGCCTATTTGAAATAATTAAAGTTTAAATTATTCCGTTTTAAAATAACTTCACGTTTTCACCTACACTCAACTCCACCAAATGCAATTGACAAACGAAAGTCAACCCTCACGAAATAAAGAACACCACCCCGTTTGCTCAAATCACAAATAACATCCTTACAACAAGTTCAGTAAACAAAAACAACTCCGAGGATAATTCAATAAATAATGTATCGATGACGTCATAAAAACGACAAGATTTCGCTCACCGACGGAATAAGGAAACCGAAGCGACATCCTCGCAGTCACGGATGTCAATCAGAGGTATGGATAATCCCCTTGTATATCTAATAAAAAAATATAAAATCGTTGTGAGCAAGGAATCTTCTAAACAGAGCTTTTAAGCACGTATATCATAATTCACAATTAAATGAAACTACGTGATGTAGTATTATTTCTCCTTTCTTTAATTTCTTTACCGCGACCTAGGTTTCGTTGTATTACAACATCTTCAGGTGGGATATTATAAACGAAGATGTTGTAAATGAAGATGTAATACAACGAAATTATAAATGAAGATGTTGTAATACAACGAATCCTAGGTCGTGGTAAAGAAATCAAAGAAATTAGAAATAATACTACATCACGTAGTTTCATTTAATTGTGAATAATGAATTTCTACAAAATTAACGCCAAATATATTCAACACGTATATCATATTATTATACACGAAAGTTGCATCCTATTGACATGATAAAATGTATAAGGGTTAATTAATCTGAAAACTTTCGTAATTGATGTGAATTTTTAATCGTATAGAGCAGACATAGTTCAAGCTTCGTAGATTTAGATCTACGAAGCCGTAACAGACAATCTTTTAATTTGAAGAATAGATACAAAGAAGTACAGTCATTCGTTTAATATTAAAATTTGTAATTAAATTTTAAAACAAAAAAACAATCCCACAGATTCTCTAACAAGTTCATAGGCAACTACATATTGTCGCTTTATTATTATAAAGTTTTCTGTTATTAACTCTTTTAACCATTTTGAGAACATACAAAGTAGAAATAACTACATTAAATAGTTATTTATGTAAAACCATTGTTAATATTCGTTTTATTGGCCCGTTCTCTGAATTTCAAATAAATGATACAAATTAATTTGTATTACATTCACAATACAATTTTGCTTTAAACAATGGAATTCTACTTTCAGTTAATAAATATTACCAAATTATCTTATCGGATAATTCATAGCTCAATTGTAATACTGCTTCAAATTGAAGTCCGCCATTGTGAAACAATGTTATTACCTACTCTTGGTTATGCAAATATACACACACTGATTTGAACAAAGTTCTTATTATACAACGAGCTAGAACACTGCAAAAACCTATAAACTCAATTGTATACAGCCTTAGAAAATTTAAACGTTTTTCCGAGTTTCACTCGCGACTGAAATTGATGCTGGGATTCATGAAACGTAATATTCATAATCTCAATAGTACAGTGTGTTCAACGTCATGCATTATTGTAATAATCCTACATATATTAGGTTTGAAAACTATTTTTCATTTAATAAAAAGCATTTGGAACAAGTAATTAATAGATTCGCTCTCCTACTGTCGAACTTAATCTTCACAATCAAAATAATGTTTTATTTAATTTTATAAAAATATCAAATGAAACGCGTTTTTGATGTGTTCATCATTCAAATACACAAAATATTTTTTAGGATCGACGTGGTCAACTTTACTTTGAAAACCGTGTCATGTTAATATTTAGGAAAATAACAATAAAAGCTTTACATAAGTTCAACGAATCTTCAAGTTTCTGTAGTTAAATAAGGAACCCGGGTATCGTAAGGTATCGTCCCTAGCTAGGACTTTTAATGTGAAATAGAGGTTCCATTTATTGTTTTCGCCAGGAAATCTTGTTTGAAACATATTAAACTTTAAAGTGACGTACAATTTGTCTCCCTATCCCCTCTTATTTGTTAACCATGAGTTTAATATAATAAAATTTAAAATCTAAACCAATTCGAAACATGAGCATTTGATTGAAATTTTAAGTAAAAATTAATTCGGTTAATTTGCACCAACTATTTAAGGAAATACAGATAACTGCAATCTACGATAAGCTTGTTCCGACCGGTTTATTACTTAAGTAATTTTCACCCATTTTCCCAAATCTTTAAAATTATAGATAGTAGCTATAAAGATAATGGTGGAAAAATACAAATGTTTACTTTCAATGTTATGTTAAGATTGGGAATCATTTAGTTCAGCACAATAGACTATTTGCTTATTACCTTATTAATAACTAGGAATTTCTAAAAACAATCCGCGTATGTTTCAATATTAATGACCGTATAACTCAAAGATGAACATCGACCGTAACTCGCTTACATTTTAATATATATTTAAGTATATTTATAAATATATTTAAGTCAATAATAACAAGACTAAGTTTTGTAATAATCGTTTACAATTTCGTGCCAAACCGCTCAGTTACCCTATATGACAACTTAATGACGTCACGATACATTAAAATAACAGCTTACCAATAGGAACACTAGAGAAAATTGATAATTTTTTGTAGATTAATTCTCTAAACAATTGAATTGTTGCTTTATCTTTATAGGAGAGTACAGTTACGGTTTAACATTTTAAAATGCATACGAATGAATTTTGCCAAAAAAAAGATGACACCTTTTTTCCAAAAAAAATTGGTAGAAAGAAGTTAGCCAGTTGGATCAAACAAAGCAGATAGCTGTCCTAAAAAAGCCTCATCAAGGCTGATAATGCCATTTTACCACAAAGTTTCGTGTCGTATCAAAAGAAATTCACAAACGTTTTACAATAAATATCCACAATAATTAAATCGACGCGATAAACCAAGACATAAGCTTTATTTGTTTAATACATTGTGTCGTCATGCGCTCGGATTAATGTTTCCATGTTTGTAGTCATAACGACATACACCTTTAGTTGTTCAAACATTTTTCTTTAATTTGACACGCTTAAACTATATATATATATATATATATATATATATATATATATATATATATATATATATATATATATATATATATTGACCAAATATTTCTAGAAATACAGGTATCACCTTTAAAAGATACTTGTCGCTGTTCTCGAACGAGATGAGCAGATGGACTTATATGAGGGTTAAAATAAAGGACGTGATGAGATGATTATAGTCATCCATGGATTAACTATAGAAAACAGAAAGTGAATGAAAACAATTCAGTGAACCTACGATAAACTAAAAACGGTATTTTCTAAGAAAGTTTGTGGGCTTATCATTTTTATACTTAATTAATAAATTCTAAACGAAATTATGTTTCAAACGTAATTATTTTTTTAATTTTAGCAAAGACAAAAGGGAAAAATTAACGGCATAAAAGTATATAAAATGTTATTGAATCTGAACATGATGATATCTAAAATAACCCAACTTAGCTTTACTCCCTACGCTTAAAAAATATTTAACCAAGAATTATTCTTCCCTTAAAATATTTTAAAATCTAAATGTCATAAAGAAATCTCTCTATACATCCATCTTTATGTATGACTTCTGCTAAGCAGTGACAATTTACCTTCAGCGTTCTCTATTCCTAAACGTCCTATTGCGTGATCTTTTAACAAAGAATAAGCAAATGGATCAATATCAGATTAATAAGATAAATGTACGAATGTACTAACAGAAGACAGCCAAAGTACGGTAATTTTAACAATTATATTTTCTGACATGTGACGCAGCTTTATCATGGAGAAAATAAACTCGATCCAGTTGTTGGCTAGACGATCTAATAGCTGAGAGTAAATTACTGTATACACCGTAAACCCCTCCGGTAACAAAAACCAACCAATATACCAGCCTTAATTTTACATCTACAACTCAGCATCACCTTTCTGGTATTCAGATAAGATATATAAACCTCTTCTCGACTCCTGTCACTAATCGCTTCATTCAACTAAAGTTTCGTTTTAGCATCAGTATTGTTGGCAACCATCAACTCATAGAATATAAGAGTTTATATTTGATGAATTTATATAACTCATTTTCTTCTATATAACGCACTTGAAGGCTTAACGCTGTTATTAATCGAGTTAACTTTGACCGATTTGTACGTAAAAATAAAATATTTTGAAACTTTCCAAAAGTTTTCTAAAAAAAATTTCCGAATTCGTACCCCATGATTTATTAGCCACCCCAAAATATTACGTTACACTAGTGATACTAAGTCAGATGTGCTCCAATATCAGTCGACACACTATTCTTTTTATTTCCCAATTCTTTATAAAACTTGAATTTCCTCCTTTTATTATGGGAAAAATCTAAATAAATGGTAAATAAGAAGTGCATTCAGTCATCTTTAAACTTTGGAATATTTTTCAAGTGCTTGAATTACTACAATTTTTCTTATATAATGGTCACAAACAATATGTAATTATATTGAACATGTTTGTTAATGTTGCCTTTTATTGATAACAAATAATTATTTTCAAAAAAATTACCAAACTTATTTCTTTTTCTTTCTTTCTTCCAGATACGCATTGTTTCTTGCAAGCAATTATATGTAGCTTTCCCTAAATATCTGACATAAATACATCACATATTTATAAACATTTCAACATATTTAATTTATCGTACTCAAACCAAGTCCACAATCTAATATAATGTTTGTAGTCTGAACGCACAAATCGAACGCTATCAGTGCGCGTAATTTTAGATGAAACGTACAAATTTCATGCCTATCTCGCGAACTATGAAATTACAAGTAACTTCCCATCGCAAAAGTTTTCTATAAGAAATTAAAATTTATTACGTCATTTCAATCGCCGATTTATAGGCAGAAAATATAAAGGTACTTTTGCATAACTTAATACGGCTATATTCGTACTGACGCAAAACTGTATATTGCTTCATCTATTAGCACATCATACGCCCACGCGCAGAATCACTTTTTGTGTTATTATAAAACATTAAGTGTTAACCGACGTAAACAAAATTTAATGAAAAACTTTTCGCAAAAATATCTAGTTTTCCACGAATACACCTTTTATATTTTATCAGTAAATTTAATTGACTGAATGAATTATTGTGATATCGGTTCTCTATTTGTATTTATTTTATTAGTTTATTATTGTTAATGTGTATTTCATCGTTACATCGTACATAATGTATAATGCTTAGACTATTCCATTCAGAATAACATGATTCTGAATTCTAAATAATATAACTCTGAATGATTGACCGAAGCCAATTTAAAATTACACGTTCGTAATAATTTAATTTGTTGTAAGCTATTTTCGTATGCAATCAATATTTGCGGTTAACCGAGAGTTGTATTTAGAACAAAATCTTGTGCTGGCGTTGACTATAGTTACACTTTTTCCTTTCTGTATATAAAAGAATATTCATAAAAAAAACATGCTTAATAAAAAAAAATACCGCTCGTGGCGATTAAAAAAAAATTTATTTGAAAAGTGCTTTTAGTGTGGTGAAAGTGTCGTCAAACATCAAATAACCACTCTTTAGGCAATCGTTTTCGCTTACTTTTAACTATGTTTTTATGTAAATTCATGTTTATATTTGCATTTTCTGTATTAAATGTTACTAACGGTTATGTCAAAACAATTTTAACATAGTTTACAAAAACGAATAAAAGTTATTATTGTTAAATATATCATTTAATATATATTCTTTTAGTTAGTAATTAATAAACAGTGAAATTTACATTGGTATTAAACTGCACTTTTCTGTTTACTTCACTTAATATATAAATGCTTATATAAAAAATATGTATTTCTTTATATGTACCCATTTTAGTATTTTGTATCCAACTCAAAAAGAACAGCCTAAAGAAATCAGTGGCATGCAGGCCACTGCTTTCTTCAGGCTGTATACTATGTCTCTTTCCCAGCATTCAAACAAAATTATAATGATTATGTTGCGGCCCTAAGCGTTACATATTATGCAAATAAATTCGCGAAAAATGCGGCTTTGATTTTAGCAATGACTTTCTGCATTGTTTTCCGAGGATACAGAACGTACATTATCTCACATGGAACCAAAACATCAGCCTAACGTTAACGATATTGCATACGAGAAAAATTTTCTTGGAAATATTTTTCTCGTATGAAATATCGTAACGAACCTCGTAGCAAGCTACGCACTGCCTTCTCCGCCTCTACGCGTATCGAGTCCCCGCTGAACGTTGACGCCACCGCGGCCACCGATAAAAAAGCTGTCCCCAAACTTGAGGCGCTCAAACCAAAATGGAATCCATTTTAATTCTTGCCAATCTACATCAAAGTCAATAAGATTTGAATATTTTATGACGGAAGGAACGCCGCTGCCGGGCTCTTTTTTTATATTCGCCATTGGAGTTGATAAAATCGGTCGCCGGATCGAGAGATAGATAGGAGGGAGCAACGTAGTCCTCTCGATCGAGGCCGCCTCTATTATATACGTACGAGTATGTACGTGCGGGTAGGTTATATTACTAGTTGAGATAATTCATTTCGTGGACAACTAATTTTTACAGTTTTTCGCATCAAAAAGTGAAAAATAAAATTCTTAACGGAATACACGTTTATTTATATCTTCTCTTAGGAAAATGGGGAATCAATTGATATAAACGTTATTTTTCTATAAAAAATTTGGCTCCATAAAGTATTTTATACTAGCTACAACTTCGTTCGCGTGAAGTTCGAAATGTCAAAAGTTATTCCATTTTTTTCTCTTATATGCTGCTCATGGTTATAAAATATTACCACATCAAATTTCATCAAAATTCGTCTAGAGGATTTTTCGTGATTGCCGAACAAATTAACATGCAGACAAAAATTCTAAAAACAGGTTTTCTGGCTTCTCTTATAATTCTTTACGATGAATCAATCACTTTTTTTAATATTTTTCATGTACAGAATTCACTCTGTTACAATTTTTTTATATGTATAGCTTTTATTTTGTGGACAAACAGATAAATGAGCAAATGGTAAGTTAAAATTTTGCAACGAGTTATTTAATTATATTTAACTATGTAAACTAATTCTAAATGTATCTGATAAACCTACAATTGCGATATCTTCCACTAAAAAAATATTTTTAACTGAAAAAATCTACTTTTATTATAGTCATACAAAGTCCCCGCTAAAGCACTTAGTCATATGTATATTCCATGACGTCACAATACCCCAAAACTTATAATTAGATTGGAAAGTTTTATCTTTTTGATATAATTCGTCATTCTATAGTAAAAGACAAATATTTTTTAGGGAATTCAATTTATAGGATCACGCTATCTTACACACACAATTACTTGAAATTAGGTACATATTAACATGTTATGCATTTTGACGTCACTCGTTCTTTTTGGCAGACAATTGATATTTCTTGTTTAGTCGCGAATTCTAAAACAAATTATTATTTTTGCTTTTAATCATTTAATAAAAATATTTAATCAAAATTTATTAGAATTAAACACCGTTAATCATTATTCGTAATCCGAAAACGATGGCATACATGAATCAGATAATGTTTTATACACGTTGAAAATATCCTATTAAAAAGGGATGGGTTTTACTAACACGCAGACAACGCTTTAAACCAAATTAAGAATTAATGAAAACCAAGAAAGGTTGGTAATCTTGAAGTGAAAGCCGCGATAATTTTTGTTTATAAAATTATAAATGTAATTTTTTTTTTAAAAATTGTATTATTAAATCTATTACTCTCAAGACCACGAGTTTTACGAAAAACCAAAACCTATAAAGTCGTTTGAACTTCCGATCTAAGTTTTGAAAAATTTATCATAAAAATGCACTAAAAATATAAAATAAGCTACTGCCTGCTGTGAAGCCATTTACAAATTATTAGGTACTTAAGCCTCGATATTGCTATATAACCAATACATTAATACGCATATGTGTATTAAAAATAATTATTACAATTAAGTATTAAACAACAAAACACATAAAGTATTAAAAATATACGTGTATATAATGGAAGTAATTAATTTCCTACAATTGACAAATTAATCTTTTTGGTGCATTAATCGATCGAATTACAATTAAGCCTGCCGAAGGTAATTGAACCTTTCTGAACTTGTTCAAATATACAAAAACGTTTGATCAATCGAACGATGAATATTAATTAAATATAAATATAAGTTAAGATTGACACAAAAAATCATCGTTGCGCTTAATACGACATTAAAATTTGCGACGTAGAAGATGATATGTCTTTTTCCAGTGGTTTTGACATTAACTGGTCATTTACAATAATAGAAAAATACATGACGAATTAAAAGTATTCAGTATAACGTACAACGAATCCTATAATTAATAGGAAGTGATAATTTTTTACCAATTATTTTTCTACTTAAATTTTATTGAAATGTTAAGTGATAATTAAAGCCAAGAAGGATCGTTTTCAGTAATTTTAGACGTGGTCACTCTAAAATAACCTCGTGAAAAGTTTTTATCATAAGTTTTTATAATAACACTTCGATGAGAAATACTATTGATCATGATTTTTTTTAATTATTAAATCGTTACGTTAATAATTCCACGATCTTGACTTTAGTAACGCTAAATGCTCCTAATTGCTGTATGAGAGGATCATGTCATAATTTATTTCCCTTGCCTGGAGCGCTCACCAATAACCTATACCGTTCACATGTCTGTCGTGCTATCATGTTATTCAATGCTATATTACTTAAAGCCCCCAGTCTGGATATTTTTTCTGCTCCTTGATCCCTTCAAAAATAGTGTTGTGAAGTTGCTGGGTAGTCACGAGGTAGTCATCTAAATGATATTTATTCAAATTTCTGTGTGTTTCTGTCTTAATTGTTATTGTTAGTATGTTCCGTCCGTTCTATCTATTCGTCATTATTAGTCTGAGATTTCTCTTTGATTATTGTTTTATAACCATTTGTTCTTACGTTCTTCTACATGCAAATCTGCTAGTTGGATATGGGGTTTTCAAGAAATAAATATAATAAATAAATAAACAAATTATTTATCTTAGTAGTTTTTCCCATCTTCTTATGCCAGCTATTTCAGGGAAAATAGCTTTTTGAAAAATTTCCCATTCCTTTAAAACTTTTTTCAATACGTCTATAACTATTCAATTTAGTTGAACAAAATTAGTTTCACATCATCTCTTTACCTACATGATAGTAAAGGTATATACAGGACTTCGTACTTCGGACTCCGACGGTCAATTGCCCGCACTTATTTGACTAAACCAAAAGTTTTAAGATAAATATTTTTTTTAATTAGGGAAAAATCTAATCTATATATAATGAACTACGTTTGGGAAAATATACTGATTGTAAATAAATTAATATAAATTACAATTTTTATATAGCATTTATGAAATGGAACACTTATCATTTAATTTGGATTCGCTGTCAATCATTATTTGTGAGTAACAGATAAATTAAAATTAAAATTATGCCAAAATTTAAAAAAAATGTAACATTGACACAGTCATGTAATAGTCTAAATATTTAAAAGGTACGGCAGCGAATTGCTAAAAACATTTGTGTCAGGTGTGGTAGAAAACAGGAATTGCGGTAGATTGTAGATGACGTAGTAGTCAATTGTATTTAAAAACATTTGTATCAGGTGAGGTAAAAAAATTGTATTTCAAAACATTTGTGTCAGGTGTGGTAAAAAAATTGTATTTAAAAACATTTGCATCAGATGTGGTAAAAATCAGGAATTGCGGTAGATTGTAGATGACGTAGTAGTCAATTGTATTTAAAAAACCTATTAAGTGCGAATAGAACTCGCATTGCGAGAGTTCCGTACACATTTAGGCACTTATAAACATTTAAGTGTATATATATCACTCATTTGTTTCTCTAATCTGTTTTTTTTTAATTTGATAAGCATGAAAATGTTACCCGTCATGCCTACGGCCTAATAATTATTTTAAAACAAAGATAGCGTCAGTATGCCTCCCTAGCCTCCCCCCTTCTCTAAATATATAAATATGCATGTGAAAAATCTGAAAAAATAATACATTTTTTTTATTTACTTGAACACTACCAAAGAAAATTGTTTTGACTAGCATACTTTAATAAATTAAAGAATTAAATATTAGTCACTTTTCTTACACCTGTGAAAACCATGATAGGCAATATTATATAGTGAAAAATTACATTAATATATATATATATATATATATATATATATATATATATATATATATATATATATATATATAATTCATATTAATAAACGTTTTTAGTTTAAATCGCATTAAAATTTACATATTAGCAAAGTATCATCACTATTTGTCACACTCTAAGGTACTCTCCCTGGTGCTCCACAAAGAGAGAAAGTTTCAAGATCTTGAAATACGCAACTTTTACCGTGAGAGCAGCGGTCAACATTGCCAGTCAGTACATATATATATAAATAGTTCTTGAACATTCTTTAAAGGTCAAAGAGGAATGAAATATTTATCGAACGCCACAACACTAGAATAAAAATATAAAACACGTTTAAATAAAAAAAATGAGTGTGCTTTAGACCACACGACTGAAGGAAAACTTCAAATTCACAAAATATGAACTTTAAAATGAATTTACAATTTTATTCACTTTAAACGTAGAACTTTTAATGTATTGAACATTATAAAATTGTTCAAGAACGAAATGAAATTACAAAATAATCAAAAAATCACCGTTCGCGTAAAGCTAGCAAATTCGCATATATATATATATATATATATATATATATATATGTATATATTTATATATTTCATGCACTGGCTATGAGAGGAAGAGAGAAAGAAAATGTGTGCGCCCACTGCTCTCTCTTGCTCCTACAGTGTGATACAGACAATAGGCTTGCACTGTGTCTTAGATATACGAAACATAACTGGCTATGAGAGAAAAAGAGAAAGAAAATGTGTCTGTCTCTCTTGTCCCTACAGTAATATACGAAAAGTAACTCCCTGTTTCTGTCTTCACTAACTTATATCTCCCTCTCAACTTCCGTTCGCCTCGCCCGATCACACCTTTCGTAACGCTCTCGTCACGCATTCACCAGCTTACTCCCCAAGTCAAGCGTGCGTAAAGAAGTTTTACTTCAATAAAAGATATAGCAATGAAAATGTCACATTACAATGTATCGATGTCACATAAATATACGAGTGTTCTCATAACGTTATAGTCGAACGTTTTCAATAGAACTATTAAAGATAAACATCGAATAACAAACAATCATTCCTTCTCAATACTTCAACGTGAATAATGCATGATGAACGGCGACACCGCACTGCGCCCTGACGAATGACTTATTCATAGCGGACACACCGGTCCGATGCTCGGATTTGCATTCGTCTCCGACCATAAAGACCGCGCTCGATGGCACAGTTCTCGGAGTTCACCGAATGTATTTATCATACCAAAAGGACTATTACGTGAAGTTAATGCTGCTATATTCCGATTGTCGCTTTGATTTGCTGATTCAGATTCTGTCGTCGAGATGTCCCCAAAGTATTTTTCACGTCCTGTACTTCGTTAAAAAAATATATATAACTAAATATAAAAAAAATAAATCAAATACCTGCAGCATATAAAAACATAAAATACATTTCACTTCGAATACAACAGTGTTTTGGTATTCTATGTTTTTTTTATATTGGTGTAATAACAATTTGTGTGAAATACTTTGGATATCTGCGCTTTATAATTTCTATTAGCAGCCAGTCTATCCCAAATTCCATTAGCAAGAGCAATATGTTTTGAAGGAGATACCGTCACTAAAAATTCATGTAAAATGTTCGATCGCATTTTAAATAATCTTTTCTATGACACCCTACTCGACGGGGTCCATGAAAAGAACAATTTTCATCCCCAAATTTAAAATAAGAAGAGATACGAAAAATCGGGGTGCGGCTGTGTCGGGAACATGGCCGTGTGTTTTACGTTAATACGTATACGTTAACGAATAGTATTTTTACATGCTCAACAACACTTTACTTTGTTATATGGTGTTTTATGGATATCACTGGATTGCTCTAGAGAAGCTCTTTCCAACCGTATATGATTACTGGGTCAACCGTATATGATAACCGAATATGATTTAGTGCTTGCTTTAGTTTTTTACTGGTATAAGTATATATATTATGGTATTAAGTTTTCTTAATTTTTAACTTTAACACCATACATATTCACCATAATCCACACTAATGTTTTATAAACGCAATGAATAAATTGCCACGAGAGCTGTCGATTGGCACTTAAACGAGCGTCGTATCTTCTCCAAATCAAACTTTAACTATCGAGTGGTATAATTTTGGATATAGACGACAGTTACGTAACTTCAATTCCAAACTGTATCCCCCGATTTTGTTATCATCAAATTTTCTGAATTACCTCCCACTATAAAAGCAAATGTAAAGACCTGTTCACGTCAAAAATTTAATTTGTGATTGCTTTGTTTTTATGTACCGGCGTAATTAATATTATACGTAATTTTACGTAAGTAATTTACGGAAGTATTATACGTAATTTTACGTGGCGTAATTTTACGATCAAACTTGAGATTGACTACATTGAGAGATTTACGATTCTGTTATTCACAAACAGACAAAAAGACATAACGAAATACCCTAATGGTTCCTTTTTCGCCATTTAACTACGGAACCCCAAAAAGACCGAAATATAACAAAAATTGACCATTAAAAAGGCTGACGTAATTGATCAATTCTGAGCATGTTGCGATTATAGCGTCTTAAACCAGGTGTCGAGTCCCATATAATCAAGTCTTTGCAGTCGCGCCAGGACAAACAAACGTTTCTGGTTCGCGTCTTATCCAACTTATTTAAACTTTCACCTGCTGCTAACTCCAGCTAGTTTCGAACTGCTGAATAAATTATACAGGTTGCAGGTGATCGATAGAACTCGAGTGTTCTCCATGTGACCGAGACTTTATTAAAGTTTTATATATTTTATTATTATATAATTATGTATCGAAAGGATATGTACAAATAGAAATTTCTTATCATTAGAGCAATATCTAGCAAGTAATCATGAAAACTATGCGTGGAAAGATAAGAAATA
Organism: Druceiella hillmani; assembly: GCA_039881145.1. NCBI lineage: Eukaryota > Metazoa > Arthropoda > Insecta > Lepidoptera > Hepialidae > Druceiella > Druceiella hillmani. Next base: position 37,523,299 of record JAYKKI010000009.1, on the reverse strand, counting down.
AGAATGGATGAAACGAACAGAGTAAGAACGGAGAAGTAATACCGCAAATAAATTTAGAAGTCATAACTTTCATCATGAATCATTATTTTTTATTGTTTTATACTTTTTTATATAAATATCTGAATTCAAAGAATTATTAATATTGTAATTGCATAATATTTTTTTTAATGCAATCGATCAATTTATTTGAAATTATTACTATTAGTCTCGACAAGTCATTTTAGAAGCAGGACGTGAAGAAATACAGCCTTCAATGAGCTTTACTGCATTTATTTCAGTGAGATTACATCAAGTGAAAAAATTTGCCCATTGTTACTTACGACATAATTGAAACAGGCAATGGTTGCATAAACTAAGTGGTTGCATAACTAAAATACTGCTTAACAATGAGAATACATTGTAATGACGTACGAAATTTGATGACGTTGGTGCATGCCCCATTGGGAGAGGCATCATTAAATAGGTCTTAAACAAAACTATATAACAAAAAAATTTAACCGACTTCAGATACCACATAATGATAAGCGCACTGAAAAAGATAAAATAATAAAAATATGAACACATAATTGGAACCTGTGCAGTACAATATCGTTTTCGAACATAAATAAATTTGCGACGTACTAACATTTTATTATAACAAGTAACTTTATTGAACAATTTCATACGATTTATTCAAATACGAAACTCAAACTTTGCGCATTCCGATACGCACTTGATGAGTTTTTCAATCCATTTATTGTATCTAAGCACTATATAAATTTTATTGAAAATTTTGATAAAAAAAACAAATATAATAAAATAAATGTATTTTGATAATAATTTCAGGAATCCGTGAAGTCAATCTTATCTTTTAAATATTCCTTAAATTATACTCTGTACGTGGTCAAAGTTATTGGCATAAACGTAATAACAGGCCTGGCAAGCATATTTGATGATAACAGGCCTGATGTACAAAAAGACTGTAGTTTTAAAGAAGATAGTTATTTTAGAATACAAAAACTTGAACAATTGTAACAATTATAATCAGCAAAAGTCAAAAATAGAAGACCATTTATAATATAGAAAAAGCCTTCTTCACAAATACGCTTATATTTTATATTTTTAATATATTAAGAATTATTAATAAGGGCTAAAGATAACAGTAAAAACCTTTAAGTATATTGCCTTTGCCAAAATAATTATAAAACAACTTTTAACTGACGGTGACAGTCTATCCTATCTTTTCGAGTTTTATGTGACTTTTTTCGACGACTCTGGTGAGTTTAATGGATTTTTATGATCTATGCATTCAATAATTTCTAATATAACTACTATATCGTACACAAACAAAGGAGAATCTCATTTTCGAAAAAAAAAATCTTAAATCTATTTACGTGATGTTATGAAAAATAACATCGCTCCAAAAACACAAAGTTTCTCAGTTGTTTTATTGACCATTTAAATCAAATTGTCTAGAGGATTATAATTTCAATTTACTCTATGTAAAATTTATATTTACATTTTGTAACTCCCTCAAGCACATGTAGAATTCTACCATCTCCTGTCTACAGTCAAACTACGGTATACGGTCAAACTAGATGGTGTTCCAGTTCATTGTTAGTCAATAGGTAATGTTGATTCACGGAGTGTTGTAGTCTCCATCGGCGGCAATCGTAGCAGGGGATGGCTTAACACTAGGTGTCTTGACACATGACACTAGAAAGAGTGGCTAATTCACGTTGATGCACTGAATGAGTTCACCAATTCAAGACATGTTAGTATTGTTTTCTTCGGAAAAATATAGTTTTTAAGCTATTGATGTTAATAACGAATGTAAATAAAATGTAACGAACAAAAAAAATTATTTTTGAAGAGAATACTATATCATAGGAATAGGAGATGTGTTGTACTGTGGATAATGAAAATAATACAAACAGACACAACTCATTTCTTTAATTCTATATTTAGTACATTTTAGTTTAGTAATATTCAAAATTATTGGAAACGTTGGAAAAATCTTAATATAGCTATAGGAAGTATAAATATACAAACTCTTCGTTATATCTAAGGAAAATATGTTATTTAAAATTATACTTAACGTTGATTTTTATAGCACACATTAGTTTTTATACCAAGCGTTAGTTACTATAAATTTAAGTATAGATACAAAAAGAAATTTATTATTTCAGAAGAAAATACTGTATCATTGGAGTCAAAAATACTTCCAACTATGGAAAGCGAAAACAATACAAAACAAAGAAGTATGTCTCATTTCCTATATCAACATGGGTAAATTTATTTATTATTACAAACAAATTTACACATATCGAGATTATATTTTGTATATTTTGAAATATATTCATATCACCGTCCTATACTTAATCGTGTGTTCCAATGATAGAAATTAAATTAAGTTAAGTAAATTAATTTATGTTCAAATTCTCAAACTCAATTTAACGTAAGTTACGTTTTGAAATTCTATTCAAAATAAATATAACATGTCATTTTTTTTCTTTATAGACACAGCCAAACTATTTTTAACACGCTTTTATTAGGTCGACCTGTAAGTAACTATGTAATGAAATCTATGAAACTAAATTTCATGCACTTCTAATTGCTGTGTCATCAACAAACTTAGCAGTTGTGTGTAGTTCTATTGACAACACAAGAACATGGTACCATCAGACTCAATAAAAAAGACAAAGCGTCCCACACTTTTACACTCAAATATTAAACTTAGTAACAAACTTGGTTTGCACTAAAGTCCTTACAGAGTAGATTGAGAAAACAGGTTCAATATTTATTTTTTACTTTTAAGTTCAGTATTTATGAAAATGAGTTTTTTTGGTTTTTTAAACTATTAATTTATTCGTGCCTAGTGATAATCGATCTCTCTCCAAATTCACGACGCCTCCCATCTGGTGATCCGTAACTCCAGTGATAGAGCATTTGAGTGACCAGGGTTTAGTAATAAGAGTCGCTTATTTAGTACGTATACATTTATATAAATATGTATCGTTTAATTTATTCTGACCAATAATAATATAATAAGAAATCATTTAAAAGAAAAGAAATCGAGGTCTATTGCTTTTCCGTACACACTGATATTACGTAACCCTTAAATGTTAAATTTTGATAACATACGTGTTAGCCTTCAAGGGTTCGCAGTATCTTTATTCAATTATTTGCAGATATTAATGACATTATTCACTGTATGAAAATATATGATTACCGTGTTATTCGCAGGCGTGAAAAAATCATTATTTTTTAGAAATGCTGTGGTTATTTACACATAACTTTTGAAGTGAAAACTTCTTTTGACTTACTTTATACAATTTTTTTTTAAAGAAATTTTAGCGTTTTCGCGTTATACCAAGCTTCGGGTATACTCGGCAGTGGGCTGAATATGGCCGAACGGTTTGACGCTCTTTAGGTATTCTCGGTGCTAGGCCGAATGTGGGCGAACCGAGCGGCCAAGTTAGTAAGTATATTTTTATTTTCTTACTTTGCTCAGGTGCATTAGCGCAGTTGTAAAGTACACTATATTACGTGGGAAACGCGACGAAAGTCTGACTTCGAATCTCGATAATTTTTTATTTTTTTATTCTTTTATGTTATTTTTTTATAAAAATATTACCTATAGAAATCGAATAAAACTCCCTCTTTCGCGCGCACGGGTATTATCAGTAAATAAAGTCCACGTTTATAATGAAATCCTACATTTCCTCCTTAAACAAATGTATTTCCTTATTATGTGTATTTCTTTTTGATTTTTCTTTGTTTTTTAAAAAAATATTATTTATTAACAGAATTCAAATAACATTCTCTCCCGCACTCGGGCCATACTTATATATGTATAATCGAGGCCTATGTTTTCTTTAAAAAACGTATAACAAAGGCGTATGTTTTCTTTGTAGACATGTTTATTTATTTATTATGTGACATAATTTATATGTGATCGCAATTTTTTTTTAAATTAATTAATTTTAAATTAATACATTTACAGTACGATTATGTTGGTTTCTAATTTTTTTTACTATTTTATATTTATTATTATTTATTTATGACATGAGGAATATTAGATCTTAACTAAAATTTCCTTCACAATATCATTTTAGAAAAACCTATTAAAAATGGACGTAAAAATTTCAAATTTGTTGATCCACCAAATCGTTATTTCTTAATTAAAAAAAGATTAAAAAAACAGGTATCACACTGCTCTATTCAATAATAAAGCACTTACTTATGTCCCTATTTTCACGTTTGGACGCTTCATCAAAATATAATTTTAAATCACTTTTAAAACCATTTCTCATTTTGAACGAAGAAATGACATAATATGTGTAATTTTTAAGCTTCTATCTTAATGTATATAGAAGTTAAGAAGCCCCTGACAAACAGACAGAAGTATGGAATGACAGAATACGCAGACACAACAACAGGATTCCGTTCCAAATCTTCGTGTACGATCCTAAAAAAATATGAGTTTGTTCCTTTGCAAGAGATAATCTTAGAAACGACTTCACTCATTTCAGAACAAATTACTCTCAGAAAGCTGACTTAATGCCGGTTGATACGAATTATTATTTATTTCGAAAACACACAGCTTTTTTAAAAGAAATCGTGATTCTTATGAACAATTTCATACAGCAATCTGAGAGCTTTCGAGGCTTAAGCTGACAAAACCATTAATGATACAATTAAGTAATATATGAAAACATATTTACATATCTCATAAAAGAAGGCGGTATTATATACGTCTCTATGTTATAAGAGCAACTCATAATACTCATTTTCGCTAAATAAAACTCACCAAAAATTAAGTGTGAAGTTTTAAAGGTCACTCTATACATTTATTAAGTTAATCTCTTTAAAAAACAGTTTATTAATCATTGTTATGATTCCGTAACTCAAAACGAAAAAAACGAATCCCTCTTAAAATCACTCACATGTCCGTCTGTCTGTTTAATATAGAAACTTAGCGTAGTGATAAAGCAAGTTAACAAACATAAATTGTAATGATAAACATTCAAAAATATTTATATTGACATATTTCGAGAGACAAATAAAATACTCGATTTTATCATATGTAGAATGGTGAAAAAGAGAGAATTTTAAAAATGCTAAAACTATTTTTATCATAATTTTATGTGAATATTTAATTTATTTAATTTAGTTAAAATTTAGTGTTTAGTTTTATTTTATTTTAAATATTTTGCGAGAGTCCTGAATATTGCTAAACCAATATTTATGCGCCTGGAGTTGACACATTAGTATACATTTATATGTTATAATATTTTTTAATAGTTGATAGAAGAACTTTTATGTATCCTTAAATGTTCATATATACCTAAGTACCTAATCTGTATCTTATAACCCGACTAAATTTAAATAGTTAAAACTCAAACTTTTATATGCAAAATTAAATACGCTTTTCATTTCCATCTTTCATAAAGTGTATCAATTGAAAGATCAGATAGGATACAAAATATCGGAAGGATACATAAGTTTTACCTCGCAAGTGGAATACCAGTGACTTTTACTTTATAACATTAGTCCGAAAATAAACGCGTCAGACATTTTCGAGAAACCTTTTATATTTCTTCGTTGTTTCTTAATGCTGAATTCTCCACATATATAACAAACATCATCAGATAAATTTGACAATTTCTTGATCTCAATGCCATTTTCAGACTTTAAAACCTGTCAATCCCCAGTAGAACTATCGCTAGGCGAGTTTTACACATATTTAGGTATATGTATATATTCAAAGGTATATAGTATTTCTATTGAACTTCTCGCAAACATTAATTTTTCACAACCTAAATATATTTACATCTTACACAAGCGTAAAAGCATAATGCCTTTTTCAGAAATTATAACATCTAGGCTGATCGCTGTAGTTTTCCTACAACATTTGCGTAGATTTCTAAAAGTCATATTTTTCATAGTTTTACGTTTTTTAATAGTTTCAGGGGGAAAACCTATTTTTTTTTATATTTTCAGTATGTGTCTGAAAATATACTATCTACAATTAAGAAAAAATATTTTTGAGACTCTTATGTTAGCTATTTCAAACACTTTATTTGAAATTAAATTAAGTTCTTTCGAGTTCTTAACTTGCGCTCCTTAAAATTTCCACACAAATATTTTTGAGAGTTAGCTATTGAGATATGTGCGAGTAAAAGAGTCAAATCTACGTCAAGCGGTTTCTGAAAAAAAACAACTGTGGCAAACAAACGAACAGACAGGTGAGTGATCTTAAGGGTTCTCTTTTTCCTGTTAAGGTACGGAACCCTAAAAGAGCAAATTAATATCTCATAAAAAAGAAATGGTGTTGATATTACGACGTCCAAATATTGATTGATATTTATAATGACAATTGTTTACCTTCTATTAGATTCTAAGGGTTAACTGCCCGCTAATTAAGTAATAGGTTGTAATGATAATTTCTCACTTAATGTATTGGCAATTACCTAAGTAATATCCTTATAGATATCTAGAAATCCTTACATGATAGATTTTTAAAGTTTTTTTTTGCTTAATTAGTACCTCAAAATTAATAAAAAAAACATAGTTCAATTTCAGACAATGTTACGCTATAAATACAGCGTCTTCTGCATGCTTTCAAGAGGAAATGCTCTACTCCATTTTATCCACCTACGTTCTTCACTGTATTCTAATTGTCAATTTAAATATTTCTCCCCGCTAACATAGGTTGTGAATAATAGTTTTTTTGGCATTTTTTCGAAAATATTAGACAAAAATAATCTATATCCTTTCTTGATTTGAACCTTTATTATGGAGAAATAATTTATTTTTCAACAAAAAATATTTTTATTTATAACACTTTCTAAATCCTATAACACTTTCTAAAGCTTAATCTAGCTTTTCATTTTCGTAAACAAAATCTCCACAGTTGAAGTAAACTTTAAAAATACACTGAGTTATAAGTATAACAGATATTTTATTCTGTAATATAATACTTCTGTACAATAATATATGTAAATTTCCTCGTAGCACCGTATCATTTTGATAAAAATGGCACCCTGTGTACTTGCACTACACGACATTTAACCCTTTAGTAGCTTAGATAGTGCATCTTGAGAACAGAATAAAAAAAGAACATTACATTGATTGACGATTATATCATCTCATTTTGTACTCAAGGATCATACTATTCTTATTAATATTCTATACAATATTAGATAACTAGATATTTCCGTAACAATATAAGTTTTAAATATCAAACTTCCACAATCTTGTTGCACTTTACCACTTGACATATTAAATCGGAAAATTCACTTACAATCTATTTAAAGCAACTACCCGCAACGCACATCCTTAGATCGACGCCGACGCCCTTCTCTTAAGACGATCCTTCATCCCCTAACCCCCAGGTGATAAACACATCCACTCATCACCCGCCCGCCATCTTGCCCCGGCATCTCCTTCGCGCCAACTTCGCGAGAGACTCAACTTTATAATTACGCACGTGGATAACTCCTGTTTGTGTTTGCAATGGGTTAAAGATCGCGCGGCCTGACAAGCGACGGGTTAATGGATATATGGTTTCGGATGAGGCGAGGTTTGGAAAATTACATTTATACTTTTGATAGGCGAATGGATTAAAATGAGATGGGGTCGCGAGACGGATAATTGGAATGGGAAAACGCAATACAAAAGTTGAAAACTATTTACTGGGACAGGAAAATAGCGAAAAGTGAAACCACTACTATAGCAAGTCTGTGTAAACGCGTAGCGGTATAACCATACAAAGCTTTCTCGATCCGGAAACTTGTTAAGTGCACGATATTGTAAATCCGTAAGTTCCGAGCTTTCCGTGCGTACTATACGTAAGTAATGTAATTTAACTTCTTTTGCCCTAACCGTATTATGTAGTGGCCGAAAATTCAGCATAGTTAGGGGTGTAAATAGGTAGTAAAACCTAATTTTAAAAAAATTAAACTGATTTCAAAATGTAAATAATTAATATTACAATATGCATAAAATCAATCCAAAATCTAAATTAAAAATAAGTACTAACCTAAGTAGGTACGTAACCAAATTTTTTTTGTGGTTGGTTCCAGCTAAAACACTTTTTTTATTTTGTTTTGGTATGTACGTTTGACACGCCTTTTTAGTTAATTTCGTTATTTTAAGCGGTGTAGGCATATACCTATATTTTGAAGTAGATTTAATTTTTTTAAAATTAGTTTTTATTGCCTCAGTTTAGTTATAATGAAGATAGTAAGTAATAATAGTAGTAATCCTGGTAGTTTATCTTATATTATTAATTAATTATTCGATAGATATATATTAACAATGCGCGTATCAAATAATGTCTGGTAATACACTTAACAGTGTATATCTTATAAATTACTGAACCAATTTGAATGAAATTTATACTGTACCTTAATTAACTACTACTTATAATAAAGCCAGTAAAAAAATGTTTTGCTGTCCGATTGTTAGTTTCTGAGAAATATATAGACATACACACAAATAGACATATATACATATATTTATAAAACTTTGTTCATTTCTTTAGAAGGCCTAGCAGAATAACACGTATGAATATTTTGTAGTTCCAGTGATATAGCTAATCCAACAACATTACATACATGCGAGTCGAATTGATAACTTCCTTCTTTTTTGAACTCGGTAATAACACTCCATTTAACTTATTACCGAGTACGTACATATACAACTTATTACAGTGGTCTGAATAATATTTGATCTACTACAATAACCCTTCATTTAACTTATTACCGAGTACGTACAAATATAACTTATCAGAGTGATCTGAATAATATTTGATCTACTACAACAGTAGATCAACTGTTATTCAGATTACTCTGATAAGTTGTATTAGTTGTATTATGATAAATGAAGGGTTCATTTAACTTATTACCGAGTACGTACAAATACAACTTATTATAGTGATCTGAACAATATTAGATCTACTACAATAACCCTTCATTTAACTTATTACCGTACGTACTCGGTAATAAGTTAAATGAAGGGTTATTTTAGTACAAATACAACTTCTTAGAGTGATCTTAATAATATTTGATCCACTATTTACATTTTTGCAAATGACTATTAACAGATACTCTACAGCCTCTAACGTATTTTAACACTTTCGGATATATCGACAGAAATAATCGGGATGATGAGTCAATGAGTAAGCCAGTCCCTCTTACCTTATGTGTTTTAACCAGTGTTCCTCGTCTTCTGTGACTTTTTTGCCACTTCTCTTCCTCTATAAAATGTAACACAATTATATGTAGCCTATAGTCTTCCTCTAAGTATGCGCTTTTAATACGAAAGAAAGTTTTAAATCGGACCTGTGTTTTTAGAAATTAGCGTAAGCGGACAAACTTTTCCATTTTATGTAATAGTTTAGATTAGCTTAGTGTTATATTTTCATTGTTTTATATTATAAATTCAAAAGTTTAACTCTGGCAAAGAACGCTATTAACTGCGGCACATGACTCATAAAGCGGAGTAACATATAGCTTTGCTTGCTTCAAAATAATGCCACAAAAATTGTATTGAGATGTTTGTTACTTAATCACGCCAAACAAAAATGCGGATTTTCATGAAATTTGGTATGAATCATAGATGTATCGGGATCTCATCGGCTTACGGCGGACTTACTGGAGGCGCCATGGGTTATAATTCGTATGGGTAAACGTCGGCAGCTCAAAGAGGAAATGAGGTTAGAAGGAAGCGGAAAAGATAATCGTCTGTTTCTCTCTCGATAATTCTATTTATACACGCGAAATAAGAGAAAAGTGCACAGAAAAATTATTTGTATTTTGTATAGCAAATTGATAGGAAGTATCACTATCCCATGAAAGTCACTATGGCTTTTCCAGGGGCGGGGGTCTAGAGGGTGATTCATAGCTCCTTGGGTATACGTTATAATTCGAATTAACATAAAAGTTACTTTGTAGGTCGAGAAATAGCATAATTTCTGTAGAATGAAACTCAGTGATTCAATAATGACAACTTAGTACTATAACATGTCAATAAATGACGAAATATGTACGTTAAATTCATTTCACAGAAGAGCCCAAAGCCGGAATCTCACCTTGGCAAAGCCGCGAGCAAAAGCTAATAAAAATTGTTAGTAAATGATATACAAGGACAAGAAACGTATCCAAAAATATAATACATGATAAATAACTTTATTACTTAATATAGTTAATAAATTAAGTGCATACTGCAGCACCAAGGGAATTTGCAAATCCTTAGTCACTGATTAAAATTAAACATAACTTTCCCTTAAGATCCTTATGAGACTCTGAAAGAAAAATACAATTTATATAAAAGTAAAAAATATGTATTAAGTTTTATGGTAAATTGAGAAATTTATTTTACATTGTTTATTTAAATTACAAAATATGCCTATCACCCAACCCATTTAACATTTATTGCCAATAAAAACTTATTAAGCACATGTCGGAATATACACAATATTTGTCTATATCTCCTTAAATTGTCGATGAAATGTAACGGAAGTTCATAATTTTTTCACATTCTTCAAACCCGTATTTAGTACTTTGAAACTTGGAATTTCAAAAACGGAGCTTAAGAATATATAAAAGGAAATAATTAAAACTTTAATCTAATTTTAAAAGACCTGTCAAATTTTATTCAACTCAATAAAATTTGCGAAAACAAATTTTGCCCTTTTTACATGCATAAACTCCCTTAAATTGTTAATTATATTTAAGGGGGATTGATCAAAAATTATCAATCGAGACCTTTGTATGACACATTTACTTGCGAAAAAATTATTTAAGTAGATCAGAAACGCTTGACAATTAGAAGGGCGTGACATATACGGAGTGACGGACATGAATTAAGCTATAAGAGTTCCGTTGCTGTTTCTTAGCTATAGTGTCCTAACAACAACATACTATTACCAATTTAGTCCTACCTATCTGATATAACTGGGACACCATAGTAGACCTTTTATTAAATATCAGTTTTATACCTTGAGGATCCCAGAAAAAGGGAAACTCAATACTTTGCCCTAAATCATACTATTGAAATTTTCCACCTAAATTACCGTGGAATAAAATTCATAAGAACTCATCTTTCAGAGGAATAAAAATAGATATCCAGAAGAAACAAGTAGAAAGAATACAAATGTTTTCAAACTGTCTCATACATTGAAATTACACGTATGAATAAGGGAAAATATATGTAGACTACAGATATAAATTCATGAAGCATCTCTAGCATACGTGAATTGATATCGTATTCTTTTCATCGGGATTCAATTTATTTTGCTCCTTCACTGACATCGTAAAAAAGTATTCATGGCCTACATGGAATAGAGATATAGAGCACTCTTTATACCGCGCTTAGAATAAGATGTCTATAAATAAGAAAATTTTATGCGGAGTACCAAACGAATACATTAAGGTGCCACAGCAGCCCAACACGAAGAGCAAATTTTCATTTAACGTGCGGTACGTGACTGGTGCTAAATTGGAGAAAAGACCCATTTTCTCGACACGCCATAAATACAGAATGTCTGTTTGGAAAAATACTCGATAGTTACTCTCCCAAATCCCCGTGACGCCAGGCATATTGTTATCCCGCGGAATAAAACACGCAGCAGACCGCCTTTTCCCGAGGACTTTGCCTAATCCTGATAAACGAGAGGTCCTCTAAATAATGCGCCGCGCTCGCGACTCAAACGAAAGCCAATTTTATTTCGTGGACGTATGCGGGCAGTGTAGGCGGCTCGAGGGGTTGGGAAGAGAGGGGGAGGATGCAACGGTATGTTTCAGGACGTCATATTTCAAAACGATAATAAGTTCTTTCGTTGAAATGAAACTGAGGCTGGGGACGTTGCTATTAAAGTGCACACAATCAATTGTGAATGTAATGTGGACGAGCTTCGCTGGCTTTGTCAAAGTCGATTTGACGATTTACGCCAACAGAAATACGTGAAATGAAATTTTAATTCATGGCCACATTTTGAGATGTTTTTATAATTTTTATTTCAAATCTTTTCAGGATCCCATAAATCAAAAGAAAAAAAACTCTTATACTATAGATCTAAGTGTCCCTATATTTGTCCATCGCAGCCATTTTACTAAACGAATTTTTGACGTAGAATATTAAAATTTAGCACGCGCCTATTTCATAATAGGAAAACCTAAGGCTTATATATTTGTATATATTTTTTCTGAAAACTATGGAGATGGCAAGTTTAATATGTAACAGATGTTGCTTTCAATCGTTTGGAGCATCAATTGAAATAACTTGTTTTACAATGATTCTAAACTCTTTTTTTTTCAATTTTATGTAATTTTTTTCAGAATATTATCTAAATTACTTCTAATGACATTGCTGATAACGTCTATGATAAATCCACGCCCTGTTCCGTCTCCCCAAATAGTATAGTTTATGATTCAGAAAAAAAAAACAAAGTAACCATAAGTTTATCTAAAACTTGCCGGAAAATTAGTGCGATAACTCGCTCGTGAAATATATTTACATGCCGGAAAATTATATTACCATTTATAAATAGTTCAATGAAAAAACCATTTTCCCTTAAATATTTAAACTTTTATATGTGCCTAAACGTGTACGAAATCCTCGCAGTGCGAATTCTGCTCGTATTAATTGTCGTTTGTACAAACTTTTATTTAACTTGCTTCTTATCTCCTTCCGGTTCATAATGTTAATCTACAAATTTTACATACATGTGTCGTTGACGTGACGATACAAATTGATACATTTTTATAAAAAAGTTGAAGATGGCGGCGCCAATATGGCGGACAAGTATTGTCATTTTGTCGTCTTATTCGACTGAAAATAAAGTTCACAAATAACAAATTTGGAGTCAAAATTCAGAGATTCAAAACGGCGCGCCAATATTTCGGAACCTTTTTGACTATTAAAAATTACTATCTGATGATGTTGAAAGTCGCTGATTATAAACTTCAATACAAAATTCAGAAATTAGAAAGGATGGCGCGAAATAAAAGCTTGTAATTAATAAGATTTTTTTACTTACATTTATTTATTTCTAAACAAATTTTGCTTTTTAACACCAAGTTTCAACAGTAGCAGAAAAAGAAATATGAAATGGCCTATAACTTCTCCATTTATAGATATTTCGTACAATGATGTAGTTCGTTACTTTTTCAGTTTTTTTTCTATTAGAGTTGCTATACCTAGATTTTTTTGTAGATCTTCAACATTATAGTTTCGTAGTGACTTAAATTTCTTTCAAAGTGCAAGTTCGACCTAGCAACTTCTTATAACATGGTATGAAGAGGGTAATGTACGAATACGAAAATTAGTGCAGATGTTTTACGCTTCACAGTTGATGACACAAAAATGAAATAAACCAATGTACCCTATCAAATTGTCTCAGTTCACTGTTGCTCGTCACGTAAATTAAATAAATACTAAGCGATGATATTTGGTAAATGTTTGCCTTTATTACATGCATCCAAAATCGAAACTTGGCCATTTAAAGACTGAAAAATAAAAAATAAAACCAAGAGAAGAAAAGTTATAAATTCCCAAAATTTATAATTTGCTATTTCATGGTCTAGTTTCGATTTTGGACACACGTAATAAATGTAAACACATATCCAATGCCATCATTTGATATTAATTTCCTTTACTTCACTCACTGAGATCGTATTACAACTAGTCTCGCTTGACCCATTAACTCACACGACGAGGAAAAAAATGCGTTCGGAAAGGTGTCGTTTCATTAGAAAGAAGTCCAAGGAGACATGATCATGCACAAATCTCGGCCGCAATAACAAGAAATAACGCTCTGATTTTATTCCAAAAACATCTATTGTTCTTATCATTAAAAATGAGAAGAATGAACAACTTATCCTTATCCGTTTATCCATATGTTATTAGCCGAATATGTTGGGTTTCGAGTAATTAAGGGTCACTAACCAGTTAAAAGATGCTGAATGAATATTAAATGAAATCAGACAGGAAAATATACACAACGATTTTTGGATTAAAATTTTCATTTTTTTGTCTAATAATTGTTTACATAATTTCCAAATTATAATATGAATTGTAATAGACAAACTTTTAAAGTTTTTAATCATTTGTTTTATTATTGCTTTTACAATAGAGCGAAGCAATTTGATAATTCTTGAGACTACGACTACGAGGATTCGTACACATTTAAGCAATTGTAAACATTAAATGATACATAATACTCTTATTAAACTATTTACAAAATGTTAATTTTTAGATCGAAAATATATTGCCTACTATGTCTTTCACAGGAGCACATTTAAAAAAACATTTTTATGTGATAAAAACATTTTGATAAAAACATTTTTATGTGATATAATACAACTATATATCGATAGTTTTTGAATTGGGACTAGAAAAAACATCTAATCACATGTTTTTTGTGGGCATTTTCAACAATATCTCTAGAATTATATTACAAAAAATTCAATCGATCACATGCAACCCTAAGTGAAAGCCTTTTGAAAACCAAATTATTTTAATATACTTACCAAATTTCCACTTCCAAATTTTAAAAACAAATATATTTTTGTTTTTTACTTTAGGAAATATGCGGGAAATATTAGAGAATATGCGGGTCAGTTACGGTTCGTCATATTAATACAGCTGACATTACTATAACAAATCGCCTTACACGTCAAACTATTCCTAAAAAAAACTGCCTGACAGACGGACATACAGAGATATATGTGATCCTATTATATTTCCCTTTTTTACCATTTGTATGATACTATTAATATAGCATATTTAGAATATAAAGCTCGCGATATTCAAAATACATAATTCTCCAAAACATTATTTTATTTTCTTCACAAACTTAGACATTTATCGAAAATTGGACCTCATGATATGCTACTTTTTACAAATATGACTTTAATACATCATATTAAAGGTATAATATCAAACATGTTCCTCTTGTCATATCTACAATGTTCGAGCTGATGGTCTACCGCGTCCCACAAGTGCAACGAGCCTCATAGAACAGCAGAGCGCGTCGCACGTAACGGTGATGGTAAAAGCTGGACACCACCACCAGCCCGTAGACGTAGATGACTTGAATAAAAATTAACAATATTGACAGCAATAATTTAAAAACTTTGTTCAAATAATAATAATTATATTTTTTCCTCAATATTAAAGCTGTTTATGAGCGACAAAAATATTTTTGTAGTAGTATCATATCTTAACTATAAATAATTTTGTTCCTTTTTAGGAAAACACGTTCTGAAAAAATTATTACGTGAATCATTTCTTTGGTGAAATTATATAAGAAAATATACATAAGAAAAGTATGTATAAGAAAAAAAGAAGAATATGATATTCAGAACTTTACGATATGATACCGGAATAAGATTTTAATTCTTTCAACCCATTAAAACTCAAATACGTCACCTATTTGAGTTTTAAGACCTACGAAAAACACCCTCAGTGATTCAAAAAATTGTACACGGTTTAGGAGTACAATGAACTAAAAAACGTATCACCTCAATGTTCCTATTACTTTTTACAAAATTATATTTTATTTCTTAACAAAAAGTGTAAAGTTTCTGCAACAGATTTTACATACATATTCTGTCAGTTTTATCCAAAAAGTTTTCGCATTCAATAGACAACTTTAAAATTAAAAACTTATTTACATATAATCAAAATTTCATTCTGAAGGAAGACACAATATTGTTTTACAAATACAGTAACCCTACAAGGTTAACGGTGATAAAATTTAAACAAACACCCTAAACAAACACACACAACTTCCCTTTTACACGATGATATTATTATAAGAATTTGCTCTAAGCAATAATCGAATACAATAGGATAACAAACATTTCAAGTAAAACCTTATTAAATACAGTTTCATTTCCACAGACGAAACACGATATCAATTAGCCAGTGTGCACTACTGCTAATTAATTCTCTGCTACTTTTACGGAAGTATATACTTGTTACCCGCTTTCAATTTCCCTTCTTTCTTTTACTATCAGATCCATTAGACATCACATAAATAATGATTATCCACTTAAATTACAGTTATATTTAATTGGAACTCACTAGCAACAGTAAAAGTCGTTAACCCATAGGAACAAGCCAGGTTAATGTCGATCAATTCATTGAAGGTGTACGTCTTATAATCTGAAATGAAATGAGATAGATGAAGAAACTTTTAACTGACATTTTATGTACTCACACTCTAGATAAGGCGTATGCTCATTTTACCCACAACGAAAAGGTTCTAAGCTTTATAGAGGTGACTGCACGGGTTTTATGTCATCTAATAAATTTCGTACAGCCCCAAAAAGCAGATAGGTTCACAATTTTATGCTTATACGTTTTTATAAATGCGCATCGAATTCCGAAATGTTTTCACCCATCTAAATCAAACTATTGACATATGTTCAGGAAAATTTGTCCGCCCAAATGGATTTTCTGCATTTTATAGAATAGATTCCGATCTTGTTATAATATTGATTATATAACATTGATTAGCTCTTGTCATATCTTGACACGTAGAGAGAGAGAGAAATACAAAAACTCTGGTAGAATATTGTCGTCAAATATATAAATTCTAATATTTTGTTTCTATTTTTAATCATCTAATTTGAAATTAATAAATAATACATTTACAAATTATAAAACTGATAAAGCAATATAAAGATGTTTTTAGAGATATACAACTTTAAAATAAAGTAAACAGATAACAATCGTTATTATGGCCATGGTATTGGCTTTATTGAAAATGTAGTTTTATGCCATTAGTGTTTAAACACATTTTCAGGAATATTTGCACCGTGGCTGGTTCGAATAAAGCGCAATCTGAAAATCCAATTCTCCACCACTTGGAAGACAACGTTCGCTGCGTTATTGCCCATATAAGACCCCAGTTGCTCGAAAAAGTACAAAATTTAATTTGGTATTGTTATATGCTAACAATATTATGTTTGTTATGTATATATTTGCAGACGGGTTCAACGAAATAAAAATGTTAAGTGACATTTAGTAGCTCCAACATAACATTTAAATCGTAGGTAGTGCTAATGTTAAGTACTATACTTAATTTCTATTCTATATTATAATTCATGTGATATAAAAAAACCTTTAACTCTGGTGGACACAATCGTTAAATATTAACAGCTGTCTCCATTGTAGGTAATGTTTGCGTTAAAATTATTTGCTGGAAAAATTCAGTAAAAAAAATTAAAGAATATCTTATTAATCTTATATTAAATCCCCGCGTTTAATTCTTAACAATTTATTTTCTTCTACGTAAGTGCTGTGGTTGCTTGAAAGTTACTAACAAAAGTCAAATTGTATGGTGTATATATACACAGGATGGTACCCTAAAAATATTACACTTCTAACGTTGAGATTCTTTTACATACCCACAATGCACTAAATTCAGATCTGCAATTAAGTACTATTTGGTAATGACCAATACATAGTGGCACGCAATTATTCAAATTCTAACTTAATTGACATTGTATTATATATTTATTTTACCAAACATTTGTCTTATCTTGCAACATACTAGCATGTAATTGTAGGCATTAATAGACCAAAATTCAAAGCTGTTTCATTGTCTTGCATAAATGCATTCTCACAACTGCACGCACCCTTGTCTGCGTTAGGATTTGTATATTCATTGACTATATGGCGAGTTCTTTATTATGTAAAATTTATTTCATCCCAACTTCATTGAAACTAAAAGGGGAAGTATTATTAAATCTTAACATCATAAATTTCGTATTCAAAAGACGTAGCAAATGATCGTCCTTCATCGCATCATAAGCCAATCGATATTCTCTCTATTTACCTCCCCTGTCGAACTCTATTTTAATTATATTTAATTATTTTCATGTCTCTACTCAAGTGAAGCAATTTATCGATCTCGTACCTATATATTTGTGTTACAAGCTGACAGAGCGCCGATTCGGGATTTGAGAAGTTAGAAGTGAAAGAAAATGTTTTACCCATCGAAGCCAGACATGCCCTGGCGATCTTAGTCAGCCCTAAGCAGAAAAGGCCG
Source organism: Druceiella hillmani (assembly GCA_039881145.1). NCBI lineage: Eukaryota > Metazoa > Arthropoda > Insecta > Lepidoptera > Hepialidae > Druceiella > Druceiella hillmani. The sequence goes on along the minus strand of JAYKKI010000009.1, from coordinate 37,505,250 downwards.
ACGCAAGCGATGATTGCGAAGACAAGGTAGCCGGCCAGGCTCCACGGCTTATCGGTAAGCGCGGACACGGCCAAGATAACGCCAGCGCCCATGATAATTGACAGGAGCATTCCGGTTGTAATGCTGAATGCTTCGAAGAAATATAAAGTTATTTATTTTCTTAGAAGTAACAAGAATTCGTTCAGTCATGTATAATACCTTAAATATTGTGAATATATAATGAAAAATATTATGAATAAAAATAAAAAGAGGTAAAATGAAATAAAAACAAGTTTAGACTGAATTGATTGTAATTAACCATGATTTACTTTTTGTATAATAAAGACTTTCTTACACATATCCTTGAATTTTCCAAACGCACGTCAATTGCCCGCGTGGAAAAGAAAAAAAGAAAATGGCGACGTGATATTAATATAATGTTCTTGTGCAAATATTGGATCTTGGCATTGAAAATGGCTAAGAAATTTGGTACGGTCACGTTCACGCCCTTATACGTAATGGGAGGGAATTATTTATTTTAATTTAAAAAAAATTATATTTCTGATAAAAATGTCATGTTTCTTTGGTATAAGCTAAATATACACAAAATGTCACGCAGATAAGTTGAGTAGTTGAAGCGTGAAAGCTAGACAAACAAATAAACAAACAAACTCAGTTTCTCATTTATATTATTATCAGTTATGATTATAATTTTCATGTCTGTATTACAGTGAATTAAAAATTTCACAATTTTATTTTAACCCGACCAGCTTGAATCGGTTTTAGAATATTAATTTCAAAATTATTGTCTGTTCATCAATGAGTATTCATCCAAATACGTCAAAACTTTTACGGAAAATGTGAAGTTAATTAGGAACGATTCAAGGACATAACACAACGCGCCCACTGCTTGCCATTTTGCTGGCCATGGATCAGATACCGAATATATGCAGAGCTTCTGCATATATTCGGTGATGACATAGTGTGAAAACCAAAGAAGTATTAGAAGACGCGCGCGGCCCGCTCTAAGTAGATATACCGTGTCTGTTCAAACATCGTGTCATAGAATTGTGCAAATGCACACTTCGAGCGAGCACCGCCTAGCGACGTTTTGCACTTTGCGTTACCGCATATTACAGTTACTACCTTTCCCTATATTCTCAATTTTTATTGTTTTCAAAGCAAAAATATACTGTTTTGTTGCGTAATAACTTGTAAAAATCGCAGTGGAACTAAAAACGTATCAAATGCAGATATCTCCTGTAATAAGTTAGCATTACTTTCAGATATTTTATTTTCGTTTTACAATTCAATAATGTTATGTAAAACATAATCAAAATGATGACGTTAACGATATAGTGATGTTTAACTTAATACTTAAATACTAATTTTTAGTTTTATAGTTTAATACTTGTAAAACACAAAAAAAAATATTTGAATTTCCTGTACAATATTTTTTTAAACTTAGTATTACTAATGATATATTATTGAATGCTTATACCAATCCTATTATTTAGATTTCCTTTTCATCCAGAGTATAAAGAGCAATGGATACGGGTTGCTGGAAGATATAGCTGTTTTCCTCAAAAATACGATACATTTGTTCAATGTGCTTTGAGGACAATATTTTCCTACCCAAGAAAAAACAACGACAACCAGGGAATTCCATTCCTACTTTAAATTGGCATGAAACTGGATTCAGATAGTAGTTTAATTTAAACTTTTCAAAAATGTATTTACTTAAAAAATAGACTTTTATGAGTCCATTTATCAAAAAATAACAGGGTTTGTACATTTTTATGATTATTGTTTCTTATTTTTTCTTTATTAGATGCATATAGATCAACAACTTTTGGTGCTCATCTTCATATGTACCAAATCATGAATTTCATAAAATGATTTGTGTCGACCGAGTCGTCCATTATCGCCTTTGTTTATTAATTATTACCTCTGGTAAATATATAATTAAATAGACAACAAAGAAATGTTGTCTTTACGGTATAAAAATTAATATAAATCGGCAATAAATATTATTGGTTTTGGTATTTATACTCATTCGACAATAAGTCGTACGATTTTTCTAAATAAATAAATAAATTTTAATTTTTTTATTTAAGCATACGAAAAAAAGGTGTCTTTAATAATTTTAAACCACCTTGCTAAATAAAAGTAGTATATATCATATCTTTAACATTTCACATATACATCTTAATTTTATTACTTATTGTAACTATAAAACAAATATGTGTTTAGAATTATTTCGGCTGCAGACTTTATTGCAAGATCTTCCTGTTAGATTATAAATTTAAAATCAAAATGAACAGCTTTGGAAAACACCTAAAAAAAATTTCGAAAATATCTTAATATGTCCCGAGCTGTTATTAAATGGCAGGCTCTTTGGATTAAACGACTTCTTGGAAAAAAACCGGGATTGCGCAAAAAATTACACATCTAAATGATATTTTAAAATATTTGAGTCAATTTACAATACATCGGAAGAAAATATAAAGACAATAAAAAGCACTAAATTAAAATCCGGTCAGTTAGTCAAAGGGGGAAGAATAACAAAAAATACTGTCTTGAAAGTCTACGTTTCGCTTTGACAATGAATTGAGAAATAACAGGTAGAAATATATTCTTCACATTTTATGTATTTTAGCTCCGTGGATTGTTCTAAATATACTAATAAATATGATAATTCACCTTTATAATTTTATATTTTAACTTCATATTTTTCTTTTATATTTTTATGTTCTTCCATACCTACTTTATTTAGAGCACTATTACGTATACAAACAACATTTCAAGTACAGTTTAGTTCCAATACTAATTACATATACATTTTTTAACTTTTCGAACTATCGATAAGATAATTAATACTGTTTACTTCACTATTGCCTAGTTCTTTGTGGAAGCTGTGAAAATGTGAGTGTATATGCATTGGATTTTTACGCACACGACCATGAGTCAGTTATTAATTGTGATTGGTTTGGTCTTTGTGTGGTAGATTAAAAGTCGGTGGACTATTTGTATTGCTTAGTGTATGTGCACCCAAATGACATACGTATGGCCATCTAGCAACAGCGGACCACGCTCGTCTCCGAATATCTTTAATGAAAACATTTGTAGTAAACTTCACTTCAAAACTGAGAATTCAAACTTGGAAAGTTAGCCAAGGATAACGTTCTTTCTACAGAACATTTTTCAGTATGAACATTTTAAAATGCACTATAAGTACGAAAACTATAATTTAAGTGAGATAAACGTTACAGATTTAGGACTACCGGCAGATTTTTAAACTCATACTACATGTTAACTCTTTGTGGGTGCAGTAATAAGATACTTTGTGATTTTTTTTATTTAATTACCTTTCACAATAAATGAAACTACGTATTGTAGTATTACTTCTACTTTCTTTAATTTCTTTAACCACGACCTAGGTTTCGTTGTATTACAACATCTTCAGGTGGGATATTAGCAAAGATTCTTTCAAGAGATCTTTGCTAATATCCCACCTGAAGATGTTGTAATACAACGAAACCTAGGTCGTGGTTAAAGAAATTAAAGAAAATAGAAATAATACTACATCACGTAGTTTCATTTAATTGTGAATTATGAATTTCTACAAAATTAACGCCAAATATATTCAATTAATTACCTTTTTTGAAGTTTACTCCTTACATTTATAGCGTCCGGTATAAAGTTTTATGAGGAGTAAAATCAAAAACTCAAAGCGTACCAAGTTCAGAGCGTTAAAAATACTGTAACCGTTAAGTGGCCTCTCCGCGATATTTTTGCACGCCTTTAGAGTTAGATACCAATATGTTTATTTGGTATTTTCTTATGGCGTAATCGCAATGACGGAGTGTAACACACATAGTTTACTATCGTTCGCTTATGTCAAGACGTAATCATTAAATGTTATTATGTGTGAATATTTGGTGTCTTCTATCCTACGAAATTAAAAAGTGTATTTTAATTTTAACTGCTTAGTCTGACAATACTAAATGTTTTTAATTTTGTTGTGTAAATTTGATCTGGTTCATCTGTCTTTTACTTGAAAATAATTGTATATTCAGCATCTCTTTCTCAAAGAATTTTCAATTTACATTTAATGATATTGATATTTATATTTATATAAAGTGTTACCTATTTTATACATTCCAAGACAATCGTACTTAAGGAGTAAACTCCAGTTGCGCGTCTGGGCTGACACACACAATGTTTTCATAAATTTTGATATTTTTAATAAAGTATAATGAAATGAAACTAAATCGTCATTCTATTCTCTCGTGTGTTACTTTGAGCAATTGAAATGACATAAATCATCAATATATGTCAATGTAATATATGTCATCATAAATATAACACAAAACTTGTATGAAAATATAACAAAAAAAGTATAAAATTACAACCATTTATAATTTTTTCGTCTATCAATAAAAATATATTTTTTATTTTCAACATTTTCTAAATCATAATCACATTTAAAAAAACTTAGGAAAAATACTCAATTATCATTATTACCCACATGTATTTCCCTGGAATAATGCTTGTATCCCTGAATATTCAAATTCCAATAAAGAATTTATTGTAAAATGGCCGCGCCACGCCATATCGCTTCAGTAGTGTCGCACGGTACCCAGTGCGGGTGTACTGGACACCGTTTAACCCGTTATTTAACGTTGAAATACTATATATCGAGAAATTTTCATTGGGACCCGTAAAACCGAGTTGTTATAACAATTTGGCAATGCATGTTTTAAACAGGTATATTTAAATGTTAGTTACACTGCGCTAACGGATTTTTTTTATGTCAATTAGTGTACAGCTCGTAAATTCCGTCACTCATATTTGCTCCATTAGTATATATACAGAAATCGCTGCGATACATAGAAAATGAACATATTCCTTAGGTAAAGGTTTCCGTAAAAAAAACAAATATGTGATAACTCACAAGTCCACACGGACTTCACTTTAACCCTTGTTTGTATAGTAGAGATCATTTTTATAACATTGGAGTTGATAAAATAGATGATATTGATTAATTGATATATATATATATATATATATATATATATATATATATATATATTTTATCAAAACAACTTGATTCCAAGTGGTAATTACCACTGACCCTGAGCCCCACGAAAACGCCCACGATAAGGTTTTGTTAGGCATTTTACCAAAATTTGTAAATAGAGTCACTGAAACGGCCTTTTTCCACCTTTTAAATATGTATTATTTCGCATTGTGAATGATAATATTGTACCTATTTTGCCGCACACATACATCTATGTACATAATTTACCAAACTTATTATTATTTACAGAATTATCCATTCACTTGCTGAAAGTCAGACATGGCTTAAACTTAATGTAATAGATAGATCATAAGAGAATTCATTTTCATCATTCCACGAAAAGGATTTTCAAACATTGAAACATTTGAAACAATATGCCGCAATATCAGTTATAATTTTCAACAAAAAATTTTTTTCTAAAACTATATTTTTGCATTTTTTATAACGGTACTTTGAAAATTAAAGAATGCTTGTTAATGACTTTGAGCGCAAATGTTCGAGATAAAACTATTATAATGACATGGTTCCAATAGGTATTTTATTCTATTTCATAAAAGGCCTTTCCAACGACACCCCGCTGTTTGGAGTAGATAATTCTTTGTACCTTTCTTTTTAGTGTATGAGTCGGGGTGACTATTCTATCCAATTTCTGATTTTGGGTTATCTTCATCTGTTTCTATACCAAGTCTCCATCTCTGTCTCCATAAGAACTTTTTACTGAATAAGTACAATAACGAGATATTAATTGAGATGGATATACAGATGAACGTACGGACAAGGACATGTTAAAATTATAAAGCTTGCCATGCTCGACACTATACATTTATAAATTTAATTTATTCTGTAAAAATGATGTTAAAATTAACGATTCTCCTTCGGAACGGTAGCACGTCTCGAACGATACGTAATTACTGACCATCATCACATTCGCTATATCCGAACTTATACTCGATGCACCCCTATCAACCCTCTCTTATCGTCCCCTCCCTTTATCTACACTCAACTCGCTTCGCTCTTGGCTCGAATCGTAATCACCATAATTTTGGCCCCGGACGCCGCTAAAAAGAATATTACCACTACTTATGACGGTAAAAAGTCGAAAATAAAAATAATAATCAAACGTTAACCTTAATTCAACTTTAACTCTTACGTTAACTCCTAAATGTTAAACCTCTCACATAATGGATAACAATCAAGTGATGAGATTCCCTACCGCCGCATACGTGCAAGCTGCTCGTTCCAACTGAGAGAAACAAAGAACCGCAATAACGAATTTCGTCGAAAAACCACAATGTAATTGATTGTCTCTTTTCCTTGTCTCTGCATATGTTTTGTGCGTCCGATTTATTTATAACAATCTTTAATTGACATTGAAATAGGAGGATATTTTCAATTCGATATCTTATATTTTTTTGCATTATATTATAATGAGCATAACTTTTCAATCGGTTCTTCTATGGTGGAACTTTTGTATAATATATTCGTGAACAAAACGTTTATGATAATCTTTAAAGTTAACAAAAAGCAAATATTAAAAAAAATATTTTTTTATGTATACCAACATAATCCAATTAAAATAATTGCCAACTACGTGCTAAGATGCTCTCAACAAAAGTTTTCTAATCTTTTTGAAGTGAAACTTCTTTGGACGTGATGAGAGTAAAATTTTCAAGGTCGCAACATTTTCATGCAACGTTTTTTAATATGTATAGAAAATATAGCAAAAATGAAGGAAAATAGGTACTTCGCTAACAACCGAGAGAGATAGGAGAACACGACAGAATAAAACGCGCAAAAAGAAACAAAAATGGCGCTCACTATTGGCTATTAGCTGTTTTGTATATTACGAATGTAAAAAGGAAACGGTCTAAATATTGTATAAAAACAAACAAAAGTGGAGCTCATTAATGTTATGTAGTATCCAAATATGAAATTTCTTCTGAATGTGAAATTTAATTTGAGGAAACTGTTAAGTACTAGTTACTATGAAATATAATTTGAGAAAGACCATCATGAAATACAATAAAGAATTATCAGCTGTTTTTTATGTTGTGTGTCAAAGCAAACTGTCAAATTTGTGTCGATTTATTTATGTATTTATGATTGATTTATTATACTACATCTGCATGTAATTCATCCATTACAAGACTAACAATATATGAACGGAAATTAATTTAAAAATACGAAATAAACCCGCGTATATAGTTGTCGTCTATATGGTTTGTAATAAAAATAATACATCCAGACTTCCTTCAACTGCATTTGGTAAAATCTAAACTGTAAACCCACTTAGTATTCACAATTAAATGAAACTACGTGATGTAGTATTATTTCTACTTTCTTTAAGGTCTTTACCTAGGTTTCGTTGTATTACATCTTCAGGTCGGTTCAGGTCGTGGTAAAGAACTTAAAGAGAGTAGAAATAATACTACGTCACGTAGTTTCATTTAATTGTGAATAATGAATATCTACAAAATTAATGCCAAATATATTCAATACCCACTTAGTATATTTTCTCTATGTCTCTGCCGTTTTACCCTTTCAATTTTTTATTTTTTTCAGAAATATAATGTATTATTAATCACTTAAAACAAACATAATGTTGAGTCTATGTTTAAAAGCCTTATTATTACTAAATTATGAAATAACACAATATCTTCAACATATATAGTAATTTTTCATACCTGTATACTCTAAATTCGTTTTGAATCTTGAAATTTTCTGACATATGACAATATTTTTGCTCAATCTTAATTTAAAAAAATAAGTTTCAAAATTACTAATGACCCGTTCCGACTTCTTAGTGTCATAATTTCTTCCGCATTGATGCGTCTCATATGATGGCCTACGTGTATGATTTTGCTTATTTAAAAACGCGGTCGCAAATGTTAAACTTTTCGTTAGACAATTACGATATGAAAGGGAATTTTGATCGACACAAGTTGAGAAAGATTAGTACAAAATTTAATTTGATAAAGACGAGGATACTTTTGCACAATAAAGTCCAGAAATTTAATCCTTATATCAATCCACGGGTACCCGAGCCCTCTTTTGCATGGTCTTACTATCTTATGTATTTAAAGAAAAACTGTCCAATCCTATCAGATCCTCGTTATATAAGTCAACTCATGTCAATTTTAATGTTTAAATATGAATAAATATATTCATATAGGAGCCAAAGTTGAATGCCCACCTGGGTTATCCGGATACCCACATATAAGAGCTTAATACGCCTATAGAATTACGTAGTAATAAATAAACTAATATAAAGATAGAAAATAATATTCCATATTCAAATAAATCCGAGTTATCATTATTAATATTAATTTATAAGACTTATTACAAATACTTAAAATATGCTCACGTGGAGTTTGTTCTTGAAAAAATAAGTCGCATTTTGTTATTGTTTTTAAATTTTTATCACAAACGGGTTTAATAAAAACTTCATACAATTTTGGCGTCTTCCTCCGTTTTATTTGTAGACACCCTGGTAACAAATACGGTTTTATCCTTCGACAATTTTCGTCTACTGAAGTCAATCTTTTTAGTAGACTCAGTTGATATTGTAGCTCTGCTTGCAGGATTCATAGATTTTCCATAGATGGTCTCTCATGATGAATTTTCTCAAACTTCGAGAATTCATCATGAGAGACCCTCATGAGAGACCCTCATGAGAGACTCGTTTACCCTATGTATGAATAAAGTTGCTCATCGACTGTCAGACACTCGGTTGGTTTGTAAATAGTTGATATGAACTTTACGAGTATTTGCTTCCGCAAATCGAATAAATCTTATTATGCTCCAAAATCGATTGAAGCGTATCTTTGGTCGATATAACGGATAAAAAGTTGAATTGCACATACCCGATGAATGATCGATATTCGAATTATTTGCACATGACATAATGCGAACACCCAGGAACGCGTAGAGTTGGGCAGTCTATTTATCCCACATCAGTCGCTTTTTCGTAGAATTTGTTTAACTGAATACTTCATAGACAGTAATCGTTTTATTATGACCAATTTAGATCACAATTCTGCAGTGAAATTTTTTTTTAATATTTCGCTGATCAACAACATGAGACGTTGTGCTCAAAGATGTTTGCGGAAGGATATTTTGAGTAGAACCTTTATGTTTAAGTGATGGTGTTTTACACCAAATCCTTTTATCTTTGGTTATAAAGGTGGTCGTCGACTACGATATTTCAAGTCAATGCTTTCAGTCGATTCATCAATATCAACAATTTATCAAATTCTTCACTGTCCCATACTTCTGAACATTCACGCCATATAACTCTTATCATCAATATGTGAAGCATGATTTTCGGGGGCAAGATCTTCCCCCGATAGTTCTTTCAAATATTTATGCTTTTCAATCGTCAATCTGTTTGGTAATTTGTTTTACATATAAAATTATACATATAATATGTAAATATATATATATATATATATATATGTGTGTGTGTGTGTGTGTGTATGTGGATAATTTATGTATTGTTAGGTTGGCAACTTATAAACCCGTCAACCGGTGAAGTTCGATTTTGGTATGACTTTCGTCTTTAAATTTTCTATCACGTAAATTATTAGATAGAGAACTAAAGAGACGATAATTAGATGGCGAAAGATCTGGAGAGTATGGTGGGTAAAATAACATACTCCATCCAAGTGAAAGTAGTTTCTCATGCATTATTTTGCTACGCGGGGTTCAACATTGTCAGATAAAAAATAACTTTGCTTGGATTTGAAGGAAGTTTAGGACCTGCTGTAATTGTACTGTTAACTTGGAAAAATTCCCAATGAATAACTCAATCCATTTTTATCCTACCGTGCACTCAGAAGTATCTTTTGTTCAATATTATATTTTGGTCTGGGTACACCTTTTTCTCCAGTTCCTACCCACTGGCGTTTACTCTAAAAATTAACATAAGCAATCCACTTTTCATCTCCTGTAATCAGATACTTTAGCCTCTTGTTGATACGATGGGAACTCAGTAGCTCCAAGCACACATTAGCTCTCCTCTGCAGTTGAAAGGGTGTTAGCTCATGTTTTAGCCAAACGGAATATTTCCACTTCTTTCTCAACTCATGAAGTTGTTTTCCATTGCTATATAAAAGCACGAAAACTGCTCTGCCAAATAACGCGAACATAATCTGGGATCCATTTCAATAAGGCTTTTAAATTTTTCTAAATCAATTGTAGGAGGTCGCCTTAGATGACGTTTATCGGATAGGTCAAAATTCCTTTTGAATTTTTGGAACCAATGCCTGGCTGTGTCGTAAGAGAGCATACCTTCACCCATCGTTGTGTATATATATATTGCGTGATGCTTTGCTGGTTTTTCGCCCAAAATGACATTCATGAAGAAAAAGTTCACTTCGAAATACTTCCATTTTTAATTTATTATTTACACGCCGATTACTCAATTGTAAACTGAACAGAAGTTCGAATGCCCTCTTTATGTACCCTATAAGAAATATTCATGAAACTTCTATCTATTATTATATTAATTATTATATAATTATTATATAATTAGTATTATATCTATTATTTTATTATATTAATTATTATATAATTATTATTATATCTATTATTTTATTCTATTATTATATTCCTGTTATCGGTCGAAAAAAGTAGAGAGTTTATAAGTGGCCAATTCCCATTCATTTTGTAATATTAGTACATAAATGTTAAGAATTACATGGCATATTGCTTAACTGCCAACATTTATATGTAAATTCTAACATACCTTGAAAACTCAGCTGCTGATATTTTTTCCATTATTCCGAACTCTTTCGCTATAACAAGAAAATCACTTACAACACAACCGTATTTACAAAATATTTAAGCTTCCACTTCAAGTCAAGATTTGTGTTGTAACTGATCGTAATGACTCATATATGCAACTTCAACGTAGGCTTCCTTAGTTCCCCTTCTTCCTCTCCCTTTATAACTCCATAGAAGAAATGACTCTTCCAAAAATAGTGAGTCTTCGTGCTGTGACGTCCGATAAAAAAGAATTTTAAAGGAAATATTCCCCAGCCATCATCTGTAACGATTTAAGCATCGCACGCCAAGACTACTGTACTTTTCCGAATATTTTTTCCGACTTCATCGACAGTCATCGTAAAATGTCGAGTAATTTCTCCCAAAATATTCATTAAAGAATTGTCGTAACACATTCTACACAATAATGAAAACCTGAAAAAAAACCATTCAGTAGTTACTGAGAACATCGCATACATATAGACAGACAGAGCCCTTGTGTTATAAAATAATTGATAAAAAAAGTGCCACAAGTACACTTGAATGGCCATATTGCTAATAGAAGGAGCACTCATTAACACTCATTTCGTTAAAAATTAAAAAGTGCGCAACCATGTTTTCCTTAATTTTGTGAGTTTAGTAAAATTTATAATTAATGATGTTCAAATTGATATTTATGATGAATTCAAACTGATTTATATATATATATATATATATATATATATATATATATATATACATAGAAAAGCATGTAAAATTAAAATTAAATTGACTACATGGAAAGTTCAATGTTTATATACTGTGCATTTTTTAAATTGCTTGTCAGTTTGTTATTTTAATTGTTTAATTGTACAGTACAACAGTGACCTGTACAGTACAACAGTGAATACTAAATATGTTAATATTTTTATATAGAAAAATTAATAACAAAAACAAGGCCATGACTGCCTACGCTTTTTTTATTTTTTCCACAAAAAAATACACGTTTAAATGTTTGTACTTTGTAATTATATATCTCACACAAGTAGCACTGAGAAAATTTCAAAAGTATTTCCAATATTGTGTAACTTGAAGCATCAGATGTATGCAAAATGAGGTACGTATCGTCATTCGATAGGACAAGGAAAAGTTAAGAAATAATGTGTTTTCCTGTCTGTTTGTGTTCATATCAGAATAAAAATTGCTTACCTAATTTAAATAGAGTTTTTATTATTGTACTACTTAAAATCTAGAACAAAATATAGAGTGCGTTGGATTTATTATATACGTATTAATTAGGTGAACATTAAAAGGTGAAAAAACTGTCAAGCACGAATAGAACTCACACTACGATGCTTCCGTACACTTTTAGAAATTTTGTAAATATTAATTTTGTAAATTTTAACATAAATATATTGCTTACCATGTCTTTTACATGCTTAAAAACAAATCAATTATAAAAAAGTATCATTCCACACAGAATTATAAATCATTGATTTTTGGACATTTGGGCCAAAAAAAAATGGTACGTCGACCGGGAATACCCTACAGGTTTTGAAGATGGTAAGACTATTGTATGAATAAAACAATATGATTTAAAGAGCCATACCTTTTTGTTAAAAATATATTTTAAATAACAAAAATATACTTATCTTTATTATGTTTTTAATTATTAGAAAACACGTAACCTAAGCAAGTTAACTGCTCTAACAATGCTGTAAAAATTTGCATTGCTGTAAAAATGTCAAGTACTTAGGCTGCATGAACCAAAAGAAATGTTTACAGCAATGTAAGACTATAGGCCTCAGTATACGATATATCAACGTGATATCTCAAGCTGAGAAAAAGGGTTTTAACAAACTGTATGGCGAGCGGATGGAGGACAGAGTGAAGTCTATAAGGGTTCCGTTACTTTTTCATTTTGTGGAACGAAACCTTAAAAATATATCTAGCCTACTAACAACCATAGTGCGGGAATATGTTTGCAATTATCAAAAAAATACCTAATAAAATTTGTTTATCAAATGCAAGATAACCAGGTTGTCAGTAACAACTAGGTGAACAAAGAAAAGCCGCATACAAGAAGTTGGTGAGTGTAAAAATGGAACTTTGTATCCTTATACATATAATCCCGTAAATAATAGTCGCCTTCTAAATTGGGATCAATTCATAATTGGGCTCATGAGCTATCAGAATTCAATACTGTATGTTTAATGAGAACACGGTGAGTTTCGAGTTATTGAAAGTTTTCAGAAATGTTCTATAATTTACACCCTTCATTAATATTTTAAGTGCCACTAGTACAAATGAACGAAAACTTTTCTTCCATATTTTAAAACGAAAATTACCATTATAAAATCATTTGCGGATCAGTCTGTCTCTATCGCAAGGTTTTTCTCAGAAACCTCTTGATGTAGAAACTTGATACTTGGCATAATAATACAGCGTATTATCGCACAATACACAATACTCAAAACTATTTATGTGACAATTTCAGGAGCTGAGGGGATTAAATACTTGAAAAAAAATTTAAATTCCGTACATTGTGTGGGGTGTCGTTTATAAGGGCTAGTTATGATAGTCCCGGAAATATCACAAAAATTATAAGGGTCTCAATATTTTTCATATCTTTTGGGTATTATATTTTCAGAAATATACCGAAAAATATTCAAAAAACATGTTTCCTTCTCTATTTCTGAGATTACTGCACATAAAATTATGAAAAATACTAATTTTTAGAAGCCCGTGCATATTATTCCATACGTTATAATTTTATTTAATATGCAAAAATATTATAATAATTACATCATAATATTTTGTTAAACATGCATCAAAGATGATAGTAGACAATTTATTTATATTGCGTAAAATTAATATTTTTAAATTATTTAATGGAAATATTATGTACACTTAAATTTTTATAAGTGCCTGAAAGTTTACGGAACCCTCGTACAAGTGGAAATTGCTCTTGACAGGTTTTTATAATATAAATAACTGCACTATCTCCCGTCTACCAAACATTTTCCAAAATGTGTAAGATTTATTGAGAAAAAAAGTTTATTTCCATATTTGGACCCCAGACTCCTTTTCTGTAGTCTTTTACCTCGGTATAAATAGTTCCTTCAATAAATGTCACAGGTGTACGTGAGCGGACTTGATACAACTTCCGTTTTATTGCTTAGAAAGATTTTTATGTTATGCTATGAAGAATTTTACTGTTGAATTTACATTCACTAGGAAGAAATAAAACCTACCAAATTTGAGACCTATTTTATGTTCACAGTTATTGAAATATGAGTCTTAATATTCATAACTAAAACGAAAATTAAAGTTCTGAGGCTACCGAAACTATTTAGTTATAATAATAAAATAACGGAAGATAATCGGTAATAACAAATTATCATAGGTAATTTGTATGAGTATATACCTATTATCATTAAACAAAACATACATATATTTTGCACATAAACAACTTTGATTAAAGTGATAAATTAAATTTAAAAATACCTGATACGTCACAGATACTACGGATACTCTACGAGTAAATACTTATATACAGCACTTGACAGTTCGCTACATTTCGAGTGCAGTCAAAACACAACGCCATCTAGCGGTTCGAGTTGTTCAAATTATTTACACTTGACAGTATATTTTCTGTTTATAGGGTGATATTTTGGATTCCATAGCCGGATTACGAAAAACTAAACACTTATATTTTCGTCAAGTTTATCCGTTTGTCCGTATCTCACCATTCACCAAAATAAACGAAAATAAATAAATCACGATTTTAATTTGTTTCTGTGTGCCCGTCTAGTTGAGTACCATATGCATTTTTGCTACTATATCACTTTATAAATCTTTAATTCGATTCTCTAAAACGTAAAATGGTGGAAAAAGCACGATAGTGGCATTTAGAAGTCACTACAAAGGAAATAGACAATCAAGTTGTTTCTGTTACGCCTGTGAAATATGTACTAGGCAATAAAGTTACGTAGTGAACTATAAAGTTAACGTATAACTGTTGAAACTTTTACGTGTAGTTGACTGTGGACGGAACCCTCGTAATGACGGTTCTTATGATACTAAACAGATTAATTATTTTTAATTTCCACGCTTTTCTGCCAATTTCTGATTTAGAACATTATTTATAGTTCAATAGACAAATTTTTAAAGTCGATCAATCATATTATTATAATTTAACTAATAAAATTCAGACATTTTCTGTTTAGCCGCTGTTTTGTTCTATATTTTTATAATTGTAATTTGAATTAATAAAATTTAACATATAAATGTTACAGAAAGGCAAAAGAGACGAAGAATGAACATAAAACAATTTTTTCGAGCGATTTTTTCTACGAGCGGCTTCCCGTTTTGTAGAGAAAATGTGAAAAGTTTCAGATAATTTTTAAACCACAACGAGCGTAGTACAAATAGCTAAAGCTCAAAAAAATTACGTCACCTGTTGGTAGTTAATCGCAATAACTACATTTATATTTTTTTCTCTCAATCACGTAAAAAATAAACGATAAAAATAAATTAAATATACTTGTTCATTTTTAGTGCCCCGAAGCTGAGAAGAAAAACGGAATTCCTATTATATCACTCACGTATCCGTCTTTCCGTCTGTCACAACCATTTTTCTCAGAAACTGTTAGGCACAAGGACGTGAATAATAAAACATATTAATCCAGATTATTTAAATTAATAACAATCAAAAGTATTTATGTGGGAACTTTACTAGGGCAAATTAAATACTTGGAAAACAAGTTTTCGACTCCAGATATGTCTACGTTTAAAAGGGTTAGTTATCTTTAGAGGTATGCTGAAAATATCCAAATAAATACGTTCCTCCCCATATTTCCGAAACTCCTGACTCTATTACGAAAATAATACGGTTTCTGAAAGCTTTATGATCGACAAGGCTTTTTAATGAATTTTAACTTATAGGAAAACCGTATCGATCATCCCAGATACAACATTTTACGACTGTGAAAGATATAGAAGGCAACATATTTACATAGTGAAAAATTATGTTAAGGTATTTGTCGTGTAAAACGCATTATCGACGAAATTTGCTAAATATTTGATATATTATTCAAACTATAAATATCTAACTCGTTTTCAAATTTAAAAGTGATTTACCATTTAATTCTTAGTTTTTTAGAATCGCACTCAAAAATTGTACAATCAATATTACAGAAATAGTAGCTATTTCACCACACTCTTAATTTTGTTTAAAAACCCGTCAAGCGATTTGTCTAAAAAACTAAGTCAATGTAAAATTATGTTATATTACAATTTTGAAAAAAAAAATTACCATTTTGTTTTGGTAAAAAGTCGCTCATAAAAATTGTGCAATCAACATTATAGATACATACATTTACACACAGTAGTCATTTCACCACACTTTTCATTTTATTTAAAAAAACCATAGAAGGATTTGTCTAAAAAACTAAGTCAATGTATTATATTAAAGTTGTAATTATATTAAAATTTTGAAAAAAAATTACCTTTTAGTTTAGGTAAAAATCGCTCTCAAAGATCCACAATTAACTTTGGAGGAAAAGTAGATATTTCATCACACTTCATTTTATTTACAAAAACGCAAAAATTACTTTTTATTTAAAAAAAACCGATAAAAACTAAAAGAATATTTTTTCTAAACTGTTAAAATGTCGTTATATTAACAGTTCGGAAAACAAAAAAATGATGTTCAATAAAATAGTTATAATAATTTATGGATCTTACTGTCACACTACCTTAACATCTGTAAAGTGTATAATAGCCAATATACTCTTAAATGTTTAAACATGGGTGCTCAATTATTTATAGTATACTGATAGTGTGATTTCTAATCGTTATTTAATTTCTCGTACATTTATGGAACAAGGGAAGTTGAAATCAAGATCTCATATTCTTTCTAAACCTAAACTTAACCTGTAAATCAAGAACCACATTTCAAACTTAAACATAACCCATTTCTGTATTCATTTATTTTCATCTCGCTATGGCATTTGGCTTAAACTTCAAAACAGGTCAAAATTTATTACCGTACAAAATAATAACCTAAATAATAGTACTTCACTTTACAGAGAAGGTCTACATTATTAAATTCAAAAGCATTTATCTAAACTTTTGCATAACTCACAATAATATAAATGCAGAGCTTTCACTTAAATCTTTTAACACTTTAAGTGCCATGGAAAAGACAATGTACGTATTTCTCCACGGTGCCAAATCGAGGCAATATATATATATATATTTTTATTACGTTCACATATATAAAGCATAGGAAAAATATTTAAAACGCAAAATTATAAAATTACGAAAAATCAAAAAAGTGGAAGTCAGAGGGCTGGAAAAATATGCCATTATTTCGGGAATATTTTCCGGTACTCTGAAATCCACCTTTTTGGTTTTTCGTAATTTTCAAATAAACGTGTCTATCAGTCATACACGGCTGACACGGTATTGCAGGAAGAACATTTTCGTACGAGACTTCGTCGGTCGTATATCTCTGGAATTGGAGTAGAGCCTGAAACGCAATTCATCCGTTTTCCTCCCGCTTCTTTATCCTAAAGAATTAAGTACATGACTATCCACTTGAAACTCGCCACCTTTAACCAATTTGAAATTCAATCATAAAAATTTATTTTTATGTTTGACGCCATGGGAAATGTTATGCAAATATAGTCATTTGTTTATTTTTCATTTGAATTGTTTTATTTGGAGAAAAACTTTGTTGCAAGTAATAATTTAAACCGAACTCAATAAATAAAAAACACATTCAAATAGCAGTAATTTCTACGAGTTTCATGTAATCACGACCATTACATGCAATAAAGTTCACCCAGGTTCCACAAACTTGAAGACTAGCGTTAAAATACGGGAATCGTCAGTTATATCTAGCTGACGCGCTTCTTAACAAAACTTACAAAATTCAACCACATCAGTGACACACAGGCGACGCGCCCTCCTGGGAAACCACGTCCGTCATATGAGATATATAATATATAACTGACGCAGCAGTAAAAGTGTTAAACAAAAATATGGCGCCGGCAGTACATTCCAAGCCAATAAACAAAATGGTTCTGTTTGTTCCCTTCAAGACAATGCTCGTCCTTCGACCGCATATCGAATAATTAGAATTCTCCTGGAACTCCTGAGGAAAGTTTTGTCTAGTCTATTTCACAATACCAACTTGGAGCCAATCTGTTTACTGCCAGTTCAGACCCTTAAAAGCCATTTTAGCTTCAAGAAGGCCAGCACAATAATATTTCACTCCGAACATACTTAACCGAAGAATTGGGGCGATTAATTTAACAAAACCGCCCAAGTGCGAAATGGGTTCGCATGGCGAGGATTCATTATTTAAAGTAACGCACATTGCTACAATACTTAGACATATTGTTAATTTAAAGAGGTTCAAGATTTAGAATATATTTTTATGGGATATCAAAACGTTATACATTTTAATAACTATAAAACTTACCTTTCAAATATAGCTGACATTTATTTTATCTTTGCGTTGCTGATAACTTACAATCTATTATAATAGAATGTAATCTTATTATTATTTTATATCTGAATGCAGGATGTGTGCTAAATAAATCGAGAAGTCGAGGTACCTATGGTACCTGAAATTCTCGATCTCAGGGTTATCACGATGGATTAGTATTAATATAATAAACTGGTAACGGGACAGGTACAAAAACACAACTTCGAAGCTCTGGCATATCGTCGTCTTGCGAGGATTTTTTTAAAACCCATTTGTATTCTAATCAGCTCTTAAGTAGAAAAAAATCGAGCCGCCATGAGATGCCAGGCAGATGTCAAACATCTAAATTTTGACGTGAAACATCTAATGGCGCGTTTTAATGGGTGTTAAAATGTTTTAATAGCAAAACGCACATTTCCGTTCAGCGAGCTTCGTATATTGTCGACTCTTTCCGGCTTAATTCATCATTCGGCCTGATTCGCGTATCTTCGGCTCTTTCCGACTTAATTCGGCCAGCTTCGCGTCTTGTCTGCCATTTGGCCAGTTTCACTTCTTGTTCTTATTTCTTTCTTATTTACTAACGTTTACAACTTTAGTCGTTTATTTCGGTGTATTGTATTAAACTGTCTTAAAACGTTATGTAATTTGAAATAATAATATATTTAATAATCTTACACATATATATATATATATATATATATATATATATATATATATGTGTATATGTATATATATATATAAATGTGTGTATATATATGTATGTATATATATATATATATATATATATATATATATACTTGAATAATTATAAATATGAAAAACTATAAAAATGTTTCACATCAAACATTTAAATCTTTTACATCTGCCAGTAATCTCGCGACGGATCCCTGTTTTTCACTAACACTCTAACTCATATTTTAAATTAATAAACGCTTTTAACGTTTTAAAATAGTTTAATGCAATACACCGATACAAACGAGTAAATTTGTAAACATTAATAAATAATATGCTGATACACTAAAACACACGTAAAGTAGCGTCTGTATAGTGTAGTAGATATGGAAGCGTTAAGTCGGAGAGAGCCGACAAGACACGAAGCTGGCCAAATGGCATACAAAACCCAAAGCTGGCCGAATTATATTGAAATGAACCGACAAGACGCAAAGCCGGCCAAATGGCAAATAAAACCCAAAGCTGGTTGGATTAAGTTGGAATGAACCTACAAGACGCGAAGTTGGCCGAGTAGCACGTCGTGACGTGACTTCAGAACGTTTTAACTCCCATCCAAACGCGCTATTAGATGTTTCACATAAAAATTTGCTTCTATAAAAAAATTATCTTCTCCCGTCAACCATAATTACAGTTTATTTAAAATGTTACAAGATATACAAGAAAATTTGGTAGTAACAAAACATAACAATAAATTTTTAAGAAAGAAAATAATCTGATTTTGATAGGAGTAGGTAAAGCGTGCAGAAGGATTAAGAGAAATGGATATGAAAGAAAATGGAATGTAGAAAATAAAGCTAGTGAGGATTTGATTTTTCGAGACGACTTTTAAATACTTGAAGGGACGATGAAAATCGAGTATCGATATCGCCACGACTTGGCTATAAGTACAGTTAACAAAACCTCACAGGGAGAAATACTATTTTTGGGGATTAAAAACGTTAGAAGCTTCTCAAAGTGCACACAGACCTTGGGAAAATAGGACTGTAACTCAAGCAACAACATAAGAGGGACTTCTAATATTTTTTAATATGTTTTGAAATAACAAAAGAATGTGAAAATTGTATAAATATGAGAGACCGCTTAAAATAGACCATCGCAAAAGTTGTTTGCATGTATATGTGCGAAACGCATCATACATCCGAGCTTGACGTATTTTGCGCATAAAAATGCATCACAACAATCGATTGACACAAATATCCTAAACCTCATATGTATGCGTATTTCATTTTGTTTATTAACATGACTTTTATCATCAATTTGGACATCAACAGAGAATATGTCAACGAACTCTTGGAATCGCACGACAGGAAGCTTACATTTCAACGTCCTTTGAACTGCAGTATCAAAATACTGCTGAGGATGAGGGTCTTGATATAACCGTAAAACACACAATTGTGGTAAGTCAAAATGTACAGCGGTCAATTGCTAGTTCTGTGGTAACCTTACGTGAGAAAAAAGTCTTGGTGGCGCCTAACTATTCTTCTTGAATTCATGAATCCGTCCACTTGAAAGAAATGACTTATTTAAAGTTTATTTCTTCATCTGATATTAAATAGTGTGTAGATCTATTTGTTAATAGCATTTAATTATAACGGATATACAAGTGATAGTTAGGCTAGTTAGCCAAATGGAATGGGTGGATAAGTCGCCCCATACGGAAGTTATTTAGTCCAAGTGACCTCTATAAAGTCTCATAGTTTTTGAGACATTAACTTTTTTTTATATTTTTTTAAAGTTTCCCCAAAATCAACCCTTCAATATTTTATTATCATTTTTCGTAGATTGACCAGGTCAATATAATTTATATTATTTTCTTTAACATATATCCGTTCCTTCGTGTAACTTCCGGATGAACCCAACTATCCACCCTTTCCATTTGGCTAACCATCCGCCAAACTTCCTGTATATTCCTATAGTTTACTATTTTGTTAGTCACTAATAGCCAGTTAAGAATCTAATAAATACATGTACACATACGTGATATTATTTTACGCGAATATACGCTGTATTATGTAGCTCCAGTGTATTACTCTATCTCAATATACACCACGCAACACACTTTTTTATTCGCTTCAACAAAACCTAAAAACACGGTACTAGTAGGTACTTGACAGTATCATCAGAGAACCGTTTGTCTAAGTAGAGAGAAAAAACGTTATGAAAGGTCCAAACTTATTTTCTGAAATATATGATATATTATATTCGTCGACATATTCACTTACTATGGTGCTTCGAAATGCAGTGAGCACCTGAAATGGGATACGCGTATTGTCCCCTTGAGGAGATGTTTTACAACTGCTCTTTTATTACCGTAATGTTAAGCTGGTGAGTTCCTTATTAGTATATGGAAATTATCTCTTATAATTTCCTAAAAAACAGCCTACAATAATGAGTTTGATTTTAGTAAAACCAACGTTCCTGAGCATGATATAACAGCAAAAATAATATAATACCCATATATTGAAGACTATCTGGTAGTTTAAGAGAAATCGAACCAGAGTACTGATGATATTTGATCCGTCGTGTATCTTTTCTTTTTCTCCGATTAGACTTTTCAAAAGTAAACTTGAAATTCTTCAAGGTCCTTCAGGCTTTTTAGTTGATTAATATTTGGAATTTTATCTTTCTATTTCAGAAATTATTATTTTTATATATATATATATATATATGTATATATATATGTATGTATATATATATATATATATATATATACATATATGGTCTCTTATTTAGAATCTAGACTAATACTTGAGTCAATTTGAATGTTTTTAAGACCTAACCTCAGAAACGATTAAACCGACTTAAAATATTCCTTTACTGTTTGAAAGATCCTACTTTCCCACCACATTTAGACTATTTTTTTTTACATTCTCCAAAAAAAGGGAGACACATTAAAAATTCCAATTTTGTTGAAACTTACAACGTCATAACTACACGAAAAATCATTAGATTTTAATCAAGCACAGCTTATTTAGAAATGTATACTTTTTAATGAATAAACATCTCAGAAATTCGAGTCACCTTCCTATACTAAAAGGTATAACAGAAAATATTGTCCCTTGTCGATTCAAAATGAATGCATTTGGAAATTTGTTCTTTTCCTTTGAAATTACATTAACTTTAATTCTTGTGCAATCTTTTTGATCGAGTATCAGATGTGAAAATAAAAGCGATACTTTTGAATTTGAACTAATTATCGTATTGTAATCAAGATGGTGTCATTGGAAAGCTTAAAGCATCTCATTTAAAATACTTGTATACGTGTTCATTCAATACAGTATACGCAAGATTAAATTATAATATTGTCATATATATATATGTGTGTGTGTGTGTGTGTGCGTATATATATATAATATATGTATATATGGTGTGTGTGTTTGTGTATTTGTGTGTTGTGCATATATACTCTTTTATAAAGATACTTCTTTTATAACCCTTCAGTTTTTGCTATCCACAATAACATGACAAATCACACCAACATTGAAAAACTTCGTATCAACACTTTGCTGGTGGTCAGCTGATCTTCAATTTTGATATTTAGTTACTGATATTTAATTTTGTAAAAGTATTTTCTAATAGTTTGTTTTTTTTTAAATTGAAAAAGTATTTTCTAATAGTTTGTTTTTTTTAAGAATAAGTAGGATTTGGTGTAATAAGTAAATGTATTAAAGTGTTTTCAAAATAACTTTAAATTTATTTCTTTTTTCAATTTTGAACTTTGAAAACGATTATGACATCAAAAAAACATTTTAAGTTCAAACTGAGGGGAGAAATCAGCTCCATGAAAATACATAGTAAAGTAAAATACAACCTGCATACATGTATTTATGTATACACGCACACGTAAACAAATACATTACGGCATCGTTAGTCTGTCCGTCTTTCTCTCGGTCTGCTTATAACATGAGTTCTACTAAATTAATTTGAATGCGGTTTAGGATCTTTATCTTAAAAGGTTTTCATAAAATTAGTGTATATCCTATGGTTACAGAATTGTATTGATAACTGTGGAGTGTATTCTAGAACGCGGGTAAGCAGGAAACACTGTGCACTGTGCAATAACAGTGGCGTTACATAAAATCATAACTTTGAAATCATAACTTTAAGAGCATAACTTAAAAATCATAACTTTATATACAAAAATATGTTTAACTAATTCGTGCATACTTTTCTGTTGAGAATAAACGATACAAAATACAAATACATGGCTCAGTTTCAATATACTCACCCTGCGTCTCCTTACTGTCATGAATCCTGTCATATTCATCTGCATTTATAATAAGCAACAGCAATAAACTGGCTCCGATCATAAACTGTAGCACGGCCAGCAGCATAACTCCCGTAAACATGTTGCAACAGTCACAGCAGCTGAGTAGGTATATCCCGCGGCGCTCCATTTGGGCGTTCATCGTGCACGGACACGATGAGGCGCAGGACGCTGGGAGGTCCACGGAAGCATCAGGAGAACTAGCCAGCACATCGGTTATACTGTTCACGACCGTTGATTGTGCCATATAGAGTTGGTCACCGCATGTATCAACAAGTGCGCAAGTGGGAGTTTGTGCCGGGTGAGAGGCCGGCATTTTGAGACTATTTGTGCAACTTTCGTCGTCTCTCTCGATTTTAGGTACTAAAATGTAATATTGTTAATATTTACATCTGCAATGTATACTTAATAAATAAGCTAGTAAATTTCTGAGTAATCAATTCAAATATTTATATTCCCCACGAATTCACAAAATGATCGAAAACACTCGAAAACGAAAATATATAACTCCTTTTAACCAACTTGAGAAGGAAGTATTTCTCAATGGAACTTATTTTTATTTGTACACTTTACCTCATGTCTGCATAATGCAGGCTTTATGGATGTTTATGCACGCGAGAGAGAAAAAGAATCTCCAACAGCAAAAACTTCCAGTGGTAGCAGTATTTTGCAAATTGATTTATGATCGGGAACGATATTGTAACGCAAAAGTTTCAACTAAATATTTGTATTTTCATTTTTTAGTACTTTCAATGTGCTTTTTATTGGATGGTTATTCGAAGTTGGTTTAAATCTTTTGTTAAAAAGTTTTATTTGGCATGAATATTTAAATCTAGTTTTTATCTTCATGCATAATAATGCTAATTATTTCTTTAATAAAAATCCAGTTGACATACCTAAACTTTTCAGACTATCGAAGAATTCTATTTCGATAATATATCGGTGTCTATACCTCTATTTAAATAACCTAATATTTCACTACTCCAAAATGTTCAATAATGATCACTACTTAGTATAAAATGAACAGCACTGTTATGGATCGCGTGGAATATCTTATATAAGGACGCATATATACTATTAGTTTTACTATTCTAGCGCATTTAAAGGTACAATCCGGCCAACAAAGAGGATTGTTCATATTAGTTGCATAATGACGTAGCTTCGCGCACTATTTGGCGCAACTCGTTAGATGCGTTTTGCGTTATTGCGGCTAAGACAACTCTCAACCCGAGGCTTAATTTGTACAATTTTACGCAAACAAATTCTTGGGCTCTAGCATATGCAAATTAAAAAGAACGCTTTATGGAAATTTAAAAAATATTTTTTACAAATTAGTCAGTAGAAATTTGAGCTTGTAATGGGTGAAAATTTAGTTTCCCTTCTTTTACGCACCTTTTAACGTAGGTACGTAAAATTAAAATTCATGTAATTTGTACATTTTAGGCTTAACAATGATAAATAATTTTCATTTCAATACCATTCAGGGTGGAAAGTTTTTTAAATTTTTTTTAAGTCCGTGAAAAACATATCAATCAACATATTACCAGGGTAAGAAATAATATCGATATGAATTCTATGTACCCTATTGTTGATCTTTATAGCTCCACGGTTACCAGGGTTTTATTTACTTTCCTTTAATAATTAATTAGCAATGAAAATTGCAACGTTTAGACTTATTGGCCAAAATGTTTTCCAACTCGCAACGAAAATATATACAAAAAAGAGGGGATTCCTTACGATATTGAGTGTATAATTAAATGAGAAAGTATGTATTTTCTTATATTAACCTGAAAAAAATTCAAATGAAACAAGATTTGTAAGGATCGAATCGGATTTTTTTAAATAAACCTTTTCGCAAACAATTCTTATCGCTTTCAAATCACTTCATGATTTTCAGTTTCCTTCGATAAAACAGAGGAAATACACAAATTTTAAATTTTCTCTAGATGAAATTGCCCGTTTACAAACTTCTTGCTTTGGAAGAAAAGCTGACATATTTAAAAATACGTTTTTTTGCTAAAAAAAACTGTAAGGCGAAGTGGACGCAAATTCAATATTTTTCTCTTCTTAAATCATAGCGATTTAAAATATTACAATTTCCTTTTACGAAATCAAAATAACCAATGATAAATACTATAGTTGAATACATGCAACTAACCCTAAATAACCTTGACGATTGAATAATTATCGCCGACTTGAAGACACAAATATATTTTGCCCTCCTGTTCTCAGTTTAGGAAAAAAGTAATACTTTTCCAATTCAATGTTTACTGCCTAATTTTTCATGTTAATAAGTTTATTTTCATATTTTTCCTAACACAAACTTCTGAATGCTTTTTAAACAGTATAAATGTCAAATGTTATGTCAAAAATAAGGCATAGACAATCAAAGAGTTTAATTTAAAACGACTATTCAAAAATTACTCTAATGATTTAGTTTACTTTAAAATTAAGTTTGTATACAATATCGACTATTTCATTGATTACTGTGATACATTTATTTGCTGCAACATAGGTACATTCCTTATTTGTGAGTTTTCTATGTCACTAAAAGATCTTGTCACCGTGATGTGTTGGATTGATTACAAGGCACATGGCCTTTGAGG
This sequence comes from Druceiella hillmani, assembly GCA_039881145.1. Taxonomy (NCBI): domain Eukaryota; kingdom Metazoa; phylum Arthropoda; class Insecta; order Lepidoptera; family Hepialidae; genus Druceiella; species Druceiella hillmani. The sequence goes on along the minus strand of JAYKKI010000009.1, from coordinate 37,479,343 downwards.
GCGCGGTGCACCGCGGGGATCCGGGTACGATTCCCGGCGGCTCTTCGAACGGGGTTCTGGTTGACCATAAGATATTGCTATTGTAGCAATAAGTTCACTATATATATCAACTGTGTACATTAAAGTACATAAATAAATAAACAAAAGGAAAAACTAAAACCCGATTACGAAAAAAATAACTAAAAAGCAAGAAATACATATATAAATAGTATGTCGAATTCATAACGTTATATACTCTAGGACACTCTCTGTATTATGACAAGTCTAAGGACACCTCATTTGTCGAAATTAATTTAGTAGATTAGTCTGCACGAGGTAACAAACTAACTCACATACATACTTACATAGCCTGTGAAATTCATAACCCTTTCTCTGTAGTCGGGTAATAAAATCGAACAAGATTATGTCGGAAACCACATAAATTAGGACCCCCATAATTGTATATATCCAGAAATGTTTGGTACAAGTTAACAGAAATAATTTCAATTGAAAATATTGATGGATGTCCTTTTTGAAGTTGTTTCGTCAACATATCCGATCTTATTCTTTACTTTGAGGTGTTACATGTCATAAAAAAACTTAAAAATAAAAAATATATATTATGCTTGTATTTATGTACGCGCGTTAGAAGTTATACTTCTTTGAAATAATGCAAGAATCGCTTTATTTAACACGCAAATTATCAATGGAAGTAAGATAATAAAAGAACTTTAGTATTATAATAAATATGGTTGGTAAAATGTAAATTATATCAAATAATTAAATTTTAAATAATTTATAATGAAAATTTGATATATATAAAATTTTATATATATATATATATATAGAAATATGATATTTAACATCATTTAGAAAAATACACTTAAAATATATTTTAAAAAGCTTATAAGCACTATTTGTATCACGAATATTCACAATAAATAAATGTTTTTGGTTATTATGAATATTCGAGATTAAATATAAATTCAATTACTAATGTTTATGAATTTCAATTACTAAATAACATTATTTAAAAGCGCAGACATAACTTAGATTGGTATGAATTTTAAACAAATGTTGTGTATTTACAAATACCTCAATCACTATCATGAATATAGTACCAGTCACTACAAGGATGTTTAGTGAGCAACTTCATCCTGTCGATTTTTGTTGCATCGTGCGCGCGTCATAAAATTTCATTCTCATAAATTTTTCATAACAAGCCTAAAGAAGTATAATTTCAAAAAATATTAAGTGTTTTATATTGGAACAATTGTCTAACGACACTTCACATAATGAGGTAACTGAATAAAATATATTTCTGTATGATCAATATTTTTTAAATATTAAATTAACCTATGTGAAATATTTACTTGCATACACGTATATCATGCAATTTAACGCACATAGACCTGTTCGTGAAGCTGACAAAATTATAAGAGTTTCTTGTTTGAAGGCTGAAATCGAAAAAATATTGCCGAACCAGGAGTTACCAGATATTTAATCGTAACTTTTCTATTTCACTACTTGGTTTAAACTATTTTGTGGAACGTACAAATAACTTAAGTTACTTGTTAACTGAGGTTTTCTCAGAATATCTATTGAAAGCATTGGATTACTTGAAAAGTTGTTAGCCCCGAGCTTATTCTTGTTAAAATGCCGTATTTTGGAACTTTCCAGTTATTTTGGAACTCTTCAATCAATCGAAAGTCTTCTTCAATTAGGTTTCACGATCATTGCACAGGGGGACCGGAACAAACTTAGTCTTCAAGATCATTGTCCTTGTTTTAGAACTTACTCAACTTATTTACTCGCTTACTCATCGCATTGCAAATGGGCTATGCGATGGGTAAGCGAGGTGGAAATTATATCTTGATATTAAATTAATATATTTTCTTTGATATAATATAGTTGGTGCTGGTTGCCATTAATCGTGAGCATTTTGGGCTGTAAATACCTTACAACAAAATACTTAGGAGCTTTCAATAACCTTTCTAGGGAAGTCCCGAACTCTTGCCCGGCAACTTATTAGCCAAAGCAATAATATTTAACAATTTACATTTATTTCATCTCAATATCGTTACAGTATGATACATTCAGTTTTGTTAATTATGTCTGATAATAAATGCGTTATACTAATAATAAAAACATAATATATATCTGTATGTTTATCTGTCATAATGTAAAAATGGCAAATATATTAAATTATATTGAAACGTGATTCACAATTCTGAACTTTTTTGTTTGTTTCTTTTTAATTAATTTAGACGTGCTTTTATTAAAAATTTTGAGAAGGGTCATTTCAGGTATCATCCCAATCAGTTAAGTAGACGCTATGAAGTAATTTTCATTCTTTGTATTCATTATATTTTTTCCCTATTTGACTAAGTTATTCAAGTCTTTCCTTCAGAGTTACTTCCTGTAAGAAAACCTTAAATAAGAACGTTTCACAAGAAATAAATAATTTAATGTAATTTTAAACCCATACTTTTCAAATATTACCTGTACTAATTTTCATAATAAAAACTCAATATTTACGCGGATAAAGCAAGTGTTGAATAACTAAACATTGCTAATAAAATATATAAAACATCAAAAACATCGATCATATGAATAAAAAATCGACTTTGATAATAAGAATTTAAAACATAATTTTAATTATGAATTAAATCATTTACGAATTCAAACGTTTAAGAATGGTTATTGTATTAACACCACATGTTTTTGACTTCCTTTTTATTCGAATGTGTTTTCCACAGTGGGAGAAAACAATTTTTTCGTCCATCCCATTGAGAAATATGATTGAATAGGTATTTTATAATAAAATTTAAGAAATATTAAGCTCAAAAATGACGTGACCCCTCCCTCCTAATTTTCCAAACTTGAGTTTAAAAAAACTGAAAAGTATTGTAAGTTTTAGCATAAGATTATAACTCTTTTTACAAAAACTTTCTTCCATTATATTTTTTTTATCATGTATTCTGCTATATTCTAAATGCAATTGAGATTACGTTCATCAGTTTTCACTTTAAGTCCCATTTACGAGATGTTAAACTTCAAAATGACGTAACCTCTCTCCCCTAATTTTGTAAATATGGTTTTAAAAAAAATAGAGTTCTAGATACTAGCATTCGGTTCGAACTCTTAGATTAAATTAATTTCATTATGTTAGGTTAACAATTTTATAAAACGTATACAACTACGTATCTCCACTTTTTTGCATTCCGTTCGTACTGAGTTTTTTCTTTATTTGATAAAATCAGTATCGATGTTTATATAGTTTGTTGATATCGATGATTTTTCAACATTAGCCATCCCCAGGCTACATGAATAGGTCAAGTTAAGAACGAACATATCACATTTTCAGAAAGTAACAAACCTAATTAAAATACCGGCCAAGTGCGAGTTGGACTCGCGCACGAAGTGTTCCATAGCACAAAACAATATTAAATTTATATCTTTGCATTTTTCGAAGACACTGTGAAAGACAAAGTTATTGCCGCTGTCGGTACTGAAAATATGCCATATCTCAAAAACTATACATCAAGCATACTTTAAGTTCTACTATTATTTTTTTCAGAATTTTCGTTAGGTAAAAAGTTAAAGAGGGGAAGACACTTTTTAAGATTTTAGAAGCGCGTATCTAATCAACTATTGACTTGAATAGACAATTATTTCGGAATCTCTATATCGTTTTTAAAACCAATCTAACGACACTCCACACACCTACGTGCACTGGATTTGTTCATCCCTCATTTACATATTTGGAGCCACTCCTAATATTTTTTTTCATAATTCCACTAATTCCTTGTAAATCGGTTCATAAAAAACACCTACCATCCAAATTTCATCTATACACGGTATTCAGGAGTAAGTGTCGGACAAAGAAAGATTCCTTGACTTGAAAATGATCGTTAAAATAGAATTGAAAACATAATTTTCTTCAGAAAATTTAAAATAATATTCATAATTATTTGTCATGTTTTTCGTACACTCGATACTTGCGCACATTGGTCAGCGCCACTCGGGGGAATAACCCGCAAACAGTTGTGAAGACATCACCTCTGTGGATATCCCCCCGTACACCGGGTAAGTATTGGATGTGCTAAAAAGAGTCATGTGTAACATTTTTGTGCACTCAATTAGAAGAAGGGCGTGTTTTACGTTTTACTTCAACAATAATTTATTCCTGTATAGCCAACGAATAGCGTCTTTCTTTGTCCAAAATCTATTCCCGGACACTGTGTCGATAGCCTCTGAGTAACATGACTGTGACATAGGGACAGACGGACAAGACAAAATTATAAGGGTTCCATTTTTTGCCATTTGGCTACAGAACCCTAAAAATAGGAAAAGGAGTCAATGGAATCGCAATGCCCAACAAAACATTCTCCATAACGTGTAGAAAAAAATATTAAATTTGTAAGTACAAATCTTGATTTCTTGCAATAATTGCCTCTTTATTGACCCTGTAAACGCTTTTAATTTTAGATTGAGTTATTTTCATTAAATTAAAATCCGATAAATTAAAAGAAACACGCGTAGCGTCGCATAATGAAATACACGTATCGTTTAATTTAATTCAAATGCAATGTTTCAAGTTTCGTCCTTAATATTTAGGCAGGAGAAATAATTGCATTGTGTTTGGGAATAAAACGAAATTTAATGTGAAGGGTGAATTCAAAGAAAGTTTGACGTAATTCAAGGAAAAACAATGAATGAAACGATTCGATTCACGAACGATTTCAAGTTGAAACTTCTTCAAGTATATTACGTAGGGAACAGACAAAAGCGTAATTCCATAGCACACGAAGTTCGCTCGTGTTGTTACAAGGGTGACGTTTGTTTAATATTAATTCAGGTACGCTTTGTTAGCGTGCAATGTGCATGTCGATGTTTTTGTCCTGCCACCGAATTTTAGTGACGTCAATCGTAGTCAGTAGTGTAATGTAATGTAGTCAGTAGTGTAATGTAGAAACACCTTTCCTATTGAGAATATTCGGTTTCAGTAGACGTTAAAAAAGACCAGCACAAATAGAACTGGCATTATGGAAAGACAATATAATTAAAAATGCTGGTATTTTTAGAATATAAAAATTTTAACAGTTTACCGATTTACATTCAGGAAAGGACAAATACTTAAACACTAATTATGATCTAAATGAAAAACAAACCAGCTATACTGCTGTATTTTTAATACATCAAGGGACTATACTGGTATATTTTTAATACATCAAGAGACTATACTGGTATATCTTTAATACATCAAGAGACTATACTGGTATATCTTTAATACATCAAGAGACTATACTGATATATGTTTAATACATCAAGGGACTATACTGGTATATTTTTAATATATCAAGAGACTATACTGGTATATTTTTAATACATCAAGGGACTATACTGGTATATTTTAATACATCAAGAGAGTATACTGGTATATTTTAAATACACAAAGGAACTATACTGGTATATTTTTAATACATCAAGAGACTATACTGGTATATCTTTAATACATCAAGAGACTATACTGATATATGTTTAATACATCAAGGGACTATACTGGTATATTTTTAATATATCAAGAGACTATACTGGTATATTTTTAATACATCAAGGGACTATACTAGTATATTTTAATACATCAAGAGACTATACTGGTATATTTTTAATACATCAAGAGACTATACTGGTATTTTTAATACATCAAGAGAGGTTAACAAGGAATGAAGATAACAATAAAAACCTAATAGAATACATACATACTCTTTAAAAACGATTTAATTAAATAATAATTATCGATCGTCAAGTTCGTTTCATTTTCCTTAAGACCGCATAAATTTTCAGCTCTTTATGAGTTTCATGACAATCCTGACCTGAAATGGCCTGGTCAATTTTGTGGATTCTGATGATCCCTGAATTGGTAGTGTGCTCTAATATATTTGAAACTAATGTCAATTTATTTTTACTGTATGTATGGATATGGGTGTGTTCGTATGTTACTCTTTAGAACCAGAACGGTTAATCTATTTTAGAAAAGTAAGATGCTTTTAGAATTTTTGTAATCTTCCGGGTATATTTAAGTAAGAGACGTAATGATCTATTAACTAAGGCGACTGAAAATCGCCATTTTGTTTAAAGTGAAAAATCAAGAATTGTAAAATGCTGAGAAGATGGCTATTGAAGCTTTAATTTGATTACTTAAGCAAACTTCAAAAAATATACAGTTTAAACTCTTTATAATGAAACTCAAGGGGCTTTCAAGTATGTAAATAATATATATATATATATATATATATATATATATATATATATATATATGTATATATATATATATATATATATATATATTATATATTTAAATGTATAAATATACATCTATTTTTTTTTTCAATATTCCAAATTATTTATTCGGTTTTATTTATAAAGGTATTTGATCAGTTCCTCTATTTTTATAGCTTGCATTTGTTTCTTACATTTTAAAATAATTATCTAAAATAATCTGCGAACTTTGATTGAATTTGTTTTCTTTTCCAATAGCTATTTTTTATTTTCTTAGATAGGAAAACGGTAATGTTTTAAGGGTCAATTTTACTAACAAAAAAAGCAGTGATGGCTATACCAAATAACAGCAATAAAACTATGTCTACTCATTGGTAGAATTGTCGGCATTCGAAAAGGTAATTTCGGAGTCTATGTGAGCCTATTGGTAATAAATATGTACTTAGTGATAATAAACAATAAACAAATTTGCCGTCTAAACAATATCTTCTCGGTCGTAATAGAATATGAGGGGTTCATTACAAACATAACTCAGTGTATGGGTTAGAAGGCAAATCAACCAAGATCTAGTAGTGTTTACGTTATAGAGAGTTTTCTATTGTAAAAAACTTACACTGTATTGTAAAATTACATAGGATATATAATAACAAACAATGTTTAAATATTCACCCAGCAACATTGCTTAGACCTTTACTTTGTACAAATAGTACAAAGCTAAGTTGATGTTGGAATTAAAATTCTAGTTTTCAACCTTAATTTTATAGCCAGCTTTTCATAATAAATCCCAAGAAAATCGAGGAAAAAAGCTATATTCACCACACAAATAAATAGTTTGAAAAGACATTTAAAAATCAATGTCTTCTATTATGACGGAAAAAAAATTGTTTTGAATTGCTTTCCGAACTTCTACGTCGTAGTCTGTTTTTTTTTCGTGTTAAGATACATAACTTGTTAATTCGTTGAACAATGGTATTAAATTAAAAAATATATTAAAAATTTTAAATATTATATTTACTGATCTTTCTTGATTGTAAATCTCTGAATTCTTCAGCTTTTCCATGTTCCAAACAGACCAAGTTTTTTTTCAAATTTATTTTTTCTAACTCTGTAACATTATGCCTATTTTCGTTGGTATTTTTCCCTCTTGTCATCGGTTCATCTCTCTCCATATAAAAAAAACTATAAAATATAGTTTTAAAATAGAAAAATTACATTTAAAATTTTATTTATATTTCGACTAACCAATATAAGAATCAGGTGACGAGCCTTGAAAAAACGCTTGATTTTCATATTCGAATGAATCGAAGACAATTCCAAAAAAGGATACAATTGTGTATAATAAATAACACAATTGTTTCCTTTTGTATACGGTCGAAGTACAAGACATTTTCATCTTTTGGAAAAGTTTAGTGACAGATTTAAAGATACCAATTATATAATACGTGAAACTACGACTGCCAGCTCCAGAGGTATAATTAAATAAATACTCTATGTATAATTTTATAAAAATATTTGCACAGCGAATATTTATATATTATATTACGAGAACTAGAATTGTGAATTATTATAATAAGAGCTATTACGTAAGAGATACGAATTCATATTTATCATTGGCGAAGAGGCGAAACGGTAAGGTAGAACGAAAATAAGATAGAGGAAATAAGTTCAAATGGAAATGTAAAATAAACGTACGGAATACGAGATTGTTTGATGATTTAAAAACATTTACTAGGTTAACCTAACTAGCCGCCTCGCATATCTAATGTTAGTGAATAATATGCCCCAAACTTCGCTTTGTACATCTATTTTATCTTTTTACCCCTAAAATATGATAAGTTTTTTTATGAATAACCTTTCGCTGTATATACTGATAAATTATGGGGTATGTTAGGCCCTAATATCGAGAAAGCGCCCCAAATATTTGCAAGGTTTCAGTTTAGTTTTTTTAAAGAATTTTTTTCAAGGTTTAGTTTTTTTAATTGTGTCTTTTTTGTGTTCTCTAACAAAATTATCAAAATGGAACACTAATGGAAAATTTAGTGTCTGTCACTGGTGATTTTCCCAGAAACTTTTAGACGTAAAAATATGAAATTTAGCATATAAATAGAGTAAAGTAGTGAAATTACAGACATAAAAAGTTCAATTTTGATTGTGGGAGTTAATTGGGAAATCAAAAAAACAATTCCTTCCAATGTTATTGAATGAGATGCCATATTATAACTTATTGAAACACGAGTTTAACAATATATACTCGTATGACGGATTTGTTTAAACATTTTTCGAGAAAAACACTAAAACTTACACCTTTGTCTCCAAAAGGATCACTCAGAAAAATCTGAAAAAAAACATGGACATTGAGAATAAGGTATGGGTTGAACGAAAATTATTAAGAATAAAAAATTCTAACACGATTAATTGTTAAAAGCATATTAATTGTTAAAAACGTTCCTTACAGCTGCTTAAACATTGGTTTTAGAGAAAAAGTTTTTCGACAAAAAATATTTCCCACTAAATAAAGAACAACTTTTGTCCTTAGGTATTTTCCAAAATGTTTAATTTGGCTCAGTCAAAACGCCCCCCCCCCCTCCCCCACTCGGCTCCGCGTATGCGTGATGTGACAGCCTTTTAAGCACATAGTCGGACTATTAATATTCACTTGAGGGTCTGATGGCACGGGACACTAATTGTGCAAGTGTAGCTTTAACTTAACCGATTTTTTCTGTTTTTCTATTTTATTCACATTCTTTTGTCGTCTTCCAAAATACAAAATAAATTTTAATCCATGGTTACATAAGAGCCAATTGTTAATTAGTCCGGCAAATATATTTATGCCTTGAATTAATTAATTAATTAATATTTTTGAACAATTTATTATTAACGATCTGGTCACGTGCGGATCGAACTCGAACTACGAAGTTTCCGTACCTACGGTATTCACTTTAATACAATAGCAATTTAAATAGCACGAGATGGGTATAAAATTTATCTTTTTACGCTACATTTTATAGTGATGCTCACACTCTCATAAAATTAATATTTGCAATATGGTTCCTCATGGTTACTCATAAAATTAATATTTGCAGTATGGTTACGGAATTCCAGGTTCCTAAATAACATGGTTAACATGATATTTTGGTAACAAAGGTGGTTCAACTCGACAAACCTCGCATATTTTAAACGAAAAAAAATTGTGTTCTATTCAAAGGCTAGACACTTCCTTTCACTGGACCAAAAACAGTTTTTAAACCGGACAGCCCCCTCCTTTCTCGCCCCTCACCGCGTTTTATATACGAAATGTAAAAAAGATAATTACCTGCTGGATAATTTACCTGTTAATAATACAGGTAATTTTGTGCTTCAAACTGGGTAGAAAATATTAATGATCCATATGAAAATTCTCAACCGTTTCTGAGAAAATCACAATAAAACTGGTGATTTCAACAAAATAAAATATACATTTTTCTACAGAAATGCTAATATTTTTGTAGTAACTGTGTTTTTATAATATACTAATATATATGTATGCGTATGTGTGTATATATATATATATATATATATATATATATATATATATATATATATATAGATAAATACATGTATATTGTTTCATAAAAATGTATGAAAATCTGCGCTAAACAGAAGGCTCGCATTCATGAGCAATGCGTCCTACCACGTCCACAAACTCCAAGTGACTCAAAGTGCAATCAAGTAGTAGGCATTGCATCAAGAGTCTGTAAAATAAACAACTAGCTAAGAGAGCACAGCAAGGCTAGAGACATCACAAAACGGGTAGCAAAATTAAAATGGAAGTGGGCTGAGGATGTCGCCCGCAGACAAAACTTGTAGTACCAGGACACAAGGACATTGGAAGTCATAGGGAGATAAATATCAAGAAAACAGCTGAAGTGGGTAGAAACTGTTGAAGACCGAGACAGATGGCATAAACCAGTGACGCCTACACCTTAGCGATTGAATTTGGCTAAAATGGCTATCTCAATATAATATATACATATGTATAAAGTAATGCATAATGTCATATGTCAATTTGAAACATATATATTTTTCCGCTTGAGAACTAGAAGCCTCAGACAGACAGACAGACAGATAACAGTCTATCTGTCATCATTGGGTGTAGAATCCTAAGAAGTAAATTAAAAACATCGTTTTAAAGATTCCTTAGCCATTTATCAACTAAAGTCTTTTGAATTCTACGTTTGGTTTTAAATATATTAATTATCGTGTAGTCAATGAAGATCGCTTAAAAATTTGTGCACACTCCATTTTGGGTGGAGTCAAAAAATGCGGTCAAATTTCAAAGTAAATATAATCAATCTGTTTTCATAAACGTATTGAAGATAACTGTAGTACTTCTTAAAAAAGCGTTCCAATTCTTGAGACCGGAAATTAAATCTTTGCTAATCTTCATACTCTCTATCCCCAACCTGTTTATCACCACTTACAAACTTTTTTCCACCCTTATTTATTATAATTAAATTTATTTCCCCATATCAAATAGTAAATTTAATTTAGCTTTGATCCTTAAGTTATTTGTGAAGTTATTCCAGCTTGTTGTTATTATTAATGCTTGACAGATAGCTCGTACTTTACCACTTATTGCAGGCACAGACACGAAAAGGCAATTTGGTACAGAAAAACACGAACTGATTGATAAATCGTCACTGTTATCAATCAGCCGATGTTTATTGAACACACAACAATTCTATTAGACATCAGTCGATAATTTGGCATAAGTGAGTTCTACCAATCTCTGTAAATCTGTTTAACCTATTTTTACAATGGCCATAGCAGTACCTAAAGCACATAGGATTAGTATATACATATGTAAATATGTATATACATGTGTATTACCACAATCGATATGTTTTATAAAATGACACGTAAGTCAAATCGACTTTCATAAAGGTGGAACTACGAGCACAGATAATGTTTAATAATTGCTAATAACATAAACAAATATTTTTTTTATTTATTATTTTCTACAAAATATATTTATAATACCAATATAGACACTATAACTATGCCACCATCAGCACTTTCTCCAAGGTATCAGGAATGTGCGTAGTTGAGTGTATACAGACTAATCTATCAGAAAAACCTTTACACACAGAATAATCTTTTAACTTTTAAACATAGAATAAACTTTTATCTTTGTTTGGCCAGTCGAGTTGCCAATCAAGTGAATTTTGTGAATTATTCTAATTTGACATTAATTCATTCGATATTTCACAGGCGGACACAGATGAATGCTAAACTTTTTACGTAAATCGATAAATATGTTCTAGACTTATGCTGCAGCAAATTCGTATACCATTAAGGAGAAATAATAATGTTAAGACGGTTCCAAATTTTGCTTCTTCAATAGTGAGTGAATCGATATATGTTTTACTCAAATAACTAAACAAATAATTGTTTTTAAAATTCATTCCCGCTGTAAACGAGCGAACATTGAACAAGACTGGAACTTGCACTGAAAAAATCCTAAACACAATTAAATAATAACATATAAATAGTTAAGGGTATACGACTTTATTTCATTATCTTTCATTTTATTTTTCACATAATATATATTTCACTGATGCAAAACTATCTCAAGAAAATTGAAATATCAAAACATGGCTATAGTTTTCCGGCAAAATTTAAATAAAACATGGGCTCATAAATATAAAGGTAGAATAGAAAAAGAATAAACCTCTAAAATAAAGTAAATATCCAAATAAAATTTAAATTCCTTAAAAACGTCATTATTTATAGATAAAACTACTTATTAACTTTATCACTGTACGAACTTGCTAGATTTATTTTGGAATACTTAAATATATGCTGCAAGTACATTAAAATTAATGTAATTTCAACATTAATTTAAATTAAATTCCGATTTTACTACTAGTATATTAATAAATTAGTTTTAAAAAGATTATTTTAAAAACTCTACGCTTTATTCCATCAAGTATAGCGATAACTAACTTTAAATTCGTAATTTGTGCAATAATAGTAAACAATGAAAACAAACGCCATTATACGAACGAAAAAAGATATACGCTTAATATTAACCCACAGTTTCCCTCTTAGACGAACAGAAAATAGAATTTAGTGGAAATTACGTCCCTGGTTTAGACCGGATTTCGTGACATTATACAAGGATATAAAATTTCCATACTCGCCGCACCGCTGTCAAGTAAGAAAATATTCTGCAAAAATATTGAGGAAAAGTCAACGACTTTATAAAAAGAATGTCGACACGGTCAAAGCTCTTATAAAGTCAAAATATGCTAAATCTACTTGTCGTCTCCGACCTATTGTCATCGCCGAACTTATTGACCACGTAATCTATCAACTTCATGAGGTTAGTAACGGGGAAGGGTTTAGGGCGTTAACCGTGTCGGTATTCCGATGGACCTATGGTTCACTTCTGACATGGGTCACTCTATAAACAGGCATTAGGGATGAAAGTTTACAAACTTCTGGATATTTCTTAACTTGAAGCATAGATTCAATATATAGGCATAAAACCTTTACCATTTAAAGTCAAGTAAACTGATACAAATTATTAGTATTTTTTTAAATTTAAAAAGTAAGATGTGGGTATAACATTTATATATTTACCTACATTAAATTGTAGTCTGACAAGAAAGGAGTCGTGATAACTAAGTAAAACCTAGATGAGCAAACATGAGTAGAACTCGCAGGTTCCGCGCACATTTGGGCACTTAAAAACATTTAAACATACGTATTTCTGTTAAACTATTTACAAATGTTATTTTCTCCAAACATAGATTTATTGCCTACCATAACTTTCGCAGGCGTTAAAACATGGTACTTTAAAAAAATATAAGACTCGCCGGAGTTTCCCTACCTTTGCGTGGGGTTCTGAAACTCTGTCTTTTCATGATTTTAGGTCGAGTAAGTTAAAAAATAAAGAATATATCTTTGAAGATATACTAGTTAAAATTATGAAAAAATATTTCTAATGCCCTTATTCTTTGAAACAAAATCCCACATAATAAACAGCATTAAAAAACTTTGAAATACTTAGTTTACCCGCCTCCCCCACTAAAATTGTCATACAAATATTTTCAAAAAGCGGTATTTTCGTAAAGCGGTATCAGAAAAAAACGGCTTTGATAAACGGACCGAGAGATGGACACGTCAGTAATTATATAAGTTCCGTTTTTTTCTTTTGAAGTGCAAAAATCTAAAAAATTATATTACTCATACGTTACAAACTTTTAAAGTTATTTTCATTTTTAGTAAAAGAATACTTTCGATATTACCAGGAATTCCAGGGTCCCCAACTATGATTATTTAGATAGACCTAATCATTAGAAAACAAGTCTAAAACGACATCCTTATCTGTCAACGAAAATAATGTTTGATATAAATAAATGTGTACCTACTTTAGTCGCAATGCTCTTGTCAACGATACACCTAATGGTTGATGGAAAAATATATGCATATAATAATGTCCACGTTTAAATAAAATTATATAATACACTACTTACTTTTCAACTTGATTTTCAGTGTTGGGCCAATTATTTAACATATGTAAAATGTAAGCCAATAATTTATTCTATTGCGTTGTTAAAACAAATTGTTTTTACACCACTAATAACAGCAAAATACTTATGTATACAATTAAATAATTAAAAATAATATCCTTATTGTATAAGACGAAATAATCTATTTCTTTTACTTGTGGTCTTATTAAAGAGAGCAGTTTTTGATGTTATAATATTTATTTTTGATAATATTTTTTTTTCAATCATTACTACGTTTTAGAATGTTACAACATTCCTCAAAGTTAAAAAACACTGAAATATTAGTGTAATCGCTATTTCTTTATGTAAAATATCACTCATATCAATAAATATTCAAATTTCAATATTAATTATAAAAATAATTAATAAAACGCCGCGTCGCGTCGTATCGTTTTGTTAGCGCGGCGCCCAGAGTTCAATACACCATACGACTTTCAACCCTTTAGTTAACGTTTAAATAGTGTGTCTCAAGAACGGGGTAGGGTACAAGACAATTGTAATAAATATGGCGATAACTAGCTCTAAATTCGTAATTTGTGCAACAATCATGAACAAAGAAAACAAACGCCATTACACGAACAAAAATAGATGTACTCTTAATATTAATTCACCGTTCTGCTATTCCTAGTTTAGACCCGCATTAGTGGAATCAGATAAGGCTATAAAATTTCCATACTGTCCGCACCGCTGTCAAGTACGAAAATATTTGGCAAAAATATCGAGGAGACGTAAGGAAAAGTCAACGACTTCATAAAAATGACGTTGACACCGTCAAAGCTCTTTATAAAACCAACTCAATAGAACGGGATAAGACACAAGACAATTTTATTGATTTTTATGGTCTTATTTTATACTTAATAATGGGCAGAAATCATCTTGCCATACCGATGTAATGACGTACACACGCATGCGCGCATACACACACACGCGCTCGTGCTAAGACCTGTGTTTTTGCTATACCAATTTAACGACAAACGCACACACACACATTCATACGCCTACACATTCTCATACAACCCCATACACCCACATGCACGCACAGACGAACACACGCATGCACCTAACAAAATTACTAATGCAAAATGCCCAAAAAAATTTGAAGTGAACGCTTTTTTGCGTAAAGTTTCATAAACGAGATTTGAATAAATATAATTGCAATGACGCAAATGTAAAGAATAGTTACTCCCTTTTTACATTTACAGGGAGGAATACAATAATAATTTTACTACATATTAATGAAAACATCGATAAAATAATAATAATAATTTTACTACATATTAATGAAAACATCGATAAAATAATAATAATCATTTTACTACATATTAATGAAAACATCGATAAAATAATAATAATTTTACTACATATTAATGAAAACATCGATTTAAAACGTTTTCCTACAACCCATCATAAGAACACGTTTTACATTTGTGCAAACAAAGATACAAATCTACGTCACATGAAACACTTTAATTCGGTACTGTAGACGCTGGGAGAAAAAGAGAAATAACTTCGGAAAGCACAATAATCTCGCGATAAGCGTTTGTGTCTTTTTATTTAATTAGACTTTGCCCAACGAGGAGGCGGCAGAGATAAATTTCGGCTATTTATTTGCCCTTCACAGTAGGGCAAAGATGGGTGACTATTTTCCTTTTTTTAAGATAAAAACTGACGTATAAATGATCTGAATTAGTTTTATACAAAAGTGTAGTATTTATTTATTCGTAAATAAATGCCGAATATCAGACACTAAACGATTGTTATGCCCGTCGGGTTGTTCACAGTAAGATTTGATAACTAATTACTCGAAAGATTATCTGACAAGCATTTATTGAAATAAGAGTTCTATCTCTAACAAAAAACGGTAGAAATATTAATGTTTAGAGATAAAACTAAGAAGTTTATTATGTGTTATTATGAAGTACAGAAGGTAATTTATTCACTGCGAGTGTTCCTCGTGGAGTATATATTTATATATATGTATATATATATATATATATATATATATATATATATATATATATATATATATATATATATTGTCGTGATTTCAAGTTTCTAAAGCGGTTAGTACTTTGTCTCGTTACTTATATAAAAATATCATATTTATTATTAGTGAACGATTTTAAAATTTCTAAAGTGGTTAGCACTTTATTTCGGTATTTATAGAATATTATAGAATATCATCTTCACGAATTATTAAGATGATATACTAATTTAAGTAACAAGATAAAGTTCTAGCCGCTTTAGAAGTTTGAAAGTTGTAAATCACGACAATATTATTTTCATGGTAAGCCTGAAGTATGTACACTTCACGAGAAATACTTGTAGTGAATTAATTAATACTATTTTCATAGTAAGCCTGCGGTGTGTCAAGGCCAGATGTTCGAGTAAAAAAGAGAAAAATATCTGGTATACTATAACTTTTTCTCATCCCTTTTAATGTACGACTGAAATGGTTAAAATCTTCTTTTCTTCTCTGACCTTCTCACAGAACTTGCTCCAACGTTACTCATTCTTAACTGCGATCTTCCATTTTATATTCCAAAAAAAATCCTTTTGAAAGCAATCTGTCCTGTCCAATCTTGGTCTGCCTCCAAGTCTGAAGCAAGAAGGAAAATAAAAATAAATTACAACAATTTTACCGCATTTATAAGTCAACAATACAATCCTGGGCGTGTCTTAGAATCTTTCCACTAAAAATTAAACTGTTTTAATAAAAAAAATTTAAAAAGTGAAGCTTGAAACAAAAAAATCGTCAAATATAATTTTTCAGAAAATATTGCATTTCTCATTTTAGGAACATTCTATCCTTGGTACGTGATATTCCTTTTTCCCCTTCTTTGCGTGATATTCCTTCTTCCGGTGATATTCCTTCTTCCCCTTCTTTACCGAGTATTTCAAGAATAATTTATCTATTTAAATTAGTTGAGACAGTAAAAAGAGCAAAAGTACCTTCTTTAATATGTTTGTACTTATCTAATTTTTAAAATTTATCTTAAATATGTCGCCGCTGTCTTGACACGGAACGCATCCGCGTGATTTTAGACCCGCACTTAATCGTGTTTTTTAATATTAAAATTAGAAGAACATATCCTACTCGTATTGTTATTTTAACCCGGTTACGAGAAGATACGAATTTTATGTAGTTGTTCCTAATCTATATTATTGTACTAAAATGTTCGTTTTTGCCTTGTCTCATTTCTACTCTTAGTATCTTGACACACTGCGAAAACACTGAATGCAAACAAACATTTGTGCATATTTTCATGCTTAATAAATTTGGACGGGTGATATCACTATACTACCGTAATTATTTTTGCGTGAAACATCTTTCGTAGACCACCAGGTCGCCTCTGACACCGAATACCTTCGTAATTGCGCGACATTACACGAAACGACCAATTTTAAAAGGTTTTGCCGACTGTCACCCGGCACAACTTAACTTAATTTTTTCTGCTTAACTTTTAAGGCACCTCAATATCTAACGTCGACGAACAAAGAACTCGTGCACTCCTTTCCGTTGAGGAATTTTAACTATTTCTTTGATTGCACAGAGTGACTTTCGAAGAACTTTTCGACTTAGTCGTCAATAAATTGACTTATTTCGCTATTAGTAATTTACAGAAAACGAAACGCATGAAAAAGTGTTAATATTTCACAAAACAAACTGCTCATATATTTAAAAAAAATGGTTTTCTGTAAAGGCGGTTTACGGACGATAGTTTTACGTGATAACGTCATAAAGAAACATTGACGAAAAATTGCATACTCTTATGAATTAAATTGAATTATTATCACTGAATTATTGTTATTTTGTATAATACAAAGAAAGAGTTAATTGAAAAATAAATTTTTTTCGATAAATTAACATTTATTTACACACGTTAATTCAAATATTTTTTTACTTAAATTACACAGATTAATTACAAGTAATAATGTGCTATTAACAATTTATTTACAACTTATATACGTGTGATATATTTAAGATCTTCCAATCTGCGTTATTCTGTTAAGGATAGGACGATGATAGGAAAAGTACGAAATCAAGGGGAGTGTTTCAAGTGTAATGTGTCTTGTAATAAATTCCGATGCTTGGTTTATAAGACGTTAATCGATTTATAAGACGTTATCAAAATATTGGTAATTGTCTGAGTCAACCCAATCAACAATAAACAAACCTAAAACGCATCACTAGACGTTGCTAAGTCGACCAGAAAACGAGTCGTTAAATCTCAAAAAGTCATAACACAATGAGTCGAAAACGTGTTGTCGTTATTGACTTAACTTGTTAAAATTGTAAATGCATATCTTCATTATATTTTATTTATTGGATTCCAAAAAGATATAATATTCTAAAAAATATAAATCAAGAACAAAAGCTAATAAACGATGTGTTGAAAAAATATTCGCAAGACCTAATCATTTCGAGTCTCGGTAAATGATTGTTATGATTAAACTACAGGTATAATTAACTACAGGTACGATCGTGCTGAATTTCAGTATAATCACCTATTAATATAAAACAAGTAGTAAACAAAAAAAACTGTCAAACTTGAATGTACCTCGCACTACGAGGGTTCCGTGAATTTTAATTTTTTGAAACGAACCCCACCAGGCCAGATGTTCAAGTCAAAAAGAGAATTACATTTTTTAACGTAATATTAAATGTTTATTTTAAGTGATTTAATTTCAATAATTTTTTAATTCTTTATATATATATAAGTATATATATATATATATATATATGTATATATCTATATATATATATATATATATATATATATATATAAGACAAATGTATGTTCGTAACGTCTTAGTTTTCTACACAACTGCCTTCCACTTTTGGTTGCGATAGATAGCAATTGATTTCCCATTGACGCTAAGAGAGCGATGGCTGTGTGTAGATGGGAGCGGGTGGCAAAAATGTGTGACGTTACGGAATCATTACAAAGAATGTTTCAGTTTCCTGCAGAAAGTTTCAGAATTTTATAAAAGTTTCCACACTGTTCTGGAACATCGTAGATTTCTCACACCAGCCTTTCTCAACCACACCTACCCCTCACTTCTCTTACCAGCGGATATCGAATGGATCTAAATATTCAAGAACATTCTGAGTTGGTAGTAATATATGCTATCTTATAGAAATTTCGATCCTCGAAGATATATAAGATGAACTACTGCGCGTGAGAATTATATTCAATATTATTTTAACAAACAAAAAACGGATTAAAGAGAAAAAAAGAGAAAGTCTGAGGAATATTCAGACTTAATTTTTAATTGGCTATCTTGTACGAATTAAATCTGCTCCGCAAAAATTGTGGTATAAGGCACATTAAGATGCAATTATTAAAAAAAAAACAGTGAATATCGGTTTTTAGGCAATATTATAAAAAATCGATTTAATTAAAACACTCATTTATATGGTTTTTTCTCAATTTATCATTACATTTTTTTTCTACTAATTCATTTTATATATCTTCATGATTCGTGTAAATATCGCAATAACTAGTCAAATAGTTTAAGAGAAAAATTTTTTAAAATGTTTATTTCATTGTTTTCACGAAACCTATTTATTTTTTAAAGTTGAAATTGCTTACATTGTTATCAATAGCCAAGGTGATCAAATTAAAAAAATAATCGAAAAGATTTAGACCAAAGACAACTTCAACATAGAATCCCGATAGGTATTGCCATTTGTCCAGAACTTATTTAATAATTGCCAGAAAATTACTATAATAATTGTTAAATCACGACTCAAATAAAACTATTTACATTAAAACATTAAAAAAGGCGAAAAATTATTCTTTTAATTAAAAAAAAATTTCGATTTCATTATTCATTACTTATGTAATAAAATATAGTGTCTGTTCGTCAAGTTAATTACTCTACTCACTAAGATGCAACAGAAAAGTCTAAGACGTCCCAAAATTACAAGACATCGTAATTCAATTCAAAACAATGACGCAATTTAGTTATTGGGATCTTTGTTTTAATACTAATTTCATTTACCGTTTAGAAAATACTTAGTACCTTTTCAAAACAATTTTCTTTCTATCTTAACAACAATGATATAAGAACAGTACATACAATATGTCCGGTATTATATTACTAAAATAGCTCTTTATTTACATTACTTCATGTGTGAATAATTAAGTGACGGACGTATGCGCGAAACAAGCGCGAGCGGAGTGCATTTGAAATGAAACTAGCGAGTGTGCAATTGCAACAAACTCGCACTCCCCAATTGCACTTGGTCTGCGTTCGGATGCACCGCGCCTCGGCACACTCCATCTCATACATTAACGGCGAGTGGGAGATGTGGGCGCGCGGAATAGTTTGCGTTTATTTGCACAGTGGCGGCGGCAATTGAATCCACCTTAACTGAAGTAGTTATTTTAGTAAATGTTAGCACCGTGTAACTAGGGATGTTCCGATAACTTCAAAGTATCGATACCTGCTGATATGAGTAGTATTCATTATTTGGTACTTCTCATATAAATACCGCCAAAATATTCTTTTTAGCGATATTGAAAGGAAGAGGAAAAATAAATTTTTAATGGCATTATAGAGCACCAGTGATGTGTCTTCTTAATACAACACCCTTGCGAAATGCTCCTTGCAACGTCAAATCTTCGCTATTTTTAATGTAAGTAGTGCTTAGTATACAGTCTTTTTATTTCCACCTTCATTCCATAAAGAATAATGCGTCAGGCATACTAACTTTCATTTTTGAACGAACGTTAGGTGTTGCGATGATAACTTGAATTTATAAATTTCATGCGAACAGAACGTGTTTAGATTACGTTATGGATGAAAATGTCATAAATGAGGTTTTCGCCTTGAAAATGAAAATGACCAACATAACTCAGTAACAGAAAAAATAAAAGGCAACACCCTTTTCTCCAAACCAAACTGCAAATATTTTCATAACTGCCGAACGTGACATGCTAAGAGTGATATGCTGGAATCCTTTCCAGATACAAAAGTGCCCCTCTAGGATAAAACGCTATTCCGTATTCTTGCGAAGATGCTGACGGCGGCGAGCGACAAAAAACATATCTCTCGCAAAGCCGACAGCGCACACTCTGAATATTAAGTGACGAAAGCCGACGATCAGACCATCCATACATAACATCATTCTTCATACGGCGACTGATGAATATAAATGGCAGACTGTAAAGACACACTCATAAAAGGAGCGTACAACGTGCTCTGCGAAAAGTGTCTTGCCAACGAAGAAAACTCCACACAATTCTGCTAAAAAAATATTTACGATCGAGTTATAAATCTTAAATTCTGTACGATATTATGGAGCGTTTGACCGAAGGTCAGTGTGTAAACCGAAGCTGAATCCGATGTTCGGCTGTCGCCATCACCTTCGCTGAATTTGAAACCGAAGCCGAAGGCGCAACCTGACTTAATATACTTACTATAAATTACTACTGTAAACGGCTTCATAAATTCTTATTTAGTCAATGATAGACTATTTTATTCGCAGTTATTGATATGAATGAATATTAATAATGATAATAGAACACATAGTTTATACTTCGTGTAATTTACCTAAATAGTAACATTTAGCAAAATATATTTAACAGTACAATAATTGTTATTAACATCACTTGCAGTATCATACGTGAAATCATTCATGTAAGAGACTAATAATTATGTATTACTTTGGTCAATCAACGTTACAGTATTATTTTCGTTTAAAATATTGAACCGTGACAATATTACCTTAAGCTACTGTTATTTGTAAATAATAAAAGAATTAATCATCTCAATAAATGTAGAACATTTCGCATTTAAACTAAAAGATCTTATTTACCAGTGTGCTCAAAATACTACTTAGTATCTGATCAAAATACGGGTAAGAAATAAAAAATTAACAAAAAATGTAGTAAACAAACCTTATTATAAAATAGGAACGATGGCTTTGTCAACATTTTGCTCCGTGTATATTAACCTGTCTATCGCCTTAGATGTGATCAACAGTACTGAACAATTGCTTATTAGTAGCACTAGTGGGAGGAGCTGACACTTAATTGCTACTTTTTTAAATTAATATATGACTTGAAGCCCAGTACTGAAAAATGTCCGCTTTCCTCAGAGGTGAAGATTTTCCGATGTCGAAATAATTCCGAAGATTTTCCGAGGTTGAAAAAATTCCGATGTCGATGCCATATCATCTATCTTTTAGGGATGACTATCCCATTCATCTTTTAGGGATCTACGACTCAATTTTCTATCTCTCTTCTTCAATTTTCTTCTTAAATATTTTTGAAAAATTTTGCCTTAAAAATACCAAAATTTCACTTTCACATATAGCAATTTCATTACCAGTCAAATACATAGTTTCAAATCGAGAATCGAACAAATTTGCATTCGATTAGTATAAAATATTTCTGGGATAACAAAATATTTCTGGGATAACTAAATCTTTCATTAACAGGTTCACACGAGTGTTTTTTTCAGCTGACTGATATTTTCAGGGTCTTATTATACCAGGGCAAGTTTTTCATTTAACATGGCAATCAAAGGTATTATTGAGATACGGGAGAAGAATCCATAGAAACATCAATTGTCAATTCATAAAAATACTTATGGACCGTTAGCTAATTGTCCATTATTCAATTGCAACTTATATTTAACCGCGTTCTGCGATACACAAATTAACTACGGTTTATTGCTCGAGGATTCTCTCAAAGTAGATACTGTTTCCACGTATTTCAACGTCTTATATCAATGCATGATTAGGTAACTCACACACTTCTTGAAGTTTCTTACGTAAGCAAGTGGTCGGTGTTCTTGGAAGCCCCTACAAATTTGCGCCATATTTTAATACTTCTCTTATTGAGTTACCCTTCAAAATTGCATCATGTATTAGAGGTGTTTGTATATGAGCAACGCATTCAATAGAAAGAAAGTTTCCAAATTGCCATTAACCTTTGGTCATCAGTTCCATTAACCTTTGGTCAAATTGGCTACTAAATACTTATCAGCTCTTGAAAGCAGTGTTTATTCAGAAAGGTTTGTTGGTGAAACCGGAAATGTTTCTAAAGAAAAAAGAAAAAGACTTCTTTCTGAAAAATGTTGAAATTTTCTTAAAAATATTGAAAAATTTATATTTCTGTACCACAAGCTGCCATTCATTAATTTTAAATACAATTCGTAATGAGAATAAACTAAACAATACAAGAATTCACATTCTTAGTTGTAATTAAAATAATTGTTTTTTTTATTATCATTTTATTTTATTTTATTTCAGTGAAGAAAAATATTGATATCTCTTACTAAAATACATAATTCGATTATAAAATAATTAATAATTAAATGACTGTGTTTTATACAACAGTCTTATTTTCCAAGTAAATGGTAGATACTCGCTATCCAGCTGAATAAGCCAAATACCGAATATTACCCAAATATTCGTTGCAACTCTTTAATTATGTTCAATCCTTAAACCTAACATTTTTAGTTGTAAATGGGGAAGTCGAAGAGTAGACAAAAGAGAAAAAGAATATCGAACTAAGGCAAAATATTCCCCAGTAAATCGGCAAAAAGCTCTGCAAACTTTCTGATTAAAGTTCAAAGCCTAAAAAGCAGCAGAGTGTAATGGTATTTCATGGAATACTCTGAAAATAAGCTCACACAGTCACAAGGCTACCCCTTTTGTGCTTAAGCACCACTATACTTTCGAAAATATTATTTTTATTAATAGTACAATTGCGATGGATCTATCGGGTTCCCAACGACACTTTTTGATATTCGCCGTATAATTAAATGTGTCTTACGATAAAAATTATTTGAAAAATATAACTTCAAGGATAACCTCCCTGGGGTGGAACGGGTAAATTTTTATAGAAAGGCATAAAGATAGTCTAAAAAAATTTGTTACAACCACCACTAACTGAAAACGGTAGCTTAAAATACCTAAGAAATAAAAGGTATCAGCGGGACACCTTTATAATTATGATGGATGAAATCACCAAAAGAGGAAGTTGCTTTACGATATAAAAAATAAACATCCGTAGGAAATCAGAAACAGTTTCAACCCAGCATGGGTTAAACTTATGTTCAAATAATGTGATTGAGCAATCCCAAAGGAAAAGTCAAGAAAGATAGTGGATCTTTAAAAATAAATGATGCCCTTTAAATACAAAATATTTATTTTTGTGTTTACATGAAAAAAAATGTTCGTATTTCCCAAAATTCCTATAAAATAATAATATATGTGTGTCAAGCAATTTCGAAGAAAAAACGGCTGGCGGACGGACACGAAGACACACTAGTGAGTGATTTTGTAAAAGTTCCCTTATTCCATTTAAGGTAGGGAACCTTAAATACCGAAAGTAGACCAAAATTAAGTAATTTCACTGTACAATAACACTTCTTAGTTTTCAACGTATTTTCATTGTGAACATTCCACAAATGTATCAAATGCGACTGGCGAATTAATACAACTTTTGCTTACCATAGTATACCTACTGAAAATTACAATGTTGGTTAAATTTTTCATTATGTCTGCTCCTTGTCACCTTATGGTCAACACGTTGCAATTATCTAATTATATACCTATACAATTATCGCAAACATAAATGCCCTATAACTCGACCGAGTGCGCGAGGACGTGCGTAAATAATTTTCGAAATTGGGTTCATTCTTCTTAATTTTTGGGTGAACATGCCTTATTGTAAAATAGGACTTATTTGTAACAAGTACCTGTTTTATATAGAAATGAGACCTATAATTACTAGATAAATTTAATATGATGATTTCTCTGGAGCAAAGTCTATATAAAACAATCAACACGATTCCTGAACTGTATTCTTTCGAAGATGATTATTGCTATAGGTTTACAGATATTCATAATCAATTGCTCATTTTCATGTATTTCATCGATTCGTAATATCTGGTGATTACGATTATAATATTTTCCGTTTAATGGCTCCGTGGATTTTTACTTCTAACTTCACTAAAACTTGTCTGTGAAATGTTGACGAAGTCATACTTAGAGTTACGTAACGAATATCAAAAAAAGTACAGTCAGTAGCTCTAGAACCGAGCTTTTCCTGCGCATTATGAATGACAATTTTCCCAAGGTCAAAGCCTGACTAAACTTCTTCTTCAGGTATATTCATCACGTTTTATAAATATCTTCAGACACATTTTCAAAATAAAAGTGGCTTACAAAAGTAAAATTACTGTTAGCTTTTATAGTGTAGGATATAAAATTTAAAAAAATGTGATGAAAGTTGTTTAGCTGCTCAAAGTCACCGTTACGTATTACATAAAAACGTGAAGTAGTTCAGGAATGACTGATAATTGCAACTTGAAACATTTCAATTTTATATCTTAGAGATTTGATGAGAATTTCTACTTTGTTGACGTAAGAAACAATGTTTTAATTAATAAAGGGAGAACCATGAAACTTTGTATGCATTCTAATACATCTTTATTTATATTAAAAATATAATTAATTTCTTTTTAAAACGATAAAAGCTTCGCAATAACTAAATACTTGATTAATGGACAGCGACATTTGTTTCTATTACAAGCGACAGTGACAAACTAGTAGATTTATCATATTCCACTAGATGACGGTCATTCTTAATAAATGGTTTTAATATAAAAATGCGTTTGCATTTAATAACTGCAATATTATCACTATCTGGCTCTAGTGTACCCTCCTGTGTGCACTTCAAAAGGAAAAAAGTTTGAAAATCTAAAAACGGTACATTTCCCGCACTTGGTGCAGGACAAAATTACTAACCAAAAATAAAAATATAGGATACGTAGATTTGCCTTTTAAATGATTAATACCTTCTTCTTCTTAATGTCTTCGCCTTCGCCTTCCTCTTAGTCGTATAGAGTATTTCGCTTTATGCTTTCAGTGGATGTTCCTTGATCCTATAATTTTTTTTTATAATTTTTTATTACTTTCTTGGCAATTGTTTTTTCTATACACTTCTTTGCAAGATACTCTGCAAAACAAGCGATTTTGGTAAATTAGCTGTCGATGTTGAGGGTACATTTTAGTGGGTACGCCTGGAGCGGTTCAGCAATTCTAAGAAAAATTGGTTCTTCTGTTGGATCCACTGGAAATTGTGTATCTGACCGATCCATCTCATTTAAAATGAATTTTCGCAATTTCCTGTATTCATGTATATTAATAAGTGCCTTCGGAATATAGATCTCAATTGTTTAGCGATTGGGTTTTTGTTGCATCCTGTTTTCATCATGTACAGACCAAATAAATATTCTATAATATCTTGATTAAGTCTATATGTCATTAACTTAATTCCTAATTGTTATTCTCTTCTTCAAAAGGTTTGAATATCACTCCGATTGACTACAGCGTTTCTGTAAAACTTGAAGGTACTCTTTCAATTAAGTACCATCTTTCTTGTAAGTAATTTTTTTTAAACCCTTCAAAATATTTAGACCATCAATTAAAGTTCTGTGAACATCATTTTTTTTATAAAGCGTGTTTGTGCGAATTTTTATGTTTTGAGCTTCTCCTATTTAGGGCATCAAAAATTATTAATTTTTCTATAAATTTTACAGTTTGTGAAGCAGCAACCGAATAACTGAAAACTTGTGTAGCCAACTTCACTTTAATTTTCTGCATGCGTTTGGACTTATGTGTGCTTATGTTACCTTTTTATGCTTTTACTTTTATTACTTCCGTAAATATGATAAAGATCAATTATGTCTTTAAAACTTACTTCATTACCTTACCATATGAAATTGTGTATCAACAAATTGTTCTTAAAATTTTTAATAATATCAATCAGCATACAAAATGGGGTATCCAGAGTCGCCCTTAATCGTATTAAGGCATTCACATTTGTTGTTCCCTGGTCAGACACAACTGTTTTGGCAGTAATTCCAAATTAAAATTATTTAGTAGGATTCTTATTATTGTGCGTTTTAAACTTTCTGTTTTATTGGTTGTATGTGTCAAAAAAGAAGTAAAAAAAATCTTCCAATTTTGATACAGCCTTCTTACCAAAAAACCAAAGCAGTTTTGGCTAACTTGTTTTTTCTTTGACCTTTTCTCAAATCTTAAAAATCTGCCACTAAATAACATTTTTAATATTGAATATATTTGGCATTAATTTTGTAGAAATTCATTATTCACAATTAAATGAAACTACGTGATGTAGTATTATTTCTACTTTCTTTAAGTTCTTTGCCACGACCTAGGTTTCGTTGTATTACAAGATCTTTGCTAATAGCCCACGGTAGGTAAAGAACTTAAAGAAAGTAGAAATAATACTACATCACGTAGTTTCATTTAATTGTGAACATTTTTAATGTCATTATGGCGATTTCAGCAAAACAAATTACACAAGTTTTTTCTTGATCTTGATATGTGATATGATTCTTGATATGATTTCTTGATATGGCATACTCAAATTTCTTTTTAATATTCTCAAAACTGAGATTTTGAGAGGCCCGGAAAGCAGCTACAACAAATATGGTTAAAAAGCATAGCCATATTTGTATTGTACTAGGAACTGCTAATACAATTCTTCTCATATGCCGGTATATAAAAGGAGACTTGTAGAACAAGGGAGGACTGAGATTCTTTTCAGCAGTGGTCCATTTATTAGTACCTCTTTTTAGCTACATTTTTGTCAAAATTTTAGATGTTTCACTTTTCAAAGGAAATTTTTCAATATTCATTATATTTGCCCTTTAATTTCTTTTTTAAATATTTTTTGGAAAAATCATATAGCTTTTAAGTTTTTTCGTCCAAAAAGTTACAGTACATTTCAGTTTCTTTACCCGTTGTGATGTTTCTTCAAGTGAAACTGGACGGGGCTTGGATTTGGGCGATGTTTAAAAACTGTATTCTGGATTCACGGTTCAAAATATTCTTTTTCTTATTCTAATTTCTTTTTTTCTTTATAACCTTAGTTGGTATCTTCACTTTTCAATTTTCTGGTGAAGATAATTCAGCTTCAATCGAGATTCTACATTTCGGCACGGCGATTTTTCCTAACACGGGTCCGATTCTCGTGCTATCTTTGATTTTAAAATATTTAAAATGGGATTCACGGAAGTACTTATCTATTTGATATATCATTTTTGGTTAAATAGCTCAAAGCTATTTTCAAAAAAAAATATAAAAATTAAGAGTATTTCACGGAAACAATGCATCTTTAGGGGTACGTTTATGCCTATGGGTGGTTTAAGTTAAAGATAAAATAAGTTACTGCTCGTACCGCTCATAGGTCCTACGATATTGTAACAAAGCATTTGGTTTCAAGGGATCTCACCTGTTCAAACCTAGACCTAAATTTTTGTGGCTAACACGATGAAACAATTAATAAAATTTTACAGTGAAATCATTGAAATTTTACCCTTGTCAACTAGCACTGATCAATATACGTAAGCCATTAGCCCTGCTTTTGGCTTATATACAAAATTACTTAAAACAAATTTCCATGTGAACCCCTATGAAAGAAATAGATACATTTTAGTTAGGGTTGCCAAGTAGCCGAGCTTCACCGCTCTTATCTCGGAATGCGATCATATGTCCCAGGTTTCGCAATTTTCAAAAATATCTCTAAAAATCAAATTTGCATCTAAAGTAGTAATCGAGCAAAAGTTTAAATTTCGCACGCTTCGATGACGCGACTAAGGGTGCAACCAAAACTTACTACTACAGATAGTAGGTGTCAGTGCAACCCGCTATCCGCCCGCTGCCGCCACTGCAACTCCCATAAAATGCTAGAAATAATATGTCTAATAGTAACAAACGTAATAATATAAAACAGAAGTCATAAATAATAATTAAGCCGCTTAATTATATTCAGTATTGATAATAAAACTGCATTGGCATTTCATAACTGGCTTTATTTTTTGTCGCAGAATTAGCTCAGAAAATCTGGCAACACTAATTGTAGTAGTTGTTAGCAAGTATGTGTCAATTATTAATTTATACCTCAGAATAAATAATATACGAGTACTACGTCATATACTGATTGATTCATTCCTTTCATTTTCGAATGAATGGGGTTCTTTTTATTAATTCATTCGCTAATGCAATATTCGATCTAAACATGATTTAAATGAACGCATGTGTTCCGTAGACGAGAATTCATTCGAATTTTGTCATTGTATTTATTGTCTAAATACAATTGGCTTAACTAATTAGATGTTTGTAGCGCAAATATTCAAATTTCATGTTTGACATGCGAATGGAGTAATTATTTATTCTATTTTAAGGTGACAGTACTTTGACATTTAATTCTTGGAAAATAAATCTATTCGATATCTAGCTCTATTCAAGCTTTTTATAAGTAAATGCTTTCATTGTTATTTTTTAATCGTTTCTATTGATTTGTGAATCGATTGCCGTAGAATCATTTTTTGCTCTGTGGTGGTGTTTGACGGTTGTGAAGCTTTACTGACCGGATTATATTAATTATTTTATAAAACGATAAGGAAAAAATTATTTAATTGATTGTTTTACTTTATATTTAATATGGTATTACCAAATTGTTGAGAATTAATATTTCATTAGATGTTTGATTTAAACTGAGATTTTACCATGTTGTATTTAAGCAGGAAACACAGTGAAATGTGAAATCATTTCACCAATATTATGGTTGAGTAAACGGAAATGAGCTTCTATTACTTTTTTTATAAATATGTCAGTTATGACAAAATGGCTTTATAAGTAAAAACACTAAAAAAAATATTTGTTCTTCCATAGTGTATTAGCATTCTATGTCAAAAAAAAATTGTAATGTAATTTACATTACAAAATTGTTTATGCAAGTCTTTCCATTAATGTAAATAAAACGAAAAAGATATATTCTAGTAGGAAGAGCTATTCTGCCGCGTTCTGCACGAAATAATAATATCCATTTACCATTCATTCGGCAATTTTATATCAATTGTTGCGAGTCAGTCGCACGAATGACGATCCTCTAGACAAATGGTAAATGATTCGATCGGTTACGTTACAAAGATCGAGTCATTCGCTTTGATAAAACGAATGATTGAATCTGATTCGATCATTCACGACTGACACATCTCTAGTTCTTAGTATACTAATTAAACTCAAAAACAACCTTCACGGAATCAAAGGACAATGCAAAGGTCCTAAATAAAATCACAAGCAACGCAAAGATCACGCAAAAGGGTAAAACTGGAATGAATATGAATTCAGACAAACGGGTTAATTGAAAGTTGTCAAAAAATAACGTTCTTCTTCAGTAAATTGTCATTAAAATAGGAAAATATCATCGTATTTATGTTAATAAAACTTGAATAATCATGTTTAGTTTCATCGGGGTTTCAATAACTTTAACATATATTTTAACCGTTTTAATATGCTTCCTTGTAAAAAAAAAATTATCCCGATAATTTTACTGCTATACGATGAAAAGAAATGCAAACAAACGACGCGTATGCCATCTGTCGCAAGTAAAAAGTTACTTTTACAGTTGAATCCAAAAAAAATATTTCGATGGCATAAATACATTAAATACGTGTTTTACACATCCCGTAACCAAAAACGTTAAAAAATTAACCTAAATAATTTATTTTCGTACAATAACGCTCTTTGGAAATTGATATAATAGACTTTTTATTGAAATTTATCTCTCAATCAGTCCAAATTATACTTGTACCGACATCTATCTGTGTTAAATCCCAACGAAATCTAAAATGTATGATGCTGACCAAACATGGTAATAGGTATCTTGTGTTAGCCGTGATTTTTACAGACATTACTCATCTTTACAATGTATGCGATAGTAAAACACTGAACTATTTAATCTATATTATTAACTCAATCAACTACGGCGGTGCATTCAATCGAACGGATATATCATTTTATTATTAAAACCGATAAGTGGCAATTCAAAAGTAATCAAAACAACCAAGCAAACCTTGGTGGTAAAACGTCTATTTTGTTACAAAACATATTTCTACATAATTAAAAAAAAATTAATTTTAAACAATTACATTATAAAAATACTTATACAGGAATGAATTTAAAAAAAATTGTGAGCCGTCATCGCAACCGCCTGGCAGATATAAAACCTTATATAATATAAAACCTTATAGAAAAGCACGTCGCGACGTTCCATCAGAATGTTTTAATTCCCTTCTAAACGCAAAATTAGATATTTCACAACAAAAACCTTTCATCATAACAACAAACTTTGAAGTTTGTAATTAATTATACTTTCAAAGTTCAGATATTTCTTTGCGTATTTGGAATGCCATAATGACCGCCACCGCTACCTTTGCTATATGTTTTAAACCTTAGCGCGGATACAAGTCGTCACCGCCACGGATCCGGTCTGTATGAGGCTTTGTGCAATATCTGGCGTTAGACGTGGATTTTACAAGTAGTTTCTGCCTTCGGAAACAAAAAACACAACGATAAAATAGTGGAAATAATTTAATCTAAATTATTGACGCCACCTATCGAAAGTCATGTAAATTACGTCGACGCATTCAATCAGAAAAGAGTAAACGTTTGATTACTATATCAATAGATGGCAACTTAAAAATAGTTATAATTATAAATACATTAATAATTAAGCCTTTACTTTATTGGAAAAAATTATATCTAAATATTAAAATTAGATGATTAAAAATATTAATTTTAGTTCATAAACAAACTGACAAGTCAATTTAAAAAAAAAAAGAGAAAATCAATTTAAAACTTCACAATTACAATAAAATTATTGTCAAATATTTTTATTGGGACAATAAACTTTCATATTTATTTTCAGAATAAAAATCACTCGCATATTCAACATTTCAAAATGATACTATTATATAAATAATATAAGATTTTAAAATAATATAAATTGAGGATATTTAACATTTTAAAATAAATGCAACTCTTTGACAGTATCCCTGAAATTCAAGCTAAATTTATTTATTTGTTCACAATTGATATTTTTCTTGAAAACCCCACAGCCAGATTATAGTTAGACATGTGTAAATAAAAAAGACGAACAGTTATAAAATACAATTTGAATAACCATAATAATATGATTGATTATGAGCTTGATATCATTCATAACCTACAAAACTTTCAATAATGTAATACTAGGAACACACAATAACCAAAGACTGAGAGGTTATCAACATAATTATTAATTTAAAAAAATACAATGATCTAAATAATTCGCATTAAAGTTGAATAGAACCATGCCTGTTACAAAACATATTAGTAATCATGTATTTAATGATATAAAAATCTATTTACCTTTTCAATCATAATCTCCAGCACGAGAATAAAAAATGCTTCTCACGAAGATCAGATGATTGCATCTGTTTAACACATTCAGTCCATATAACAGTAAGATTGTGGCTTGGCATCAGACAATGCATGTGGAGAGGATTTAATATGAAATGTTCTCTTTTATTACTTTGACTCATCTAAATACCCATTTCTCTCATATATAAAAATTTGACAAAAAATTATTCTTTAAACACAATTAACTTCGCACCATTAATATGAAAATCGCCACCAATATTTAACATTAGTAGTCCTTGAGTTAGTGTAGCAGTACGTGCAATAAAATGTGATTGTCATTCACAATTCGCATACCTATGCAACGTGAGCTGGTTAATCATTAAGATACCGATGGCAAATCTAAAAAGTCCTACATGCACACATTTATAACATTCAAATATTAAAATGTTGCCTTATTTGAAACATTCGTTTTACAGAGTTACACACCGCGAAGAAATTATTCATCTCAATAATAACAAATCAATTATCGCTCAATCAGGAATGACAAATATTTGTGGTACAAAAGTGTGCCACCCTCCAGTATTTAAAAAAATTAATGTACCTTTACTCACAAATGAATGGTGGTTGGTGACCAACAGCGGCAGCATGACTGTCATTCTGATTTTGATTAGTTGCAATTGTAATTGCAACATTTTGTAATGTGCAGTATTTAAAAAATAAATATACATCTACTCACCAATGTATGGTGGTTGGTGACCAACAGCGGCAGCATGGCTGTCGATTGGTGCCCATAATATGACTGCCATGCTGATTGAGTTAAAGAATACTATATGGGTTAGAGAATTAGGAAAGTCGCTTGATGTCATCGAAATCATGGGAATGTTGTTATTTAAATAAGTTGTTTACAGATGGTGTTCCCAGATGACTTTCCCTCTCTTCACAATAAATTATTGTTAAACATAAAACTTTTGAAAATACAATAGCTAAGAAATATAAAAGTAATCAGTTGGGAATGGAAGATAATCACACTTGTATATCCACCAGTAGTATAATTACTTCATAATTACGATTTTTTGCCTTGATAAATACAATTGCACCTAATAAAAATCAGAATGACTATCCTTTCCTTGGAACAATTTTCCTCATTTTTTTAATATCAATGTATTAGCTATCATGACATAGTCACCGTCAACTACTAGATAATTAAGTAAACAAACAAGTTGACACAAGCTAAGCTGCAAGCAAAAAGCTAGTCCACAATATAATTATAAACAATATTTGCAAGGACAGTAAAAAAAATTATGAAATTTTAATCTCAAATTTTTAATTTAAAAAATATACTTGTGTCTATTAATATGTGTAGTCAGCCGAAAAATCTTCATGACTTCAGACTTCTCAGTATTCCATAAAAACACTTTCCTTAATATTTGTTTATAACGTTTATTTTGTTCATCGTTTTATCTACAATACTTTAAAAAATTAATATAACCAAAGTCATGTTCCTATTTTAGCCAGTATTAATTGCATCTCAGTAATTTTGTTTTTTTTCACAAAGAAACTGTTTTGAGTCTCACCTTACCAAGTTTAGAACGCCACCATGTTGTCACTAAATTTTAACATAATTCCAATCCAAAGAGAGCTCTCAAGAAAAAATCAAGTTTAACATACCATAAGACACAATAAAAGACAAAGAAAAACAAATATTACATTTATTGAACTTCTGAAGCGACAACAATAAATCACATCTGCTTTATATTCAAAATACAAATCGAACCATCTTATACTATCATCACAATATATACTGGTCCAATAACTTACTACTTTTTTATAACTAACACAACGCCAAACACATCAATTCTGAAACCATATTTATACCGAATGTCCTCCGTCCATTCGTATAAAAGCATTATCTTAGAAATGTAACAAGAGTATACAACAAAAAATATAAAATTGCAGACATCGATCGACTATACACGGTGTGAAAAACTTTTATACTATTAGCTAAATAAATGGTATACACTTTTTTATGAAACTACATTAAATAATAACACTTTATAGTATTTAACCACTCATGGATGATAACAAAACATTCCTTTGATGGCATTAAAGTACTTATGTAAATTCTGGATTTCTTACTTTTTCTTTACTATTTCTGCTGGTAATCTTGCGTTCTTTCCATGTATCAAATATCTATTATTTAGCACACCATTACATTGCACACCCCTTTCATGCGCCTTCATTTCCTACCCACCCTACCCTTTCAAGTCCTTCCTAATACCTCTTTTATCACTTAGCATAATCACTCAAAATTAATTATTAGTGACCAGTTTACTAGTTAACATAGATTTTAGTAAATTTCTCAAACACATTCTATTCCTAAACACACGTCTAAAATTATAAGAATAACAGTAATAAGCCGAGATATTTTTTCTATGTGCTAATATATATAACATATGTGCTAATATATATAACACCATTAAACGAATGTACATAGAGAATGCCCAATTAATAAGCTGTAACACTCGAGAATATAGATCCTAACTTCATAGGCTACAAGCAACGCATAACAGAAATGGATATACCATTTGTTTTTTTATATGCCCTTTCCAGTGGTTTAGATATATTATTTTGAATGATACATTCTTATTTAGGAATTGGAGGAAATAAAAAAAAACAGATTAATTTTCATGTTATACGAAATGCAATGAAATGCAAGGCTAAATTCAAAGCCATATGAACATACTAAGACATACATACAAAGACTAAATTATAAAAAATACAAAATAATACATTGTAAATTAGTATCTATACAAAATAACTACTGAAAAAGAACAATATTCACATAAAATATTATTGAAGGTAATATTGCTATTTCTTTTATATATAGTTATATCTTGTAATAAAATATAATTGAAAACCGGCAACTTTGTAAATGTTAAGACCTAACATGTTTCACCTACTGCTTATTCTGACATAATAAAAAGTTCATAGCCTTACAATAAGTTGAATTAATTGAATGAATTTACTAGAAATTCATAAAATTCTTTCACAGTTTGAAAAATGGCACGCTCTAGGAGGACATAAGCTATTTTTTATGATTTCTACAAATAGCAAAAAAAACTATACGACAGAAGTTATCTTAATGGTACAGCCAATGTGATAATCACCTACAGTGCGGTATAGGCAAGTTAGCTTACATGGCAATCGCCGCTGTGCCACGTAACAATACTTCCAAAGCATCCCAGGTACTCGCTCACTAACAATGTGTCTATTTAGATATTAGTAATTTTGTATTTTTATGTAGGTTGAGTAAAGTCCAGCATCTCCATTTTCATCATTAATTAGCTGCTGGTTCGTTGCTTTAGTAAAAGAGTTATTATACACAACATCTATGATATTAGTCTCTTTCATAAGTAGACACTTCGTACAATTGAAAATACAGATGAGATAGTTACCTGATTAAATAACTAAATTATACACAATCAAATAATCAATATTCTGATTGATCGATCCCCTAATAACAACTAGTTGAATATAAATATAAAAGTCTGGCACACCATCCATATTTATAACATAATGATTATATTCCCCTTCAAATAATTTTTGCTTATGGTTTATCACTCTAACTGGCTAACTTGTCAACATTTGTCAGCACATAACCAAAAAAAAAAAAAAAATAAGTGAAAATCATTCTACATCCAATTTAAAAATTCAATCTTAAATATGATGATAGCTAGTTTTTAAATGTGGTAGTAAATATTAACTTTTTTCAGCTAACAAAGAACACCTAATATTCAAAGCTTCCGAATATTATACCATTTTATATATAAGTTTGACAGGCATAATTTTAACCTAAGCTCAAAATTAATTTTTTTATACATCACTGTCAACCAACCCTATTTGATTAGAATACAATATTTGTTAACTTATTATCAATACTACAACAAACTAGATACTGAAATTTCAGCCATCTGCTAGCCAGAATAAAATTAGCACTACCGACCTATAACGCATACCACGCTAAAAATGGATTAAAGAATCTTAGGTTTTAGGCCAACTTCAAATGGTGGTAAAATTATAAAGTAAGATATACCACTAAACTACAAGTAAAAAATTCGATGAAGGCAATACAAAATGTTTATCGTAATTTATTGAAATTTATTCGAAACATCCAATGTTAACTTGCTATACAGCCTACGAGTATCTTTAGCGGAAACATATAATTTTACCACAGCAACATTAATTTGCCCCAACCATATTCAGCATCCAATAAATAACATCAATCTACATGTCAACACTTGGTAAATATTGTCTGACTTATAAAGTTATCAAAGTATTAAACTTCATACATTTATAAAATTTATAAATCCTACACAACAATATAAAACATCAAATTTAACTTATTGACTTGATCCATGCAAACTTATCCTCGCTCAAGTCTTTTTTGTACAAAAATTTCCCTTGTGCTGTGTACTCGGCAAACTGAGACACAACAGGATCCCTCATACACGAAGCCACCGCTATCACACGCTCCGTCTCGTCGAGGAAAAACATTACAAACTTCAACTCTAATAAATTTCCATCAACAACTACGTCGCTGTATTTCCCATAGCCCGAATACCTGATAGACTTTCCAAACAACATGGTCCAGAAAAATGGGACTGTTCTGAGAGGAATATCTTTCTTCAGAATGTTCAAAGCTGCTATCCTTCCGTGGTATTGCGCCAGGCCGATATGCCCGATCGCAGCAGGCTTATTGCGATAAGAATAGACAGGTGCGTATGCGATATCTCCTCCAGCAAAAACATTAGATAAGTTTGTTTGTAATCTATCGTTTACAGTGACTGAACCATCTGGTTGCAACTGAATACCGGTATTCTTCAAAAATTCCGTATTGAAAGTTGTGCCAACTCCAATGATGAGGATGTCGGCTGGGAGATTTGTACCATTAGTCAACTGTACAGACTTTAAGACACCATCTTCTCCATTACATGAAGTAATCGAATTCTGAAAAACAAAATTAACGCCTTTCGATTCAAACAGCTTGAGAAGCCCGGCTCCAAGTTCCTTTCCGAAAACGGTTTCCAAAGGACATGTGGCTGTACCGATTACTGTAACTTTCTTAGCATAATCAACACTGGCCGCTGCTACCTCTAACCCAATAAAACTCAATCCAAGAATAACAACTTCCTTGTCCTTCTCGGAGCCAAGAGCATCAGTAATAGCCACCGAATCCTCTATGTTACGCAGAGTGTAGATATTTTTCAAACCATTGCCTGGAATATCAAGCATACGCGGCTTAGATCCAGTAGCCAGATAAAGGGCAGTGTAATCTAGAGTGTTGCCATCGCTCAGTTTAACTTTCTTATTCTCCGTATCCACACTCACCACCTCTGTACCTTTAAGTACTTCTATTTTACTTTCTTCGTAATATTCTTCATTCCTAAATTGAAGCTTGAGAGGCTCACTCGCCATTCCAGCCTTGGATAGTTTAATTCTGTCGTAAGGCAAATAGTTTTCCTTTGCTATCATGATAATGCGACCTTCGAATCCTTCTTGGCGCAGTGTCTCAGCACAGGTTGCCGCAGAAGGACCTCCACCGACAATTACAACTGCAGCAGAATCGCAAGAATATTTTGTAAGAACAACTTTCTTAACTCGCTTGTTGGCTTCGAGATCTGACTTCTTTGCCCGAACCTGTAAAAAAAGTGACAAAATTTTGTTATAATAAACGTTTTACATTTTTTTTTTTTGAACAAATGAAAATGGATCATTAGCAGCTGGCAATAATTTGTGGCAAGGAGTTAAATTTAGACATGAGATAAATTAAATGTAGTCTTAGTTGTAATTTTTCATTTTAAAATATTTATGTTCGTAAAATTAAACCCATCAAAAGTCACTCCAAAACACGAAAATTCTTATAAAGCGCTCCATTGTCCATCAAAGTCTCATAACTTCCGAAGGAGTTGAAATATATGAGCAAATTCCTGTACAACCCAAAAGTCTGTACGAAAACTAATACTGTTTAAATGATAGTTCGTACACTTTGCAAATTTGTTATATTTGCTTTGAGAAGTCTTCAGGAAACAAAAAACAATATCTTTTCAGTTAATTACTTTAGTGTAACACTTTTTGACTCAGTGAATAATATATATATAATGACAAGATGACAACTATCTTGGTTGTAATTCAGGAGTAGGTTTTGCAAAATTCAGGAAAATGTAAAAAATATATTATTCATATCATATTTAAATACAAATACAATTAATTGCAGTAATCCATGTTTTGCTCTAATGCGCTTGTGGTTTACCGCACTATTTCATTTATTAACAATAACATAATAGAAGATAAATGATCACTTGAAGTATTATTGTTTCTATGTCTATTTTAAGAAATTACATAGATATTCAAGACTAATAGAATTACTTTCAGTTTTTCAGAGCCCTAACAGGCTAGTACGCTAACCATCACAGATCAGAAAACAAGTCTAACCAGAACTTGAAGGATTAAACAATTATTTTTTGTTATAGAAAGAAAAAATCTTTCATAGCATACAAAACATTATCAGAATTATAATGTTACATTAACGAAACATATAATGCAAATCCAAATATAATACAAATCCTTTTATATACGTGGAACATATTTTGGAAAATTTTACTTGTGTGTACCTCAACGTTCCGTTACATTGGTGGAAATGAAAAATACAAAAGGGAGTGCCACCAGTTAATTCATTACACTTGCAACTTTTACTTAGCAAAATATTACATTAAAATCTCTACAGCCAACAAATTAATCTTCAAATATAAGTTTGATGAACAAATTTACAATTAATAATTGAAATTAAATGAATGATTTTACAATACTAGACACCTCTGGTCTTTCATATAAAGGTAAAAACCAAAAATAATATTAAATCCAATTGTATCCGAGATCACTTTTATCTATCGCATATTTAATAACGCACTTTATAAAGTAAAGTGCGTAATTAAATATAAGATAGACTAAAGTGCGTTATGAATATCACATAGATTCTTCACCTTGAAATTAAATTCAGTGAAACGACAACTGCTTCATGTTCAAAATGACCTCAAACCTGAAGAAAAAACAAGTTAATTATGCTGCCGAAATTGTCTAACATTATAATTATTGTCACCATTAAAAATAATGAGACGTGCAATAGTTTGTAATTTACTTCTGGCTGGCTGGTAAAAATGCTAATTTCTACTGCTATTGAAAAAAAACTGGTTTAATATCAGCACTTACACGCAACGAAACCTGTATGTTAACGATAAACCACAAACTTTATTGCCACACTTTTTGCTTGTTTGGCATATCACAGAACAAGCAAATACTGAATTCAAATCTTCATCCACGTCCAGAATTTCATTTGTCATTTTTTTTTCTTTCATTCGTCAAGCTATGTAAATAATTTCTACACAAATGTGTTCAGAACCATGAAACCCTCTAGAAACTGTTAAAGAGAGTTACTAAGTTTGATAAAATAAAAATTAATTTTTCTTAAACTAAAAAATTTAAACCTATCTTTAGGAAGATTTCGTATTACCTTGTATATCTATTTAGCAGCTCATTTGATTTGTATGGTTTTAAATGGTAGGATTTGAAGGAGTTTATTATAATGTTTTTTTACTTAATAATTTGGTTCACTTTAACAACTTGATATTAAAAAAAAAACAAAACCAGTTTTCTTTAATTAAAAACGTACTTTTACACGAAATTAAATATTTTTGATGAAAAAAATCTTTTAGCAGTGTACATAGAAGAACATTTTACTCAAGTAAATTTTTCCATAACCAAATTGCAAAGATCTTTATAGTTTTATCATGTTGATCCATCTGTCTATCACACCTTGTAGTTTCTACAGTTTTAGATCTATGCTAATTAAATTTTAAAAGTATTACTTCATACAAAGCTATATGAAAATAAAACATACAAATTAAAAAAAACTTGCTAACTACGAGTGAAACACGCACTTCTAGGGTTCCATATGCATTTACGCATTTATAAACATTTATTAATAAATAATATTCCTATTAAACTATTTAAACAATTTTAATTTTTTAGGAAGAAAATATTGGGTACTATATCTTTCACATGCGCCTATTAAAAAAAGTATTTTTTTCAAGTGATATAACAACAAATTAACGATTTTCGGACCTTTTCATTTACTTGTGCTGTAAGACCTTGTTTCTTGCCAAATTTCATGGTTTAAGATCAACG
The DNA here is from genome assembly GCA_039881145.1 of Druceiella hillmani. Lineage (NCBI taxonomy): Eukaryota > Metazoa > Arthropoda > Insecta > Lepidoptera > Hepialidae > Druceiella > Druceiella hillmani. The sequence goes on along the minus strand of JAYKKI010000009.1, from coordinate 37,439,041 downwards.
GGAAGTACCCTTAGGTTTGGATTTATTTACAAGTGTCAAAATATGGGGCATAAATGGCCGTATTTTTTGATTGTGTTGACTTAGAAACTTGAATTTTTTACACCCCAGGAAACCTAAGACCTAAGTATTTAATATTAATTTCAACTTGATACCTCCATGTATTCCTGAGAAAAAGGGTCTTGACTGACAGACGGAATGACAACAAAGTGGTAGTGGTAAAGGCCATACCTTTACCACTACCACTAACCCTAAAAAATTTTTATTATACATGTATAGAAGATTACATGTGAAGTGGGAGTTTAAAATGCTTTTTTGCACATATGAACCTGAGTTGGATATCGTTGGATAGGTCTTTTAAATTAAATTTAATTTACAATTTTTCAAATCTCATTTACGAAATATTAGTCTTCAATATGCTTTTAAATCAAAGTTTCATTTACCATTATTCGCTTATAAGCTCTGTTTGCAAAATATATTAATTAATCTAACTAGACAATTAAAAAATGTGAAAAAGTTTAGACACTAACATTTGACTCATGTTAAAACAAGCTGTGCCTATGACTTTGTTCACGTGCAATTGGGAAAAAAACATTTTGTTTTTAGTACTCTTATATGTTGCATCTGTGTATACACTATTTCCATACCAAATTTCATCAAAATCCAGTAGATTTCTAGTAGATTTTGCGTAATAGCCGCTCAAATTAACATAAAGAAACAAAAAATTCTAAAAAAAGTTTTTCTGACTTCTTCTATCATTCTACACGCTAAATCCACCACTCTTTTTAAAATACTTCCCATGTGCAGAACTCACTCTATTACAATTTTATTACATGTAAAGAAGATTGAACTTTTATGAAATTGCAACTCATGACCAAAATTACTATTAGTAGTATCAAAAATCCTAATCAGCCTTTGAAATCAGCTTTAAAAATGGCAACTTGGTAACCATGATATACTTGGCCATTCTTTAAGATATTTCTCATAAACATAAAAGACAGAAGAAAACAAATCACTTTGTCACTAACAAATAAAGTGGTGGATTGTATGATAGGAATAATGAAAGACATTTAATACAATTTCCATTTTAAAAAATTTCCTAAACCTAAGAAATTAATACACACAAGCTACCGAATATGACTGTTGGGTTCTTAAATTTGTACAATGGCATATTTCAGATTATAAAAACTTTTTTGCAATTTAAAATATAATCTTTATCTGAAAAACAACTGAACCGAACAAACATGTATTAAGCTGCTTATCAAGATTGTAGTCATTGTTCAGTATATTGTACGAACAACTTGTATAATTATACATTTCGCTGTTGTAAATTTTGCATTAACTAGTTTTTGAAGATATTCTAATAGAAAGGTGTCATAAAAATTGTCATAACTTTTTATATACTTTCTATCAAAGGTGAAAAAATTTATACATTAATATTTTTTTAACTAAAATGAAACATGTTTTTAAAGATATTCAGGAAAGTAACACAAGTTTTATTATGATGAAAGTCAATTGGATATACAGAAAAAAAAATCACTATACGTTGACTACACACCACTTATTGAATTCAATTTTAAATGATTTTAAAATCAATTTAATTGATGGTTCTAAAATCATTTAAAATAAATAGTTATAAAAGTATATATTGGCATGTGATTTAACGTAATTGTGAATTCAATACGTGGTGTGTAGTCAACGAATAATGATTTCTTAGCACTAATGCCGACAATAAAATACAATTTTAAAAATTACATATTCTAAAAATTAAACTAACTACATTCCTGAGAATGTCAAACAGGCAAAAGCAAATTTCAAAATTACCCAAAAGACACAATACCAAATTCTCAGAAAAGAGCGCTCAAAAGAAGGTATGTGCACACAATGTTAGAATCTTGTAGCATATAAAATGAAAATGTCCCCTGCCCAAACGTGACATCTATGACTATAAAACGAAAGAAAATCCCAATTTTGACGACTTATCAATATAGCTGATTAAGTCACGAAATAAAGAATAACATACAGCCAATTAAGCCTTTAAATAATAAAATTACAATGACTTGGATATTAAACTTTTCTTATTTATGAGGTGGCACAAATGTTCCACTGCAGTGCTAAATAACCTCAAGATGGCCCTGTTATTGACTAACTCCTACTTCAGTGCTCATTGATTGATTGTGCAAATGACATAGACTGACATCATCTCTACATAACATGATGCAATTTTCCATCATCATAAATGTTTTACAAATATAACTTTTTAAATCTTTGTTTTACGTTAAAACTATTGTACAATACTTGAACTATTATCTATGGTCAAATTTAATTAAATTCAGTAATAAATTCAGTATGATTTTATCAACTTCAAAAATGCTCATCGTCATAATTCAACACAAACAAATGATTAGTAAGGATTGAACAAGGTCGACTGACAAAAAAACTGGCAATCGTGAGATTCATTGGTCGTGCATTTAAGAGCAAATATTGGTTTAAATGAAAACAGATGATCCACTCATATTAGACTGTATGCAGTCAGATAACGTGAATTTTCTATAAAAAGAGGCGTATTTTAGAAATCGTCTATGCTCAATAGCTGTCAAGGTCATCTTCTCTCGATTCAAAGGAGGAAACGACCAAGTTATTTTTCCCCGATGTTTCCAACGGCTATATAAGAAATGGCTCTTTACCAATTATTATACTTTGCAACTTTTAACAGGACATGGCGATTTTCTGTGCCAATTTATTTAGATTTGCCCTAAGAGATAACCCGGCTTGTACCTGCTGTTTCCTGACAGAGGACATGAATCATATTTTGTTGTAAGTATATTGGTCAAAAATTGTTATTGTGTAAGGTCAGAGGGGGCACAGTGCAACAAGGGGTACAGTGAAAAAGTCGTAATATTTCTGTCTCTGTCTAACATTTAAACTAGCTGTTTTTTAGTAAAGGCAATCACTCGATCCGCCATCTTGTTACACTTGTCATTTAGCACTGCGAGAATGTGTGCATGTGTTAATATATATTTTTTTGTTTTATGGCGAAATTTCGGTGAGAAAATAAGTTTCTTTTCGATTTTATCGGATCGCCATTGCCAGTATTATTATTATATGATTTATATATATTTTTATAATTTCATATTTTAGAGTTACACTTAACCTAACTTTGTTGGTTGATATTTTTTTCATCGGAATTGTTGTGGGGCATAGTTAAACGGGGCATATTGAAACATGTTTCACTTTGCACCTTTATCATGTTTCATTTTGAATATATTGCTTCAAAGTCATGAATACTTTTGCACTGCAGATTGTTTATAAAGATGGTTTGAAATAGAAAAATGAAAACTGAAATAGGGAAAAAAATATGAAAAAAGCTTTAAAGTTGGTAAGCGAAAATAAGAGCCCGAGACAAGTAGCGAATATAAAAAATGTAAATTAATGTACATTATATAGATATGTAAAAAAGAAAAAATCATGTTCTAACGTGGAAGCGTAAAATATGCAATTTACGCCAAATTATTCTGTAAGTAAAAGTTTTTTCACCAGAACAAGAGGCTTCACTAAAAGAATATTTAATAATTTGTTCAAAAATGGTATATGGGTTAGATACTATGGAGACTAGAAAACTTGGTTATGAGTTAGCAAAATATCATAACCTAAAAATTCCTAAAACATGGATAACCCGCAAATTGGCAGAGATAGAATAGCTATATGGTAGAAGATATAGAATAGCTATATGGCAGGAAAAGAAATCCTGATTTAACATTGAGAAAACCTGAGCCATGTAGCCTTTCTCATGCAACATCCTACAATATATATAACGTCAGTCTGTTTTACGACAATTTAGAGAATGTAATGGAGAGAAGTTGTAGGTTTGCTGATGGATAATGATGATAACTATATTACTTACTATTCCCGCTCACACCAGTCATAAACTGCAACCACTAGATGTGTCTGTATTTTGACCCTTGCAGGCATATTATAATGCAGTGGCAAACTAATGGATAATGAGGAATCCTGGGGTTCCTATTTCTATTTACAATGTGGCAAAATATTGGGCACCGCATTCGAAAAAGTGACGAGTCCTGCCAATATAAAATCAGGGTTCCTAAAAACTGGTATTTTCTTGTTGGACAGAAATATATTTTCTCACGAAAACTTCATTCTGAGTGAGATAACTAACCACCCAAAGCCCATAGAACCCAGTACAAGTCAATGTAACGACAATAACCCCAGTTTAGATGATGAAGTTAACTAACAGACCAGCCTTGATGGAACCTAGTAGAAGCAGGTCTTTGGATGAACCGCAACAGCAGGATGATAAACTTGCTGTATACAAATGTAATGAAAATATTTTGAAATCTAATCAAAATATTTTGAAAAGTCCATTAGAATGCAAATGCATTATCCACGAGCTAAGCCTAGATTGGGTTCAATGCAAGGCAGAAAAGGAGGAAAGACGTGTATCGCTACTGATAAAGAAGAAATTGAGCAGCAAGCTAGGCTTAAAAAGGTAAAGAAGAATAATGGCCAAGTTAAAAAGGCAAAGTGGGAAAAAATAGAAAAAGTGAGTAGTCTTGTTTTCAGATTCCCAAGAGTCTGACCTTTCGAGGGTATCATCAGCTTCTTCCATAGGTTCTACTGATATTCCTATATATATAAGATTCCAAAACGAGATAATTTCGTAGTAACAAATATTCTATTGGCCAGCTGGTAACCGACCTTGACACCGAAAACGATGAGTATGACATCAATTATCTCAGGAAAAGTTGAAAATATAATGGTTTTTACTTTTCACTAGAGCCTGATATGGCGGCTGTAGGCGAAAATGACATAGAACTAGTTTTGAAGCCTATTGAACAGGAAATGAAAAAAATCAATAGAGTTTAACATTGCTTTGTCAACAGTTTGTTTCACTGTACCTCTATCAGTGTTTCAGTGTACCCCAAACCTGGGGCACACCGCAACAAAAAATTAATTTTAGAAATAAGCTTATTACTCTGATTTGTGGAATAAGATCTCCGATTTTTATTTTAAAATGAATGAAGAATAGACTGAAGAATAATTGTAGGCATAAAAAATGATGATTTAATAAAAGTTATTTTTTCTAAAAAAAACTTCTTTGTTTCAGTGTGACCCTAATTATCATTGTCAAATAGACCTTAATCTGAGTTTACAAAGTGCAAATTTGCAACTACAAATTTTGAAATCCACGTTTTATTGTAATCAATTAAGAACCGTGTAAAATGGTACAAATTTGTGTGTGTCAAACTTAAAACTCAAAGTACACTTTTATCACTGGCAACAAGTGAACTAGGACATTCACTACATTTCATCACCCATACACTCCACATTTGACAGACTCACTAAGTAACCATCATAAAAATTAACCAAGATTCCAATTGACAGTATAACTCTAGTACAGGAGTAAAACTGAAAGAGAAAACAAATCTGCGTGAAGTTATGTATAAAATTCGGAAAAGGAAGATATTTCGGATGCATTCAGATGTGAAAGTATATACTTATATACATTATATATATATACATATAAATATCCATATATATATATATATATATAATGTTATATGGATATATGATGGATATTATTTCGTAGAATCAGAAACAATGCAAGATTATTATTTTAAAATACAATAATATATATAACGTATTATATTAAACCACTCTCAAATAAAATATTAAACACTAACTGTGCACACAAGATATATTACACTTATTGTATACAATAACAGACACATTATATTAATTAATTCTCAAATAAAACATTAATCAAAAGTAAAATGTAATTCTTGAAACGATGCACTCCATGTTAGGCAGTGAACTTGCTTGTCCAATGCTAACAGGAGCAGCGTTTACCCATAAGAATGAAATAATACGTATATGGAAACTGAAATATGTAACACTTTAGGTTAAAATTCAATTAAATATGTAAAAAAAAGTGCACATTATGCGGCTAAAAAAGTAGTTAACTTGATATTTAAAAAAATATGCACGGTTCTTCTAAAAAAATAGTTCACTCGGGCAATGCCGAAGAGAACCAAATTTACCCGATTCAGTGTCACTGACCAGAGCGTGATGGCTCAGTTTTGTTCACTGCTCAGAAAAAGTGCGCATGGTGCGCCTAAAGAAGGTTTCACTTTAAAAATAATTTTTAAACATTTCATTGTATTTGGTAATTCAGAATTTCCTTCTTTCTGTGAAGTAATACTCACATAGGTGAATATCAAAATAGCAATAAGAGATTTATTTACAACAGGGGCATCGGATCTCAATGCATTCATAGTGTCACAGCTTGAATACTGGATAGCATTCGGTCTTTTACATGATGGTTAAAATTCAAATATTGTATCTCGAGACATGAAATACAAAACATTTTCTTAATTATTAACGCCTTATTTTGTACTTAAGAACTGACAGAAGCTGGTTTGATATACCAATCTAATAAAACCCTTATAATGACGTGCTAAAATGGTAATCAATATTGTAATATACAATTACAAGTAAATGTTATTAACAAATCAATAGTTTACTTTCGTACTGATAAATATTAACCACAAAATTAACCAAAAATAATCACCGCACAATTTAAATATTTTATTTCCCAACGATAATTTATCTAAAAATAACCTCATAACAATTTTTCTATTGCACCGATTATTAACTTATAAGTCACTATTGCATGCATTTCCTTGTTGGAGGAAATAAATAAAACAAACTTAATCATAAAAAAGTCTGTCTATAATTTTAATTTTCTGTGTGAAATTTAGGTAAATGGACAAAATTGGATAAACTGTCTGTCACAAACATTTTTACCAGTTACTATTTTACAGAGACAGTTGAAATTTCACATATATGTTGAAAAAATTAAATTTTCATTTCAAGAAATGGGAGAGAAGGCAATCAAATATTTTCAAGCTCATCTTATTGAGTACAAAACGAAAGCTAATTAAAATGCAAGTTCAAAGTTATATAATTAATTTTTTAATCGATCAAGCCCCTGAAGGCCCCACATCAATCCCAAACAGAAATTTTCAGATTGCTTAAGGGTCTGATATTGGACCCCATATTTATGCAAAAGCTATAAGGCTGAACATTCTGCTTCTATTCACTAATTTTAGCCTGGGCGTTTGAAGGGTTAATGTAAGTTGTAAAGAAAATTTCAAGACTATGAAAATTCATTAATCTCTTAATGATCTCAAAAACTATCAATAAGGAAAATCTAAGTCAGGAATCTTGGTGATGCAATCTCTTTTGTCATATGCAATTTAATTATTTAAAACTATATATTGATATAAGTTGTACCAAAGTATAAATACTAGAGAAAAAATATCGATACAAAGTCCTCATAAGAAAATGAACAAAAATAACTGTAATCATTCATTTATATATTTTCATTATTTACCAGATCAACTTATTACAATATTAACAGAAAATTATTTTTACAAACATTGTAGACCCAAATGTTACGCGTCACACATATGTTATACAGTCAGTAACTATGCTTCAATGCCTTTATGTGTCTCACCAATGGTATGGAACACTAACAACACAAGTCCGACTTATACTTTTGACTGTGTTCTTTTCATATATTTATTAATAATATATTTATATTTTAATAATGTTGTTGAATCTGATATAAAACGATTATTATCAATAAATTCCTTAAGTATCTTACACATTTCTTAAGATACACTATTTTGAAGTTAAGGCAAGCAACATCAGGTGTTGTATCTTGCACACTTTATTTGGCTATGAAAATTGAACGATGCGTATCACAATGTTATTATTGTCGGAAAGAATAACGGATTATACTTATAATTCGTGTTTTCTTATGTATTTTGATGGAATTTCTGTTTACGATAATAAAACATTTAAATGTAATTACCTGCGGATGTTTGATATAAGATTCAGTAATTTGAAACATTATCTAATGTAATATCATCTTCTGTATTACCTCTTCTTGCGATACCTTTCTTGCGATCAATCTAAATCGATATAGCTTTATTATAAATGCTCTTCCATCAATTACACAAGTGGTAATTCCGGTTCTCACTAATTCAATATTTCCCCAAAAACTGCTTCCGAATATCCCAATATCTAAAATTGTATCACTACTACCATGTGAAGACTTTCGTTTAATTTCTCTTCTATCACTTCATCCATATTGTTCATAGCGTATCTTCTTCAATGCTTATAAATCTTGTAATGTATGTACAGCAAAATTACAGCATCACTAAAAATTTTAGGTCATTTTAAGCGCTCTAATTTTGCAAAAAATTACATCTGCTTAAAATTACCTAAAAAAAAGCTGCGATTTTATATTTTTTAATGAAACCTAAGATGTTTTATACCCACTACTCCTGCAGAATTAGAGGTTAAAATGTGAAATAAAAAACCCAAAAAATTTTCTAATTTAAAAACTTTGAAGTAATATAAATTTTTCTCATAAAATCCGCCGACTACACTTTAAAGTGCAAGAGATTCCTTATAGTATTTCTTGAATTAAAAGTGTCCACGTAAATCTGATGGTACAACCTCCTTGTGATACTCTTCGTATAATACTAATGCTGGTAGTGTTAAATTCATAATTCTTTCTTTTTTTTTTTAGGAAAAAATTTACATCATTACAATTTTAACTCACTTCTGGACACTTGATATTCTCCTACCAAACTTGAAGATTTTTATATATAGCAACACTTACTAAAGTGGTATAAATAAAAATTTCAAAAAGCAGGAATTCTATTAAGTTGTCGAGGATATTTATGCCACACCTGATGTAGGGTACATCTGGGGTACATACATAAAAGGAATTATTTTCTCAATTTTTATCGAATAAATAAAAAATAGTACAACTTACAGGTACAATCCAAAAAATTTTTATGGCATCAAATAGAGATGGAGGTAAAATAGTGTACAGTAGATATATACTAGGAAAGATTGGGAAAGGGGCAAAAATTTCCTTGCCTTCAAACAAAATTTTCAGACATTTTTCCTGCACAGAGAAAATGTCTAAGTTTTCTCTACTTTCCGCGAACGTAAATATTAAAACAAGCAATTAAATTATATTTCGGCAACAAAGATTCAGCACAGAACAAAGGAGACAATCGGCTGATTTACAATTAAACAAAATGAAACAATGATAAACATACGTAAATGAAACATTGATAAACATTGAAAAGCAACTTAATAACAGTGCCGATAAATTGGCCACCCAGTTCCCGTAACCTTCAACAAAAAGTTAGCGTACTCAGGAATGTGTACTCAGGAATGTGTGAAAATCTGTCATAATTAAATCAAAAACGTGAAAAAAGTGAACGCATTGAGAAGAGCATCCACCCTGTTACAACAGGGTGGATGCTCCTCTCAAGTATTTAAAATAAGACTTGAAGTGGTCACTTGCGTGTCCAAGCTGAACAAAGGTAACTGGAGCATTTATTGTATAAAATAATAATAAACCATGATTCCACCTCATTTTTATGGTACTAATGGTTTCAGACATAAAGTTTAAAATTAATAAAATTTTGCTTCTTCCTTACTTTAAGTCATTTTCATGTGAAATCTTCCAAAAAGATTGAAGAAAATTACAGGTTTATCAGATAGATAAAGATAACAATTTTAATATATAGCTGAAATCAGTTTGATTTCTGTTGGCTGTAACAAGTCAGAACGATTGTTATTGATCATAAAAAGTGGTTGTATAGAAAAATCAGTAACCAGTAAATTGGAACAAAAAATGAAAAACAGAAAAATCTAACTCAGAAACTATCAAAAATTGTAAGACGTGAGGTTATTTTAAGATAAAACAGGTAAACATATAAACCTGCTTTGTTCAACCCATTATTGACTTATATACCATACTTGTAGATAAACCGACATTTCTCCCCACATATTCTTTCACACTTTTTCTTATATTCAATATCATTAAAATTCTCGACGAGACCCAATACAGCCAATTAGCGAGCATTAGTCCCTCCAATTTGGCTATTTAAACCAAACATACTAAATCACATAATATGTAATGACATATATAATGCAATATGTAACAAAATATAATATGACGACAATCTCTGAGATTTTCTAAATAACCTACTTCTTGAAACAAGCAGTCAATGCTAATTGTAAAAAACTATCTGTTAATGACCTTATTTATAAACGAGTAAGGAGTCGCCGTAACTAAAATCAGAAAACAAAACATAGTAATAAAAAAAGTATTACAAAAAAGGTGCTTTATCTACAAATTCAAATAATAACCTCAACAAATGGCATGCGTCTAATGGCATGAAAAAACAAAATGAAACATGACTGAGCTGCTATCTGGACGGCTGAATGATTTAATTTTGTACGAATAATCAATTAGACTTGGCTCAAGGCAAGATTACATACTGCGTGAAAATAAAATACATAAAGTCCGTGCACTTTTCATCAACAATACGTGGTGCTCTAACACGGAATACAAGTTTTGAGAATCACTTCATAATATTTTTATATGAGAATGTTAGTGATTATTAAATTATAATTGTATCAATCAATTAAATGATTTACACATTTTGTTAATTGTTTATAATCGCCTAGCTATAGGTTTACTTATTTCCATGTAAACAAACCTACAACACAAGTTATTGAAGATTAGAAAAATGTTTATTTTTATTGAAAAAAATAAATGTATAGAATTTACATAACATGGTACCCCAACTTTTAAAAGGTTTTAACTTTAAAAATTTGTTTTGAACCAATGTTTTTCAAAATATTTGCGAATAATTTTTTTCACACTTAAAACAAACTCCTTTTCCATTTGTCAAGAATTTTTTCGACTGTAATACAATTTAAAAAATTACATACGCTTTTGTGATCCATATTAATTGCTATTAAATATATCCATGTTTACATAACACAAATAATTTAAAAAAACCAGGCAAGTGCAAGTCTAATGCGCACATCAAGGGTTCCATACTTTATTTGAAGTGAAATTACTATATTTATAATAAGTCATCACTAAATATTCTTCCTAGCACAATAAATATTTAAAAATGCCTAACATTATTAAGTAAGTGCAGATTATACATTATCATGAATACCTCAATAAAAAATAACAGTAAGTTAGTATGAGTACAGTCAACAACACTTCAAGATTTACACTGAAACTACAAATCTCATCCCTATGCTGCTGATATAAGGCTCAGTATACCTTAAGAGGACATTGTACCATAAATTACGCTTATTCTATACTTACGCATGAAATAAAGAAAAAAAGTATACACTAAGATACTTTTTTTATATTTTTATTTTTTTTCTTTATTTCATGCGTAAGTACAGAATTAGCATAATCTATGATTCAGTGTGCTCTTACCCTTAAAAGATAAAAATATATATATATTAAAATACAATTAATATTTTTGCAGTTGGTTTAAGTCATTTGTATGGAATTTCTATGAACTACATATTATTAGCTGTGATAATTTTCCTTTTAATTTCATTATATATACTACTATTATGAATACATTTCAGATGTCAAAAATAATGGAAGGACGCGAGGACAAATAACTATAATAAAAATGACCTCTTAAAACATAACATTTCATAAGCGGATTCCTGTATCGGAAAAGTGTTCATATCATAACCCCAATATTTGTGAAAAACCTATTCAACGATACCCTACACGACAGGATATGCGAATAAAAGAAAATTCATCCCCACTAAACATATAGGTGAAACACCACGTAAAAAGTTTTTTAAAAGATAAACAACTAGCAACTAGCACTGATAGGAGACATACAGAAGGGCAGGGCAAATCTATCAAGATTCTTAATTTGTTAAATTGTTTAATTTCTAATTTGGCCTAAAAAAACTGACCCTAAAAAAAACAATTATTTCCTTGCTACATTTTCTACTCAATATTCTTTACTGGCGGCAGTTTTAATTTCCTAAACTTGTCACAAACTAAAAAATTCAATGTTCTTTTTTTAATTAAGAGTTAAAATAATATACACAAACTTTGTCACATATAACCATAATTTTTTGGCATAATAATTTTGTGTTTATATTCATAGTTTTTTCCACATAAATATTATAAGACACATATAAAAGTTATGTCATTTCATCTAAAGATATATACATATATATACATATATATATATATATATATATATATATATATATATATATATATATATACACATATATATATACATATAACATACATTCTTATATAAATATATAAACATATAAATGTTATTATCAAAGAGGAAATAGCAACCTAGATACCTACATAAGGCAGAGACATTTTATTGGTTACAGTTAATTGCAAGAAAGTTAATTGCAAGCAAGTTAATTGCAACACTTCCTATCACAACAATCTATGTTACAATAAGGTGAGAAATTTCCATAGTGTACCTTTTTATCATACTTAATATCAGTATTTAACATGACAAAACATGTTTCCGTACCAATGCCGAAAATGGACATTTTCGATTAGGAATGCAAACATGAAAAGAAACATACAGTGCCTGAACTAGGTTCAGATAACAAACTTTTTGAATGAGGTCTATCGCATCACAAGCTACGTAAAGAAAAGTGACTAATATCTGCGAGAGAGTCATAACACAATTCATCATTCACATTAAAACTGCAGTAACATATTTTCAGTACACAGAATTAATGGTGAAGCATGAAATGACGTATGCATATGTCCGCAAATAGTTTAAACAAACTATGACACATAGGTCTCACGCACAACACAGACAAGTTAATATAGAGCCCAAGGTCGCAAGTGAATAACAGTTAAAAAAAAAGGATGTATTCTAATGTAGCTAACACAACAATACGATCAGTCTAGGAGATTCACATACAGACACACCATTGTTATACCATGCCGCCCACATATTAATTGTAGGTGTAAAAAAACGTATTGACAAAAAAGGCACTGACAGTTAAAATCGTTAGGCATTATAATTTAATTATATGGTACTGGTTTTTTCCATTTAAAACTTCCACAATTTCATTATCGACATAATCTCATAATGAATACTGAAAATACAATATTTTAACAAATAATATCTTATGGAAAGCATTACATTGAACAACGATCCAAAATTATAGCAAACATTCAAGTTTGTTGCTCAGAAGTATTTCCATCAATAGCTTTGAACCATTTAGGACTAATATCAATCTTGATTTGACTAACAAAACAAATAGGCGACCAATAAGAAGCTAAACATCAAATATCAGCAAAACTAAACCAACATAACATAATGCTATTTAAGACTCATTAGTTCAAGAACATTTAGTAGCAGGATTATTTTTTTCAGTATTATGAATTGCGTTTTTCAGTATATTTTTATTAGAAAAAATTGTAGTATTTTAATAACCTTTAGTAATAACTATGTCTAAGAATTGTCTTGTAACTTTCTGAAAAAAAGTCCCCCTAAAGGTATGTTTTTGTGTTCCCTGATAAAGTTGTTTCAAATAACGAAATTTAAAATAAATATTAATAATTTGTCAGTCGAAACTCACGGAATTAATGTTCCGAAGTAAAATTTGTAATCATACGTTTTACAATATTACTGAAATTGTATGTGTTTTGCTGAATATTACCGAAATTGTATCGTATACAATGTCTAGACGTTCGAATCAAACCTTGTTGTAAACATAGTAATGTCTTAATAAATAATTAAAATATTAAAGACACAATTCAAACACTTTGTACGTTTTTCAACATAATCATAGTTACACACAATAATGCCAATTTGTACACAACGAATACAAAATACAGTGAAGGGCAAATAAACAAAAAAAAATCCAATAAGCAGGAAATATAAAATACAAACAACATAAATAATTAGACACCAACCAACATAGCAGCACCAGGAAGAAGCCAGATGAATTAAAACAAAGGCCAAATACAACACATTTTTAACAGTAAATCTATTAATACTATATTATACCCAAATTGAATAAATTATTTAAGCGTCAATACAATGTAAATGACAATACCTTGTAAATTCAAGAAACCCAAAAAAGTTTCGTCAAATATACTATATTGTACACTGTGTAAGTTTTTTCTGTAAACGTATTCGGCACTGTGCTGTGTAAACGAATGCCTTCAAAAACTTTAATATTTGCAGGTAGTTTATTAAAAAATTTAGTACTATAGCATACAAAAGTTTTTCAGATCCTGGACAATCTTTGCTTAATGCTTCTAATGTCATGTCTAATACTTTACTCGTATCCATCAGAGTTTAAAGAAGTATTGTTAATATTTTTCTTTGCATATTATAACATTTTAAGACAGGCACTAGCCACTATAGAACAATCTCTGGATTTTTAACAAGCTAAATATGAAATTGCGTGTTTTTGAAGAATAAATTAATTTTATTTATATAATAATATAGATTTTTTCCTTATTAACAATTTAAGAGATAAGGGGGTGTGGCCAGAAATGTTTTGCAGTTCTTTAAGTTTTTGTATTTTTCTTTTTCATTTGTATATAAATGAGTTCTACATAATATCAGTTTTCCATTCATACATCAAACATCGAGATAAAAATATTAAAATTTCTTTTCTGAAAATAGTTTCTAGTCATCAAACAATCTATAATTACATCATATTTCAGTCTTCTAGATGATATGATTTCAATTTTAAAAGACTGTGACCAATAGTTCGACAGACACAAAGATAAAATCTTAAGTGTTTCATTATCACTTTAAATACGGAACACAAGTAAGCTAGCACATACTTCCTTCATTTATCACTTGTCTGCTAAAGATCAAAATAACATACAACATTTATGTATAATATATTTCATTGTTTTTTTATTGACAATCCTTTTATTATGCTTGTCTAGTGCAAACAGCAATCACATATTAATTTTAAAAAGATCAAAGATCACTCATTTTTACAAAATTGTCAATAGAGCAGACAGGATTAGGTTCGGCTGGATCCTAGAATGGAAACTAAAAATTAAATGAACATCAAGGACAATTTTTCAAAAACACATTTATGACTTGAGAAAAGAAAAAGATACTAGCGCTGAAATGAAGACTACAGGTAAAGCTTTCACTAAGAGGGAATTATCAGAGACAGAAAAATATGAGAGAGCAACCGATACATTCAAATAATAATGTAAAATGTGTATGCATACATGATCAATGCCATCATATATATTCTAATATGTTACATAACTCTAGTAGAAATTTACGCCCGTGTTTCTTTATGCAAATAGTATATACGTATATTCAGTTATGTAATGATCGTTATCACATCATTTCCGTTCCAAATTTCAAAGCACGATTATCTAATGACTTATGACACACTCCATATGCTTCACGTTAAAACTTAACAGTGAAAAATTAATTCACAAGTTTCGTTATACGCGTGAAATACAATTGAAATACTATATGTGCATGTGTAACATTGATAAAAATTTAACACACACGTATTTATCTGACTGGACGTAAAATAGAAGCTGGTAAAATACAAATCCTAAAAATATAGTCCTTAATATTTACACTATTTTTCTTTAGGAAACATTTGAAACAATTTATTGCAAAAGATGTTTCCCCATTCTACAAATAGATCAGATTGAGTAAAAATATTCCAAGATATTTTAAATTTTTTTTTGGAAGTTCAATTCTACTATCAACTATTAACATTTCCGTTAAAAATCAAATTGGAAAGAGGCACAAATATTGAAAAGAAGCACAAAAACCTTGACATGCCCCAATATAGCATTTTGATATATCAGGTTTAAACAATACCTCATTAGAAGCCAACATCACATGGATGGATGAAGCATGCTTTAGCATAAAAGAGAACACTAAAGTCTAATATAAAATAGAATGAAATATTAAGGATTTCCAGTATCTAGCATAAATAAAACTTAATCCTGCGTTAGTAAATCATTCAATATCAATCAATATGCAGTACTGAGCGGTGTACGGTGTGTGATACTCGTTAACTTTTCTACATTATCATTTCCAATTTTGATTATAGCAATAACAGACTCATTATCACTTCTAATTTTGATTATAGCAATAACAAACTCATAATAATTTCTAATTTTGATTATAGCAATAAAAAAGAAACATAATAATTAGAAACTGAACTTCTCATAAATGACTTACTGTTTATTTTTCATAAAATTTAGAAAAGGAAATTCAGATAACTGTACAAGTATTAATAAATACAAAGCCTCTAAATCTCAGTGCACTGTGTACAATACCATTGGTTCATACCCCAAAATATTCAAATCAAAACAATGTAAAAACAGTGTAACACCATTAAGTTTATCATGCTACTATTGACATAAATTTTTGAATCTAAGACTCTAAAATAATACCATATATAGGTTACAACGATACTTAATTTAAGTCTTCAACTTTTAACTCATTTCTTATTACAATATCACTTAGCGTAACATAAATTATTATTATTATATTTCTACATACCCATTGCTTTTTAGAAATTTTAAATAGACTATAATAGTTACATAATATCCATCACAATTTATATAAGACAATTATTAAACTAAAAGCTTTATTTATTAAAGCCTTACGAAGACTATAAATGTATGTTGACAGATATGTATTTGACCCTGATCTCAAAATAAGCACATGTTACCTTGACTAAATTCTTATGAGTTCCGATAGTCCTAATGAATTAGATTTACATCAGCGTAATGATAAATGTAATGCCGTAAGAAGATAGATGCAATATTTTTTTATAAATAAAATAATATTCAGACATATGGTTAGAAAGACAATCCGTTTACAATAACTTAATTTTCATAAAAGACCATTTTTGGAAAATAATAAAAAAAAAAAGAAGTATAAGGTTATATGACTGAGTGAGCTTTTCGTTTAATTGCATGATGAAGACTTGTTTAAATTGAAGTCAAGCTTCATTGCCGAATGATGCCAATTGCAGAAAAACAAACCTAAACTGAGTAAGTGCTCTCTTTCATAGGTTATTCTCTCCATATGATTTTTAGGATATGAAATTAAAGTTAAACTCACCCTAACTCCACCGTCCTTCTGCACTGTGACTTGGTAACATGGCAACGAATCCAGTCCAGGGAATTCTTCAATATCACCAGTCTTAATGTTAAAGCAAGCACCATGCCACTGACAACGCAGTCTACCATTGCTAAGTGCAGCCCCCGTCAGTGGAGCCCCGTAATGAGTGCATTTAGTGCCGAGAGCACTAAACTCTCCATTCTGCTTCACAAGTAGCACTCGGCCTGCATCGGTTAGCTCAAAACTCTTCACCTCATTGTCGTTCATATCAGTTTCCTTGCAAACAACGGCTTCTACATAGTCGTTGTCGGCCATCTTCTTTGATTGACCTTAAATGGGGCAAATTTGTTTATCAGTTATAAGCATTGTAACACTTTTTGTGGGTACTTTTTCACTTGTTTTTAATGTATTTAAATATAACTTCATATAACAGATTGAAAAATATAATTCATGAAACATAATAAAAATTACAAAAATCAATCTATATGTTTCAAAACTATAACACTATAACAGTATCTATTTAAAAAAGTTGGGTAAAATTCACATGTCTATACAAATAACATCCCCACATGTCAAAAAATTTAATAAGAAAGAATGAAAAAAGGATAAAAAATTACTTTTTATAGTAATCTCAAAATTGCACATACTAACAAGCATATATTAGATGATATCCAATTATTTGAACAAACTAGCATGAACATGGCTAATTAATTTTTGAAGAGAGCATTATACTGATTAGAATTATAGTCATTTTAATGATAAAATAAAGGATAATTAAGTAAATATTTTATCTAAAAATAATTTTTTTAAAACATAATTGGGTAGCATGTAATAAATTACTAACTCCTTATGCCAAGATTGCGAATAATTAAACTTTCAATTAATTAATTATATATGAGTATACTATTAATATTGAGTTTTTTTTATCAGTATACATTCTATTAGGTACCAAAATAAAGTTGCATGCTAAAATAAGACCTCACTGTTTTTCAATTAGATGGAGTTATTTATTACAATACTCCCTGTTTGATCTAGCATCGTCTAGATAAAAGTATAAATATTATTATGAAATTATCATTTTGTGATCAGCAGACAGAATCAATATTAAGTAATTTGTAAATAATAATTTGCTAAGAACAAAATTTATTAATTAATTTTCTAATGTGACGATTGTCTAGTTTTTTATTTTGTATGCTCTAATCCGAAACATCACAAAACATAGAATTATTCTTAAAAAAGTACATATTTGGAATTATAAAATTTATTAATTAAAAAGTTTCAAAATTCCAACAAATAAATGGACAGATGTGATTGCAATAATTTCATCTTCGTACAAGAACTTTTCCCAAACGCTGGTTTCAAATTGTAAATCAGAATTGAATTCTGAATTAGGGTTTTATCATTATTTAAATAAACTTATTCAGTAAATTCTTTAAAGATAAGAATTTAAAAAAACCAATTTGTTTTTGACGTCCAACTATTTATAGACATGATAAACGCCTATACCTATTCTTGGTGCATAGAACACATTGTAATATATGAATATTCGATTAGATGAATTTTGACAATATTTCCAAACAAAAACTCAACCTTATGGACTACTCACACACATAAAATAAATATAAAATTGATGTTTAAAAAATATTTGGAATAAAATTACTGAATTAGATTTGTCGTTTTAGAGATTAATTAAGCTCAAAGCTACAATTCTTTCAAAAAAAATAATTACGGCAAAGCTATAGCACCAAAAGCGACACAAAATAAATATTAAAAGCTTCTTAAATATACATTCAATTATAAATCACTTACTCTTTGAAACATTTGGCGCTGGTGTTGTCTGCCCTTTATTTGGCGAAAACGATTTAGAAGAAGAGGTACCCATTTTTCTTTATCACAAAACACCTTAAGACTAAAATAATATTCTATGTATAGCAGGTAGATTTATTTTTACTAACTACCGGTAACAACGCGACGGTAAATACGACTCACTGCATCGACCGTCGAGTCTAAACTGAATAAATAAACTGGTCCTGTGGAAGTAAACTGAGCGATAACTACAAATGACTCACAATTTACTAGCTACATGAATGAAAATGTATGACAACAGATTTATTTTTAAAAACTTACGTTCGTAAGATTGGACAAGTTGATTAATACTAGATACGTTTGTGCAATAAGCATCTATTTGATCCACATATCACAAAGTGGCTAAATGATCGTCGAAGTACATCCATGTAAAGCACTTTCTATTTCGTTGAAGGCTTTTAGGTGGGCCATTTAGAACGGAGTTCCCTTGACTTACACGTGAAACGACCTCGGCACGACTTGAAATTGTATAATGTCAACAATAGTTATTTGACGGTTTAAAATATTATTAACGTAATAACTGTATTCAGGTCGACTAAGATAAAGAATTTATTTCAATAAAATTTCAAGACGCGTTAAGCGAATCACGAATAAAAGCTCACCAAGTCATAAGTGACAGCACACCGCATTGAAAAATTTCTTTTTATTGGGTGTTTTTCTTTACATGTCTAACTAGAAAAAGTAACCAGCCTGCCTTACACTCCTACGTGAATATTAGAACAATCCTTTTTTATAATTGTTATGCAAGGAATTGTTTGAAATATAGTAAAGTTTGTACATACCGTTTTCTTTATAAGGGAAGAAATTATTACGTAATGAGGCAAGAACGCAATTAATACAAATGTAAGGTATTTATATGTTAATTTTAAAACAGCAAGAGGACCACTAGGAAATAAAAATTATTTAATGTATGTTAATCTCTTAATGTGCGTGGGTGGCGAAAAAACTAATTTATAACGGAAAAACCCATAAACAAACAAAACCTAGAATCAAACAATCGAAAGTTATAATTAGATTATAGTTTTAAACAGGCGAATTTACATATATTGATTCAAAATCGTAGATCTTAATAAAATGCAGTGTATTGTTATTACTATAGTTGTATTCTCATAAATTCACAAGGATCCATTATTGTCGGTGGAAGTTTATAAAAATTAAAATTAATTTAGTTTTATATACTTTTATATCTAAATTATCGATTGTTGACTTAGCAAGGTAGTATTGTATTTATTAATACGCTTTTAACATATTCTCCTAAATTTTTTAATTAAGGATGTAGGAATATCTAATGCAAAAATGGAAAAGCAGGTTTATATATTTAAATTCAAAAGAATTGCTGTTTGTAACAGACTTCTAAAAAAAGAGGATTTTTTCAATTCGACTACTTTTTTTCCTGTGCTTTTAATAAATTCAAAAGATTTGAGGTTATCAATCTGAATTTATCAATCTTTTCGGATAATTCTTTTTATTATTTGGAAGGTTATATCTCTAATGTGGTGCTATGATTTATTAAAATCGGTTAAAATTTTACAATGAAAATTAAAGATATACCGTAGAATTTCTAAACAATGAACAGCACAGGTGGCTGTAGTCGAATTTGAATGATTCAAGTCAGTCTTATTATGTGTTTGCGGATGTGCATATACATGAGAGAGAAAATGAATCGTTCACTTCGCACCGATACCAAAAATCTGTTATTCCAAAAATGCAAATTTATTCATGTTCGGAAACGATGTTATACTCCAAAAATTCCAACTAATCTAGTATTTTCATTATTGTTTTACTTTTCAATACCCCTGTTATTCAATGCTTATTTGAAATCAGTTAATTTTTTTTGTTAACAATATTTATTTACATAATACATTATTGCATTGTGCTACACGAATAATAGATCATCGTCTGACTTAGGTAACATCATTATTTAATCAAATTATTTATTTTAAATATTAACAACATTAATTAATCAAACTACACCTATATTTAGCGACGCCAAAATTAATAAAATGTTTATAGGTTTTTTATTTCATTTCTTTGCTACACATAAGTTGATCCTTGGGAATCCTATTCCATTATAATTTATCATAAATTTATACTATTATATAGTAAACATATAGCGATATTCATTATTTTATAGAAAAAACTAATTTTAAAATATTTTGGATATCAAAAACATAACATTGTGTAACTGCCATTTAGAAAAAATATAAATAAATAACTTTTTGACTTTCATTACTATTTTTTGCTTTAGTGTCTACCTTATATTCTCTTTGTATTCTATTATTATATATATATTATATATATATATATATATATATATATATATATATATATATATACATATTGGTATAACTCCATGTAGTTTTTTTATCTAGTATCAAGAGTGTTGCCAAATATCCTGATTTTCGCGGAACGTCCCGATTTAGGGATGTCGTGACTCATTCAGCGTAAATTATGTGCGACACGTCAATTTTTGGCCACTACTAACAATTCAAAATTTAGCGTGTACTGAGCTCAACTACGTCAAGTGCAATTGTGTATTCAAGAAAGTGAGTTTCTGAACGCGTCACCGCGCAACGGACTGAAAACTTCTCTAGTGTTATGATGCACAGTTCTGTTCGCAAACTCATTAATTATGAAGTAATAAAGGTTTGAAATATTTACCATAATAATTTCTAATAAATGGTAATTCTTAAATTTTCATTTAAGAATTACATTTAATTCATGGATTCACTTATTAGGTTACGAAAACAATCGTCAAATTAAATTTTGTACCTCAGAATTTTCGAAATAACATAATTTTTAACTATTAATGCTTCACACAAATAAAATTTGTTCTTTATCCCACCGATAAATTTATAAAGTCGACAAAATCTAATTACTTGGTTTTCGTTAAAGAAATTCTGAACTTAGCTTAGAACTTTCAAATCAGTCAATCTCTCCAGAACCATTAGTTCTTATTAAAACTTCTTATTGAAGAAAATAGCGCTATTTTTTTAAAATTGGAAAGCTATACAGGAGAGGCATCAGTATTAATAACAAAATATTTATAATTACGACGAAATTGGATATGCTAATGGAAATGTGTCCGAAAATTTTAATAAACGAAAAGACCAAGTAACTTCTAACGACCGATGTATAATATTCCGTCTTACAGTTAATGCCATTGACAATATAGTGTCACCATTTCTTGTAATCTTTTGAAAAGAATATAAAGATTTTTTATTTCTAATAACTTGGATAAATAAACTAGTGATACTTGTGATCGGGTATCACTGGTTTGAAGCCAAGCTCTTCTTCAAATTCCTGAAATATTGATCGTTAAGAACAACGAAATTGTGTTATAGATCGTTAAGAACAACGAAAATCATATACACGTTTATATGATTCATTCTTTATTACTATTAACAAAAATTTTCCTAACGTTTTTTCTATCATGATCGTATCGACCATTTTTTTTATAATTTTGATTATTTTTGTAACAAAATTGCCTCTTAATAAAATAATCGTAATAATATTGGAAATTTTACATTACGTCCTGCATAATACAAATATGATCATATCTTCCTATACCATATTCCATTTGTACTATAATTATCACGGATCTTTACTTTTACAGTTTAAAGAAATAATTACAACTTATTACTCTAAATGAACAATGAAGTATTCGTCATGTCCCATTTTTTTATAAAAAAGTGCGTACAAAAGTATGGACTTTTTTAGAAACCAATCCCAATTTTTTGCAATTAGATATGACAACACAAGTCCTTGACTCCAACATCACGTTGAAAAGTATTCGCCCGATGTGCATTCCTATCAATTTCTTAACACAATCGTCGCTCGAGACAATTCAACTGCGGGCGCGCTTCAAAACGGTCGACGTCCTTGAACATTGCGCTATAGCGGTTAATAGGCGAATTAGATTGTTGTTCCCGGCCGTAGCTGATCAGACGTGAAGCGGGAACTAAAAAGCTTCTATTGAAAACCTATTTTCCTTTACAAACTGGTTCGTTTAACTTCATTTTACATTTTAAAAAAATAAGCGCCGTCTGACGTGAAATTTTTTACCCGCAGCAGAATGATTAATTGGACTGTGATTATGTTTAACTTTCAAAATTGCAAAGTAAACAAATAAATTTTACCTTGGAATTTTGAAATTTACTTTTTTTTTTACTTTTGGGAAAGTTCAATCATCGGTAATTATCGATGATTGAACTTCCCCACAAGTTTTTTCCCCAAAAGTCGGTATTCAATTGCACTTTTAGTTATAATTAAAAGTGCAATTGAATACCCAATCATCCATAATCACTCCATAAACATTTTGAAAAATCTCCTACCAGCAACAATGCTCCAACTCAGTCTACTTAGTAAATAGTTTACGTAATAAAATAATATCATGTAAATAATATTAACCTACTGAAGTTGTCTATTGAAACATTCTACTATCTACTATAATTTACTCTTGAAACATAAAAATAAAGTGGAATTATTTCGTTCTACAAAACACATCATTCATTTACCACAATTACCATAGACAGACAATGGCGTCATATTCCATAGACAGGCATTAACGTCTAAACTAAAATTGTCTTCAAAGATATTTTCAATACAACTATATCTTTTTTATATAATTGCTTTTTCGTCTCTTTATCTTTCGTCATACGCTTCATTTTTATATTTTTTATACCTTTTATTTAGCTATAGCAAGTAACTGTATAACGGATTTATTAAAAAGTTTTTTCCTACATCTATCATACAAAACGTGGCTGACTAAATAATTGCTAAGTCCTATTAAAGTTCTTTAAAGATTATAGAAAAAAACGTGATTGAACATGTCATTAAAAAGCCGTTATATCCAAATTGAATATTTTCCATTTGAAATTTTATGTACTAATTATCGATTCCCTTTTCTAAAAAAAAATAACATGAAAGCAGATCATATGCCAAAAGGAATATAATACCAGAGACATGATAGACAAAACTTTTCTCAATAATTTTTTTCTTGAAATATATTTTGTAGTTTTGGTGACATTTTTATCCTATATCATGCGAATCTACATTGAATAAAAATATGTTGGGCGCCGTGAAATCGTCCGCCTGTTAAGAATGAAATGAAACTCATTTTACAATTTTATTTTATTGCTGACAGTGAATTTTATTCCAAAATTTAAACATTTTGTAATGTGTCATTTTTTGGGATAATTACTATTTAAGAATACAAATTCATAATTGAATAAATGAACAATATCAATTATAGCTTGCCAGAAACAACCGTAGATACACAAACTAATTTTCGTAACGCTATGTTTTTGAATACTACACTGTGCAGTCCGACGTTGTCCCATTAATAATATTGTTTTAAAAAACATTACTTGCTGTAGAAAATTACCTTTAACTTTGCAAGTTTCCATTTTTTATATTAAAAATATTTTTAAGTATGTGTAAGACCTAAATTCGTGTCAAATTTCAAGTTTTTAAGTCAACCGGAAGTGGTCTAAAATTTTATCGTGTGAGTCACGACTAAAAGTAACGATCTTCCGACCTCAATATCTCAAGAACTATTTGAACTACATTAATAAAATTTAACATGCAAGGTAACTTGCATTAAACGTACAAAAGTACAAGTCTACAGGTAAAATCATAGATAAGATATAGAGGGCCAGTTATAGAGGATTTGAAAATATCTCGAAACAGTTCGTGTACACATGATAAACTTCCGTGTGTTTAGATCATAGACTTACTACACTAGATAAATAAACGAAGGTGAAAGAGAGTGCAATAATAGCGATGTTACGTTTTAAAAAGAGATAGCGAAATAAAAACCATTAAAACCGTTTTTTGGAATGCAGGATGCACTTAATGTTAAGCAAAAATTACGTTCGCTCTTTTTTCGCAACTTTGAATTTATCCTTTATTATATTGTTAAAATAAGTGTGTCGAAAACAATGGTGACATGTTCTGTTCTTGATTATGGCACTACACATCGAAATAATCTAGATAAATGCACATTTCACAGGTAATTTATAAAAAATTGACACCGTACTTTTTGTATCTATTTTCAAAAATCAATAGAGAAATTTCTATTTTACATACTTTACAGAATAATATGCCTAATTACACGTAAAGTAAATAACTTTTCTAAACTTGAAAGTATTTATATTTATAATATTTATTTATTAAACTCTTATATACAAAATGCAATAAATTAAATTCACTTTAAATAAAATAACTTTTAATTATTTCAAAATTCCTACACAATCTGATTAAATTTAATTTTATAATTTTTTTGTTTTAAAAGTATAAATTATAAATTTAAAAAGTATAAATTTAAAAATTATTCTAATTATAATAAAATAAATTAAACTTACACTATAGTAAATTTACACACACACAAACAAATTGATTTAAGTTACGCGGAATTGGAAACTGAACCTGGTGGTCTATATAATAAGTCTCTGGCCTAGGTGTAAGCGTTGGATCTTTAAAATTTAACAGGAGAAGCGAAACACTCTTCATAGGAAAATAAAAGCAACAGGTTATTTTACGTTTTATTTCCATAAAAATGTTTGCTGCAGTCGACAAGAAATTTAGTTTACAATATACCTACTGTTTACAAAATATGGTGTGAATCGAGGATATTCGGGAAGAACGTGCTGCAAAGACGGTAACTGAAGGTAACATCGAACTGTGCAATAACTGTGAAGCTTGTGTTTGAAGCAAACGAAAATCCGGCCAACACACTTAAAATAGAATTCCGTAGTTTTTTTGTTGTATATGTTCCATAATTGTCTACATGTTGTTCCGTATGTTTTCGTTTTTGGTTTTTTGTATATTGTTCCGTGGTTGTCCACATGTTGTTCCGTAGTTGTCTACATATTGTTCCGTAGTTGTTTAAATGTTGTTCCGTAGTTGTCTACATGTTGTTCCTTAGTTATCTACATGTTGTTCCATAGTTGTCTAGATGTTGTTCCGTAGTTGTCTACATGTTGTGAAATTGCTATAGAAAATAAGGTTGAAAATTTGTTACACGTTAAACATTATTGCATGTTATCCTATTCGGTTTATTGAAATGTTTAATCAAATACTAATTTAAAATTCTAATGAATTCTAAAGAGTATGTAGAATTTTTTCGGATTTTTTTCAAAAACCATGGTTGAAAAATTAAATGGAAAAGCCGGTCACAATTTAAATCTTAGGTAAAATTTGAGAAATGGAACTTAAAAACTAAAAATGGTAAATGGAATACAAATATTTTTCATTTTAAAGGATTCATCCAATGGTATCTTGATGAGATATGTATATAGGGAACTTTTTCTTAATTTTTTTTGTATTATGCTACATATTCCTTGAGCCATTCATTGATCATCGATTTTATGCCTTTCCACATGTCTGTTGGCTTTGTCTGTCTATATAATCAGTACATTCACGTCAACTAATATTCCGTCTTTCTTTGATGTCTTTTATTCATCGTTATAAAAACAGTCGAAACTCAATTAAAAAATCCTGCAGAGGACCATTTCTCAACCATTTTGGAACTGAAACTTCTAACTTTTAAAAAAAATTGTGTTTTTTTATAAGGAGAATATAAAAATAAAGGAGTTTAATGTAGCTTTTACCTCCAAAGTTTTTGAGTAGTTCGTCCAGTTCTTTTTTACTTGTAAGTTTGTAGGATTTCAATTTAAAAAACACGAAAAAAAGACGTGAATACGTCTTTAATTTGTAATTTTAATTTGCAATTTGCTACCATACGGGGACAATCCAAAAAACTTAATGATAACAAAATCGGGGGATACAGTTTGGCGTTGCAGTTTCGAATCTATCCTCTACATCAAAAATTAAATTTTACCACTGGATAGCTAAAGGATCGAAGGATTCATTACATTAAGCGAGAACAGTGACGCATCGCGTGCAGTGGAGGAGGAAGCCATTTTGGGGTTATTTTGCTGCGTATCGAGATTTGCAATTAGTATAACTTTTGATTCGGAAAAGCTACGATGTTCGTTTAAGTTTTAATCGTCAGCTGTCATCAAAATCTATCTATGGCTTGTATATAAAACATTACTTTAAAGTAGTGACAGTGAATATAATAAGGTGTTGGAACAAAAAAATATTATCAAAAATATTTTATTTAAAAAATATAACCCGTTATATAGACGTATTCACATACAACACACGGCCGTGTCCATCACACAGCCACACCCCATTTTATCTTTTCCTCGCACCAACTGCCCGATACGGAGATTCCAATGTTCCTATTGTCAGTGTGTACCTGCCGAAAGTAACTGCGTCTTTGTAACGGTGTATCCAAAAAGCGGAAAAGTAATGTTCCAACAAAAAATTTTAAAAATTAATTCATAATAAAAAAATTCTATATTCTAAAATACAATAACACGCATCAATAATACGCATAATTATATTAAAATACTCTCAAATAAAATAAAATAAAATATTAATCAAAAAGTATGCGCATGGTGCGCCTATAAATATAGTTCGCTGCATATTTGTAGATATTGCGCTTCGTAGGTCTAAAAAAGTAGTTCACTTGACCGATGCCGAAAGGAGCCGAGTTTACCCGATTCGGCGTCACCGACCCGAACTTGACGGCTTAGTTTCGCTCACTGCTTGGAAATTTCGCGCAGATGCGCCTAAAGTGGTTTTCACTTTAAAAACCGTAATGATATATAAATATATAAACGTACTTATAGTTTTCTGGTAAAATTGAGTAAAACTAGTTAAGCTGTTTTATTTCCCAATTTTTACTTTAGCAGTTTCGAGTATGGAGATGAGGAGCATGTTTTCGTGGACATTTTCAGCAATATAACTATCGTAAATAGAAATCTGAAAAAGCAGTTTGGGAATTCTTCTAAACCGCTTTTTCACACCATATAAAATAAAAATTGCGTACTTCATTCGCCTCTCCAAAATTTTAATATTAATATTTATAAGTATTAACTACTGAGATATATTCGAGTTTAAGTGCTCTATCATGAATTACCAAATTTAAAATTTCTATTTAAAATTTCTGATGAAAACGACTGTGACAAACAGATTGGTGGACATGTGAATGATCATGTTGCAAGAGTTCCAATTTTTCTTTTTGGCATAGAACACCCTAAAAATGTATCAAATATACTTATATACGAGTAAAATTTGAGACATAGCAGATACGTCTTTACACACAGTATAAATCTAAAACAATTAATAATCGATATCCGGCAATTACACATGAAGCATTCGTGCATGACCCGACCGACATTCAATCGATCGCTTATACAGCGTTTAATTCTTGTGTACTAAATTATTAATCTACTGTTATAATTACATACTAGCGTGACCCGTGCGAAGTCTTCGCATTATTTATTCCATTATGAAGCTCAGATGACAGATCAAACAAATATTTTACTAAAATTGACATATAGAGGCGCAAGTATCAAAAGCATTGAGCTAAAGCGCCACTTTATTTATACGTGAGTGGATTTGAAATTAAACAAAAATTTTACCGACCGTCAATCATATTGATGTTGAGCCGTTAGATGGCAGCATTGCTGTTTCGTGTATATAATTTTAATAATTAATTAATTTGCAAAAACAATAGCAATAATAAATTTGTTAGTTGTGGATGCCGGTAGAGCAAGCAATTATCTATAAAATTATATATAATTTATGTGGATTAGTTATGAGGTTTTTTCTAAAAAGGGAGAGTAACATCTTAAAACCTTAGCGTATTAATATATATGATGATGATGATGATGATGATGACGTATTGACTACTACTATTATTTTGTGATTAACCATCCTCTTCACTGAACATAGTTCTCTTTTTAAGAACGTCCGTGGCGTTTGGAATTTTTAAAGAAAATTTGATTTTCGACCATTAGGCTTAAATCACACTAGCGCTTTCAGCTCGCCGTTTTTTCCGCAAAATTTCTTACATATGGTTATTCGTAGCAATACATATTTTTTTCTCATGTGGAAACACAAATTGCACCTTATTACATTTTTATTCCCATGATGACAAATGCGAGTAAATTTATTGAAATATTCACTGGGTAAGGTTATACTGTACTAAACACAAACTACCATATTACTGCACTAACATATTACTGCACTAAAATGTAATGAAACTTCAATAAACTAAGTTTCACTATAGGAGAAATGGATTGTAGAATGTTGGGAACGGGACCTCCATTATCTGATAAAGGGCGTAAGGCATAATTTAACGAAATAATTAAAAAACGACTATGAAAAAAAGTTGCGAGCCATAAAAACGACAATCGGATGCTTTTGTCAAAGGTATAACGCGTAGAAATTCTTGTAATTATAAAATTGTGAACCAGAATATTTAGGTTTTATTTTTTATCCAAACGTGTTTTTTGTCAACAGCAACTACGCAATGTGGAAAGTATGTACCTACATTCAAATTCTTTGAATTAAAAAAAAATATTTTAGTTACATCTAGTTGCTCTTTGATACTTTTGCGTGTTCTTCTTCTTGTATACAAGTGTATTTTTAATCACGACATATTTTCACAGGCTGATTCGGCCCGTTAGCGTGAAAAATAAAAAGAAAAAAGGAAATATTTTCAATGTTTTTTTAAATAAACTATTTGTTTAACTGAACCAAAGGCGTCAACACTTTGCGGACAATCAACTGATTTTATTAGGGATACTTAATTTTAAAAAAGGGTTTCCGATAGTTTTTCAATTTTAATTTGTCTTTCAGTAGTAGGGTTTGATGTAATAAAGGCATTGAAGTGATTTTGTAATAAAAAAATTGGAAACTTTTATTTTTTAAACTGAAATTTGGTGATGATTATTTAGGAAATGTTAGGGGTTTTCCGCATGCTCCACAAACTCATGCTGCGAAAATTGTTCGTAAAGAAAAATATAGATCTATATTAGCGTAAACGTAACAAATACAGGCGTAACATAACATTAGAAATGCCGACTCAATATTCAAAATATAAGGAATTAGGACTATTGCTCAATGAGAAATAACTGTGAAAAATAATTCAAATATTATATTTAGATTCGTTTAAAGTTTCAGTAAATATATCTATTTATTTGTTTTTGTTTCGTTAAATAGAGAAAAAATCGAAGTTGATCGCAGTCTGAAGTACGCTAGAGCGAATCGAAATACATCTCTACACTATTCTCTTTGCCTAACTTCGATCAACTTAGGAAGAAGAAAGCTAAAAAAAACGCGGTTTGTTCAAAATTCATTTTCATTATAATTTATTCCAAATAACGGTCCCCTTGGCAGTTCGTCGAAAAAAATAATAATTTTAGCTCGCGGAAACCGCAATGTCTACCCAATGTGCGTTTTAGCGGAAATGGTACAAAAAAATCGCAACCTGAAAACGCTAGTATGGATTAAGCATTTGGCAAATAAATTAATTATACATATTAAATAAAGAAATAAACTAGAACAGGATATTGGATCTCAAATTACTAAAACTTGTATGATTTTGAAATTACTTGATAGAAATGTTATAACTATGTCTTGAGACATATTTATTGTAATCAGTATCGCCAATAAATCCTGACATAATTTATAAATTATTGAATATATTTGGCGTTAATTTTTGAAATTCATTATTCACAATTAAATGAAACTACGGGATGTAGTATTATTTCTACTTTCTTTAATTTCTTTACCACGACCTAGGTTTCGTTGTATTACATCTTCAGGTGGGATATTAGCAAAGTCTTTGCTAATATCCCACCTAAATATGTTGTAATACAACGAAACCTAGGTCGTCGTAAATAAATGAAAGAAAGTAGAAATAATACTACATCACGTAGTTTCATTTAATTATAAATTATTATAATATTAGAGTAGAATGCGGAAATGGGAGTATATGGAAAACGGTAAACCTATTGTTTTTGATTCCATTTTTAGGGCTCCGTGACGCTTAAACTCAAAATATCGAACATCTAGCCGTCCGTCATTCACAGCCGTTTTCCCCAGAAACCGTTTGACGTGGAAACTTAGAATTTGGCATAGTGATGAAGTATATTAACTCACATATAGTAACTATAAAAATATTTATATACAAATTTAGTAGGGACCAAATAACATACTCGATCCACTACCCCACCCTCACCTCACAAACTGCTAAATTCAAAATTATGTAAACGTTATTAGACTTTTAAACTATAATGATGATTTTAGATCTTTAAAAATTGAAAAACCTTCAAATAGTTTCAAAAATTCTCGATATTTTGAACCCGTGAAGATATACTAGATTTAAATGTTGAAAAATAATATTAATTCTACAAAGAGGTTATTAGAAAACTTTGTGCCTTTAAATATTTTTAAATGCTTTATGTATCTTTAGTAGTTTATACAGAACCCTAGTAGTTGTACTTTAACTTGTACTTAATAAGTTTTTAACCTTGATTACTGTTGATTTTACCTTTTTATTTAATTTTTAGAACTTTAGTTATCGATGGAGACTGGAATTAAAAAGTAATTTTGCTATTTGTGTAATATATGTTAATATAATTTTTGTTCTAAATCGTGCTTAGGTAAATAAAACTTGACGAAGAAGAAATAGCTTTAGTAAGTTTTATGTGAATAATTTACAATAATTAAGATGGAAATTAATCTATACTGTTTAATTTTAATATTAGCATGTACTTTAGTCATGTACATAAGTGAATATGTGGTTATCAATGCAATGTCCGAGATTTTTACCTTAACATTAATACAAAATTTAGCATGGTTGCCCTATTGCTATATACAATACTAGCATTTGCTTACTCCGTCCGCGTGAATTTTCGATTATGGTAACGAGAGGTGCGAAATTTGTCCCCGAGCCATAGAAACGGTCGCAATACTTTTTTGAAAATAGTTTTATGTTTTGCCCACTTATTTTTAATATATGTGTTATGCCATCTTTTACCAGTTGCAGTACTAATTTTTTAGGGTTCCATACCGGAAAGGGACAGAACGAAACCCTTTTGTTGTGGCAACGCTGCCTGTCTATCCGTCAGTCCATCTGTCAAAGTTTACAAATTTCTAAACTAAATAAAGACTTGCAATTTACACTCAACATGGAGTTCCTGGTTCCAAAACTAAAAATTGTATTTAAAATTACTTAAAGTAATATTTCGAGGGCGCTTCAGGACAAGTAAAGAGGGGTTCAGAACTATTTAAAGAATTTCCCTCAAGAAGTGCATGGTATCGTTGAGAAGATATTTTTTCACTGTAAAACAAGAATTTTGAGGACCTTCAAAATTACCATTTTGGTAACTCAAAAACACCCTTATGTAGAAAGCTTTAATTCTACTCTAACATTTCTCATATCTCGTATTGAATATCAAGAAAATATAAGAAGAGAAATATATATTAGTAAAAAATTATGAGCATTATTTTGAAAAATTAATACTTTTTTACGCCTGTGAGAAATTAATAACATTGTTATGAAAACAACATTAATATATGTGAATAGTTTAATAGAAGTACTCTGTACACTTAATTTTTTTATGTAGCTAAGTGTCATAAAGTACCCAAGTAGTGCGAGTTCTACCCCACAGATCTATTCGTTATTATTGAGAAAAAGTACTAATTTTCATCTTACTGGAGTTATGCATATTTTTTTTTAAATGTATAAAACATCTTAATTCGATTCATGAACTAATCATGTAATAGTCTGAAAATCTGTCTATTTTTGGC
This sequence comes from Druceiella hillmani, assembly GCA_039881145.1. Taxonomy (NCBI): domain Eukaryota; kingdom Metazoa; phylum Arthropoda; class Insecta; order Lepidoptera; family Hepialidae; genus Druceiella; species Druceiella hillmani. The sequence continues at coordinate 37,406,480 of JAYKKI010000009.1, read as the reverse complement.
GTGATTGAATAACACACATCTAAACATAAAAACAAACAAACAAAATTTTTTCACATCAATGATATTAATAAGGATTTTGCATTGTTTTTGTGAAGATGTCTTTAATAAAATAAGTTTAGACCTGCCTACTCGGAAACGAACAATATGTGTACACGTATTTGATTAAGAGAAAGGTCTCTTGAACTTTGTAAATTATGTCTTATATTGTAAGAAATTTCTCGTCGAGTCTCAGTATTATTCGCGTTGAATATTAAATTCTAAATACCGTCGACGTCGCAGGAATGCGTGGAGCGAAGTCGTCTTCTCCAGTGATCTTGGTCAGCAATACTTCTATCCCGCACGCCGGATCCGGTTGTACAGTGACAATAATAATATTATATATCATAGTTTTTTTTAATTGAAATATCTCGTGTCATGTGAATTTAGGAACTTTATGAAATTACATACATTATGCTCATTATTTTGGCAGAATTGATATATTTTTACGTCATATTAAAATCTAGAACCTGACAGCTGGACATTACGAAGTTAAGAACAGCCTTTCCCCATTTGCATGCCAAATTTTCTGTTGGATGTACTAAATAAATCTACTCGTAACTGCTTTATATCGGATCCGGTTGTACAGTTACAATAATAATGTTATATATCATAGTTTTTTTAATTGGAATATCTCGTGTCATGTGAATTTAGGAACTTTATGAAATTAAATACATTATGCTCATTATTATGGCAGAATTGATATATTTTTACGTCATATTAAAATCTAGAACCTGACAACTGGATATTACGAAGTGAAGAACAGCCTTTCCCCATTTGTATGCCAAATTTTCTGTTGGATGTACTAAATAAATCTACTCGTAACTGTTTTATATCGGATCCGGTTATACAGTTACAATAATAATGTTATATATCATAGTTTTTTAATTGAAATATCTCGTGCTATGTGAATTTAGGAACTTTATGAAATTACATACATTATGCTCATTATTTTGACAGAACTGATATATTTTTACGTCATATTAAAATCTATAACCTGGGACAGCTGGGCATTACGAAATAAAGAACAACCGTTCCGCATTTGTATGCCAAATTTTCTATTGGATGTACTAAATAAATCCACTTGTAACTGCTTAATAAGATGTGTGAAATGTACTATTGTATGTATTTTGCTATTTAAGGGTTTTTTCGCGTGAATTATGCAATAAAATACTTATGTTTTCGTTCAGTCGTCTATCGTCTGCCGTCATATAATACGCAAATATCTACCGGTTTTATGAGATAAAATAGATAGGAAAGGTATTACCATGTACATGCATAATTTTACTGAATACTGATATCCGGAATGCGCCGTCTATTTAAAGATTCAAAGGTCGCCTGAGAAAAAAATTCCTTCCGTAACTCCCCTAAATTAGAAGTCCCTTCGTTTTCTCCCTAGTTTTTCCTCCCACGTCTTTTACTTCTCCTTTACTCTTGCCAATATATTTTCATTAATTTCTGGTGGTCTATTTTTGGTTGGCCATTTTATTTACCACTGTTTTAATTATTTATGTTGCAACTAGACTCACAATCTGTTCCAGCCTTCCGCAATACAATATATGTTTTACTTGGCGCTTTGTTTGACTGGAAGAGATTGCTCCTTTTGATTAAAGTTTGTACTAATCATGTAAAATAAAATACCGATTCGCCATTATAATCGATCCGTTTAAAGTCGATCCGTTTAACAAATTAGAACTTCTCGTTTTGACTTATTGACGTAAATTGGGATAAACAAGAAAAAAGTGAATTTTGCAGAATCTACATAAAACAATAAAGATGCATATTATTTTTTATCCATCACAGTTAAATGCGAAAGTAGCATTTTGTCAAAAAAATTAAATTTTTTTTTTAACAAAACTCTACTGTATCCATAGAAGTGACGAGACAGACTTACATTCAAACATAAAATCTATCCATATATATATTCTATAGTCAAGAGCTCATCTACTAATATAATTTTGACAACTCATTCGACTTGCAAGTGATTTTACAAAACTAAAACAAAATACACTCCTCTTTGAAGCTGTTAGTAAAAATAAGTAAAATCAGTCAGTGACGATATATGTATCCTATAAAAATAACCTAATTTTGAAGAAGAAAAACTGCCCAAGTGCGAGTCAGACTCGCGCACGAAAGGTTCCGTAGCACCAAACAATATTAAATTTATATAGTGCCAATAGTCCCCGAGTAAAATGGCTGTGATGTACGGGCGACAGATGGACAGGACGAAATTATAAGGATTCCGTTTTTGTCATTTGGCTATGGGACTCTAAAAATCGACCTTATAATCTTATCATACAACGTGTCATCGGGATACGTTACGAACACTGCTACCATCGCTTTGTATTCGTGGCTGATATCGAGCATATCACTGCATTGCGCAATCACTAAGTACATTATTTTCGTACCTCTATGCACCACATACGGTCAAGACTGTCAGTCGGACTTACTGACAGTTGAATACGTATTTCTAATTTATCTTAACTGTCAATCGAGTCGGACAAGAGTCTACTTTACCGATCGTATTCTATTCCATGGTCCAATTGCTAAAGTATCCATAGAAAATACGTTTTTAACTGTCAGTAAATCCGATTGCGAGTCGCAACAATGTGTGGTGCATACGGGCGTAAAATGTATACACAAAAAACTTAATTAATCGCCTCGTAGCTAATCGCTGAGTAAGCATTAATTTTGTGACTTGGCGAGATGCATGCGCATCTATATTTCATCATGGATACCGTCCGCTCCACTCCATCCAACGACTTAAATTATCCATAACTACACACTTCCTGTTTCAAGTTCCGGCTCACACGCTCTCGTGTAACAAGCAGACATTAAATGAAATGCTAAGGCAATAATATTGAAATAATACGAGTGTCCAGGCTTGTTTTCATCGATAATGGATTTCTGCGCGATAATAAATGCTAAGCTAAGAAGTTTATCAATTTTAACAGCAAGATTAAAGCCAATCTCAAAGCCTGCAATAATAATATCATTACGGATTTTTTATCAGTCAACGCTCTAGTAAAACAAATCTTGTAATCAACCATTACAAGTATTATGCTATCGTTATTGTTAGTGGAAGATTTCTTTTAAAAATTTCCATACGCGAAGAAAATTTTCCTTACATTTTCAATTATTAGTTCAAGTGTACAAAACAGTTTATTTTTTTTTAAATTTTGCTACTAATTATTATCAGCGACTTTGTTCGCGCAATCTATTAGTATATGTACAACTTTCTAACACTAAAAGGTAGATTAGGAAAGAAATATAAAATAAAAGAAATGAAAAAATGGAAGAGATGAGAAAAAGTAAACCATTCAGACGTACCTATTCGTACTTGTAGGTACATGGTTCTCATAACTTATTTCTTAAATGATAAAGTTTGAATTGTGAGTTGAAGGTTTAAAAAGTTTCACAGTAATCAATATTGCAAACAGATTTTTTAGCGATATTAACCAATTGGTATTCGAAAGCAGACACACTATTGTTTCTTCATTTTACAATTTCCTTTCGTTGTAATGTATGTACTTTAGATGGAGTGCAATTCATATTAATATACCAAATCCGTACCTAAGAATCTATTAAGAAGTTTTCAGGCAACAAACATTCAAACATATGCTAGACTGATAAATTTATGAAAATTCCAAAAACATCGTTTTTTCTATGTTTTTCTATGATTAAGTTTAATTTTAGCCGTTCGTCTGCAATCATAGTTCTTTCAGACCAAGACTGACTGAAGTGAAATTTTATAGGAAGATTTGATTGAATTACGCAGACACTAAAACATTTATCCAATTTAATAAGTAATTTATTTTGAAATACATCCCTATATATCAAAGTCAGGTATAAATAACTTTTTTCTCACGTACCTGATCAAGTGAAGTGTTGTAGCATATCTCTAGGGTAGCGCACATGATGTAGTTTTGTCTCTGGTCGGACCTGGCCGAGCGGGTACTCTATGGGTCATGCAATCGAATGTGTTTAGGAATTTTTTGTTTAATTACAGCACATCTTTGCGACATGAATCTAAAACCATAACGTTTTAGATTCATGTCGCAAAGATTTAAAACCATTCCCAACAATCAGTGTTGTCAACTGCAATAAATCCGAGTCGCTAGAAAATCACTGAAACTGATTCAACTAGGAGCGGGTCCATCATTTCATTCTGGGAAAATATTCACCAAATAGGAAGAGGCCAATAGCGGACATACTAGCCCTACTGAAATTTCAGGAGATCTATTGAATCAGTTCGAATCTCCTGAAATAATTTAATTATGATTAGATAAATCTACTGAATTCTCTAATCTATAGGTAAATGGTATACAGAATGATCGTTCCATTTTGAAAATTCTTAAATACGCCAATATTTACATTAAGATTGAAACACGAATTTTAGCATTGATAACTACTAACAATTAAATTCGAATTTACCGCTTTTCTATGATGGTGTCATCTGTAGGTTTATATGAATTATGTATCCGCTAATATTGTTGAGTAATGCGTTATGCGTTGATTTGTCATTTATAACCATTTATTTTGATTTAACTATGTGACTGAAGATTAAAACATCAATAGAAAACATGAGTGATTAAAAAAATTATGGAAATGTAATTTGTGAGGTTGATCCAATATGTACTTGATTCAAACGGAAATTGGAAAATTTTTAAAACTAATAATATTAACCAGCTTTTATAGTGAGACCATGTAAATACTACAACCATTTATTATATTATTATTTTATTTTAGTAATTAAAGTTCTGAAATTAATTTAAAAAATATATTTAAGCATAGTTTTGATAACATATAATTAATTATTTATTTGTATTTGTTACTGTGATATTTTATAGGTAATATTTTTAAGTATGTTCGCTGTAGCTTGCTACTATTTGAGGATGAAGATTTAATGACAGATGATGATTCCTATGAATTAGAAATATCTTTTGAAGACGTTTTATGGAACAATGAGAGAATGGACTCATAAGACTTAAGAGAAGAATAAAGTATTTTTTTACTTACCACTCAATTAAGTGGAATATTGTGATAATTAATTTAAAGCAATGAGTGTTCCAAAGAAAATTAAAAATTGTCAAAAATTTAAAATTGAATGGTTACAATTATAACAATTTAAAAGATGGTTAAGTAAAAGTAATAAGGGTGAAGAATTTGTTTTTTGTAAGCCATGTGCTTATCATTTAATGTAATGGTAAATGTTTAATTAAATGAGATTTCACCCCATCAGCAATGGGCGAAAATCTCATTTAATTAAACATTTATCATCAACTAAACATGCTAGCAAATGTAAGCTAATAACTGGACAAAGAATATTATTGAAATATTGGCATCTGCATGAGGAAAACTAACCTCGAGATTAAAATAAAAGAAGCTGATATACGAATTGCATCTTATATAACTGATATATTAATAAACTCATAGTTATTGTATTAGAATTTAATAAAAATGTTTTTTTATAAACCAAGAAATTTGTACATACTTCGATTTTTTTGAAATTTTTTCTTCCGATTTTTTTAAATTGAACCTAGCAACACTGAATAAAACGTAATACGTATATATATATATATATATATATATATATATATATATGTATATATATATATATATATACATATATATATATATATATATATATATATATATATGTATGTATGTATGTATGTATTTATATATATAAACACTTATAAAATGTTATCGCAGTCATGGTGTTTGGGTTAATCACAAGACATACGACGGCGCGGCGCACCACGGATTTTATTCCCGATCGGTGCAGGTGTTCTAGTTGATATTAAGAGATTGCTCTACTAGCAATATATATATACGCCATTTGTATCATGTATACATTAAAGTACACAAATAAATAAGTAAATAAATGATGGCTAGGAAGTCTTGGTACCTAGGTATCAGGGTTATTGAAACAGACCTAGTAACAAAATAGGTTTAAAACTGTGATGTTTGGTCTTAGGACAAGAAACTATATATCACACATAATTTCCAAATCCCTCTCTTATTTCGTTTACTAGTTAGAAGTCTGTGAAATACGGACGGTAAACGTCGCCACAACAGTAGGATTCCGTTCAAACACTTCGAGTACGGCATCCTAAAAAATATTATGGCCATTAAATTTTAGGTGTAAAGATAAAAAAAAATATTCCTAAGATTCAAGTTGATAATGACGCAGAATTAACCGTTAGTTGAAGTAAAATGAGACTACCATGATCATATGACACCATAAACCTGCTTGATTATCTGAATAATAGACTTGACAAAAGATGCAAAATTAACTTTTAGTTGAGGTAATATGATACGATAACGATGGGATACTTGTGATACTTCAAATCTGATTAATTATTTTCAAAGCAGCCTGAGTAAAGACGCAGAGCCAACTCTTAGTTCAAGTAACATGGTATTGATCGCATGATACAGTACATCTTATTGTTTGATTACTTTCGAAATAGTCTTGACAAAAAGCACAGAATTAACCATTACTTGAAATAAAATGATATTATCGTATAATATTAGAAATTTGACTAATTATCACCAGAATAGCCCTAAAAAAAGATAAAAATTAATTCTTAGTTGAGGTAAAAGAGCAACGGGATATCTAATTTGATTTTTGGGAACGCAAACGTAATTAGACACCAAAATATTGAAAGCTTTTTCACCAATTTTTCAACGAATATCCTCGCAGTGATTAAGATCTGACATATAGCTTACAAGTATGAACTTTGATAACTATAATTATGTGGTTATAGGATAAATTACGGTGGGTGAAATAACATATAAATACATTTCATTTCAGGTGGAATAAATGCGTCATTTACATATATATATACATATATATATATATATATTGATATATATATACATATATATATATATATATATATATATATATATATATATATATATATATATTGTATATACGTATATCTCAATGTTGCTTATAGCAAGTAGATATCAGCAATAATGAATACCTAGACAAAGAATAATAACTATTACTGCGTAAAGAAGCGACACTCACCAGCCCCCGCCAATTTAACATCACCCGTAGATAACGAGTATGGTTTCTTTGATTTTGCGATGTTTGGTCGAGTTTAACTTGTGTAATTCAGTCTTAATTGATAACTACTTATAATAATGCAATATAACGGTCCGTTATTGCGCTGTGTACGAGTTCTTAGAAAGCAATGAGGATAGGATATTGTTTTGTCTTCGTTTTTTGTTTATTGTAAATATTTTTTTTTGTATCACCAACTTATTTGGTTAGTACCTATAACTTTATGTCTACAAACGTGTCACTGAGCAATTTTAAAATACAAACTGTTCTTAAAATCTCAAACTCTCATTGTTTTTTTAACAGAATGTAATTGGAAAACGTATCCTTGCGGTGTCTGTCATAGGCTTTTTATATGGTTATTAAGAGTTAAAAGTACAATGAACACCTTATTCCAGTGTATCACATTTATAAATGAACAAAATTTATTTTTATTTAAAATTTAATTTCGTTTTTAGGATTCACAAACAATGTCTTTTTTCAAATTCTATCTTAATATTATTATTATCAAATCACTTTCACACAATTAAATGTATAGTATAACATATTTATTTACATACTTTCATTTTTACAATTCAGTAATAATAAAGACATGCGCCCCAATACAAAGTTACTGCGCCAAAGTGCTATCATATCATGTCATTCGATACACGCTATTGGTTAGAAAGAGAAACAGTTACGTTACTGACTTATAGCGTCAACTTGCTCAATCGGCGCGATTGCCCGCAACGACCGAGACTGTTATATAGTAATAGCAAACATATATATGTAAGTTATTCTTCCTCGTCACCTCATGCTCAATCGCAGTTGAAGTAGAGGGCTGAACGTCGCTCAAAAGCTTATGTTGCAGTTCAACGGTTTTTGTTTCAAAATAGTAGCTTTTGATCGTCCTAATGAGTTGCAGTACTTCCGACGGTATTTCAGAAGATGCACAATCTTTATTTTGTTTTTTCAACCGATCTCGAACAACATGATCAACGCATTAATAGTTTTGAACGACTATTACGTTGTTTTATTTTTACAATGTTCATAGAACTAAAAACTTTCGACTTCGGCATTTGAATGTGGCAACGATAGAACATTAATTGCCAGTTGGGAAATCAAAGAAAAATTATTGTCTTCTGCGGCATTTTATACTGCAAAACCTCACTCCAAAATGAAACAGGGTTAGTAGTGTTATTCCACTTAATGAAGTTGATATTATGTCATTCTTGCAATATACCGTCTATGAAATCGCTACGAACAATCAATTCTTTGTCTACATCAGGCATTCCATTATTTTTATTTACTTTTGATGTTCCTTCAACATTTAACATTGACATTTTTTCAGGATAGTGACTTTACTTGGTAGTCTTTGATTAATCTCTTTTATGACTTTCAGACTAAATTCAAAGCATCTTCAAACAATCTTTATTTTCTTGAGACAAATTTGACTTGGACAATTTCTGTTCAAACGTAAAGTTACGGTGTTGCGTACATATATTCGTTCGGAACTGGTGTAGTCAACAAATCAACAGTTGGAAGAACTATGTGTTTATCGAGTGATCGCAGGAGAAATATTGGAGTATCTAGTAGGGGTCATCATTTTCTTCACCTTCAAATGCTTTTAGCGCTATTTGTACATTTTCAAAGTATATTAGAGGTAAACATATATAGGTGATTTGAGTCCTCACAATACATCTAGTACAAAAGTTCAGTTGTGTAGCAATTGTCTTGAACCCTTGAAAGTGAAAAATGTAGCTTTAGTTCTTTCCATTGTTCCAGGATCCTGCGTACAGCTGGTTCAATTGAAAGTAACAGACTTTCGAAATTGTCAGTAGTTTTTTCCCACAATTTATCGTCTCATAAATGTTTTTATTTTCTTCTTGTCTTTTGGGAGAAATCGAATACCATTGTAGATTTCCCGTACAAGAAACTCTACGTTTCTAGATATGGTATGAAACCGCGAATTGTAAATAATGACATACGCAACGGACAAATATAAAATTGTTAAAACCGTGTTCTCTCTTGAGTAGTTCGAAAATACCATTATTTACTTTGACCATTACAGACGCATTATCAGTGCCAATTCCTACCATATTAGCGATTGGGATTTTGAGATCTTTCACGGAATTTGCAAGAATAGTAGCCAGATTATTTGCATCAGCATTTTCTACTTGAGAGATACTGATCTACTGGTTTGTTTTTTTACACTATAGTAACGTATAACGATCTCTAGTGTTTTTGAAACTGAAACATCGGTGGATTAATCCGTTAGAAACTATTTTTGATCACTTATGTCTTCAACCACTGATTGTGTAAAATATGGCGCCATAACTTCGGTTATAATGTTAATACACTTTACACGTTTTTATAATGTTCATATAATTTCCACATTGTATGTTTTTAGCGCTCTCATCACTGGAAATCACCTTTTTACAGAGTGCGCCTAAATGATCTACAGCTGAAATAGAGCAATATTCAGCCATAAATAAAAGACAGCTTCCACTCTACTTGATATTCTTACCATAGTTTTTGGGAAAATTTTCACAGATAAGATGGCCTGTGTTTTTTTAAAATCCATTATTTCTTTATGCTTATCAGTTTCTGAATGTTTTCTAAAATCACTTAATTTGGCACAAAACTCTGTTACACATATTTGACATCTTGCCTTAGATGAATCTGCAAAGACTGGCTTCAGCCATCCTTGAGCCATCCCCAGGTATCTCGATATTTTTGTACGTACTGTTTCGTTTTCAAACATAAATCCATCAGTTGTACCACCGCAACACATATTTAAACATTTTATAATTACAACAAAATAAAAAGCGAGCGTGCTAGAGGATATAGTCAATATATCAATCAACTAAGTCGATATAAATCCGATTGTTCAGCGTACAAAACATAATAAAGTCAGGAGATTCCCCAATCGCATTTCTCTTGTATTACCAACTGGTAAATATAATTTGATTATGAGATAACATTTAGAAAAACAAGGTGTTATTGTACAGAAATGTATTTTATTATTACTTAATATTACGTACGTGTTTTGTTAACTCCTAAAAAAATTTTTAAGTAAAAAGTTACAAGTTTCAAGTATATTTATACCATAAGTTATCGACGATAACACGCTAGTAGGTAGTGCGTTGTTTTATCGTCGTAACACCTACTCTATAGTTAAATACTTATTTGAAAATTTCAAGCTTAATTATTTTTTTTTCAAGTTGACAATAAACGTATCCATTGCCTGAAGATTATTGCCTGAATTTATACTCCAAAAGTCGTTAGATAAGTCGCTATGTCATTTTTATCGTCAAAACTTTTTTTTGTCACTAAGACTTAAGCAAAAGTCGTCATTTCTACAAAGTTGCTAAATTGGCAACACTGCTAACAATTAATTAAAGGACTAACGAGCTATGAAGCTTGTAAATTTATTGGTAGAGCTAAAGAAAATATATCTTCCCGTTTCATTCGCCCTCGTGGAATATGATGAGTTTATATACCCTTATAACTATAGTACCCTTATAACTCGCACTATAAAGGTTCCGTACATACTTATATTTAAGCGTACACAACATTTCTATTAAACTATTTACAAACATTAATGTTATTTCTTACCATGAAAATATATGTATTATCTGATATACCGGGCAATATATGGCAGCCTCAATAAATTTACATTTTTCAAATACAAAGTTAATTTTGCAGTTGATTTAAATTATTTTTATTGAGTCTGTATGATGACTTTTACAGAATCAACAACTGATATAACTGATATATATATATATATATATATATATATATATATATATATATATATATATATATATATATATAACCATTTAGAGTATTTGATCTCATAACTTTGTAGGCGCAATAAATATATATAACCATACCAAATTCAGCGTTATAGCGCTAATAGTCTGCGAGTAAAGCGACTGTGACATACAGACGCACTGACAGGCCGACATGGAGTAATCATAAGGGTTCCTAATTCAGTTACGGAACCATGAAAATTATATCACAATTTAGTATCGCCGTTCTTGTCTAAATGCTAAGTTTATACCTTTGTAAATCAATTAAGTTTTAAGTTTTTCATAAATGTTTTTACTTCTTGTTACCTTTTACGTTCAAAATTATTAATGAAATAAAAAAATTAGTTAAATACCTTATTTTTATATAAATACCTTATTTTTATATACTTCACAGACCTGAAAATAAATGATCGAATTTTTAAATAATAATGTAGTTCATGACTGAATTATAATATTAAAAATCCTTTCCAACTCCGCTTTTCCTTTTGGATTTTTCCGACCTGTTTGCATATTGGTACATTAGTTTGATAGTTCGCGCGTATCAAACATAATTTTGATTCCCTAAATTGTTATGTCCACTTGTCCAATCTAAACCCGTGGATCTTAATTTATTTATTTAATTAAAAAAATATAACTATAATCTGAATGAAATATAACGAAAGTGACATTGAAACCGGGAATTTTTTTCTTGAAAATAAAAACAATTTAATTTAATTTTCGGCTTCAACATTACTAGATAATTTTTTTAATGTTTTTATTTAAACTACTTATATATTTTAAATACAAATATATAAGCAACTTAAATAAAACCATAAAAATAGCTTTCTTATATTACAGCAAAAGTATTTAAATATCGCATATGTTTTAAGAAACAAAAACCCTGTGAGCCTAAAAAATACTTACTAATATAATTACAGTAAAGTATTAAAGAATGCTCTATATAATTACGTCAATATTTATAAAAGCATAACAGTGAACATAAACGTTAAGACAATATGCCCGCACATTAAAAACTAAATACGCTGCTGTTCATTTCATTTTTAAAAGTAGTGAAATATATTCTATTTAACATGCCAAATGCATGAGTTAATATTGCACAGCATTTAGTCCAGACTGATTTGGTATAAAATGCGCAGCACGCCATACTGCAGCACGACAAACGTTAAGTCTGGCAATCGATCTGGCAAACTATATTCATTAATTTAAAAAAAAAATCCGCTGTTATTCTGCAACTGACAAAAAACATCCGTTACGTCACTATCAAAACATGATCATTAACGCAGCTCTCAAGGTTGGACGTTTATACAAACAAACAGCGATCCTTGCTATTATGTCAGTATTACATTCTCAGACGAGAAACATGCCTCAATCCATCGGCTAACGTGCGATAAGGTTAACAATTAGGTACATACTATACTTAATACAATTGTTCCGCTAAACGACTAAGATTTACGTCTTACTTTTATGCGATATGAATTATTAATGGCACAGTAGTCTGCGGAACATAAAGCACCGATGATTATAAGTTTATAGGTTTCAGGAGCTCACTGTCGCAGGTGTAAACGGCAAGTAACGGGCGAATGCAGGTGTGCAGGTAGAGAACTCATGTCCCGCTGTGTGACACGTAAGTCATCGCATGGCTCTGGCACTCATATATTAAAAAATATTCTTCAGGACGTACGAACGTAGATTTACTACAATTATGCATTTGTTTTTGAGATCTTTGATTGTGTGACGTTGTATTTTTATGCGTTTCCAATCTATAATGTTTTTTTTTAATTTCCGGTGGAAGTACGAAGAAATTACTCGTAATGTGCATCCGTTCGTTATTTCCTTGAACAACAGAAGAAGCGTGTTGTAAATACTGTCCTCATAGATCGAGGTTGTCATTAAATTAGTCTATTATTTCGTATTTTTCCGACACCCAAGTTTAAGAGATATAAGCCTTAGGGCCCTAAATTAAATTGTTGACTTGTTTATTTTCCAGGGTAAAAATACACCGCTAACAAAACCGAAATATCTACTTACCGACGAATCGAAATTTGAAGAGATCATAATTTGAAGAGACCTTGTCGATCACTCAGTACATGAACTTTCTATACCGATTTCCTCCAATACCATAAGCTAATGACGTGACATAACACACGCGCTGCACTGGTGCGATTTTACGCTAACTAGTTAATGAAACTTAGCGGCTGATCTGATAATAATCATGAATTGTGGAACACAAATGGAATCGTACAATCCAACCTTCATCGCTGATTTTGACGACAGTTTCGGACCACCACGTCGACCAATCCACTGTAGTAATACAGTAGTGACGACCTTGACACAACTTGCGTAGTGGATCAAACATATAAATATGATTATATCCAAATGGATTAGATGGAAATAATAATGATATGCTGCTGGTTGTACAATTTTCCTCATTCACAAATCTTTGCCCATTTTCCGACACAAATATTCATTTATGATCATTGATCTTTGGGGATAAATGTAGTAACGCATACTCTTTACGCAGATGTGACAGAGCTTTTGTGTGAAAGTTTTGCCAAAAAAATAGCTTTTTGAACCTGAAACTTTACTGCGGGCGAGATTCTTTACTCATCGAAGAGGCTTTTGATGCCGAGCATCTTTAAGTTGCTTCTCCTTTCCGAAAATAGGCTCTGGCAGATCGTATAAAAGATAACATATTTGTTTTATGGATTTTTTCGAAGAGATCACCATCTGAGCCAGACTAATGTAGCTTTTTTTTTTTAATATTTTGGGCTTCCAAGCTTATAAACTTAGGGCGGGTTCTTTGGGTTCCTGATCCCAAATTAGAAGACTATCATCAATGGAATTTCATCGTATCTTGTCATGTTCATACTGTACACTATTTCAACATTAACTGAAGGGTTATCACCATGGGATGCATAGCAAAACGGGGGTCGGGCGGCACTACCAAAGCGAAACGGTGCGATGCGACATTCTACAAATAGCAGTTTATTTAGTATATATTCAATCGTATTGCTGAATATATTCAGCAATACGATTATTATTCGCAAAATGAAATATTATTTATACTGGTAATTCGGAATTTTTCTTATTTTTTTATGAATGTTCTTTTTATGATAATGATTGAAAAAATTATGAGAATAAAAAATATCTTTCTAATTATATAACATATGATTTCTCTGTAATTAAGGCTCAAATAAAAACATGTTATAGATAATATTCGTCTTAAATTTACTAGAGGAATCCAAAAAAAAATTCTTACTATATCTATTAACCAACATCCTGTCCAAGCTGGAATGATGAAAAACCCATATCTTTCAGGTTTTTATTAAAATCCATTAGAATTAATATGCAATAATATATTATATGGGAATAACCGTATCCAACCTTAGTTTCATATACGTAGTACCAATCAATTTCTTTTTACACTTAGCACAAAAAGGTTTTTCTTCATTTGATAACTTTTAAATTCAAACACTGTCTAATGAGTTAGCTGAACAAAGTTTACGACGGACGAGTCCAAAATCCAATAACATTATAATATTACAGAATATACTTTAATATAATGTTATGTCGAAATCTATAACCTCATGACAGATGAACAGACAAAAGGATAGTTTTTAAAGGTCCGTTTTCTACCTTTTCAGATACGTAATCTCAAAAATAAACTTCAAAAACTAATTTCATAAAAACTCTTACAACGCTAACTGAAACCGAGATATTTCGATTATTAAGATTGGCGTTTTCTTTGATGAAAAACTGACATTCCTTTCTCACTACCACCACATTTTTCATAAATGTATCCAACTTAAAAACAAAATTAAAAACTTAAAAGAAAAACAAAATTAAAAACCAAAATTAAAAACCATCACACTTTTACATATTTATATTATTCACTAATCAGAAGTATCCTCGAACATCGATCAGTTATTTGGTCTCCATACCACAAATCGCACAGTGATAGAATTTAAAAATTACAAAAGAGTTTCTTGAATATTCTTTCGTACAAATTTCATCTTGGACCAGAGTATAAATCCCATGAAATCCAGCTACAGAAATTTAATTTATCATCACTAGCTACACGGAGAATACGCGTCTATATATTATATTTATACAAAATCATGCATTCGTATGTTGATTGTCCCTATCTCCTCTCTCTACTCAACTTCAACACTCGACTCGGATCCCGTATACCATTACAGAGATTATACTCGTACGTACTAGAAGTTAATAACAAAAATCCATTTTTTTTATAACTCCATAATTCGAATGTGCCGATTGCATAACGATATTGTTTCTCAATATCCTTCTTAATAAAACTTAATGAATAAAATTTGTCTACGCATCGTATAATACGAAATATATATTTATGCAATACAAATACATACTTATTAAAATTAATTAAGGACTTTTTAAATTTGCCCCCTTAATAAATAAACGCGACAACTAATTATAAGAATATTTCAAATTAATTCGATATTTTGTAATAAGTGCAACTAATTTTAAATCCAAACTTATCATGTTGATAGTTACCGACACTTGAACATAAAAAAATGTTTTGTATTACAGCATGCACCGATCAAAGTAACGTTACAAAAAGTTTAGTCTCAAGTTAACATTATAAATGATGTGCACAGATTATTAAATAATAAGCTCTGCGACTGTGTCAAAATTTCGCAACGGCAAACATCAGCCTCTTTAGCTCAGTGGTAGAGCACTGGTCTCGTAAACCAGGGGTCGTGAGTTCAATCCTCACAGGAGGCATTAACGTAAACCTTTTTTTTCCTCGTATTGTATAAAATAAATATACAACATTTGCTTTTAATTTTATGATAAAATATATTAAAAGTGATCTAATCGTAGAATAAAATCATTCATATTTATTTTCTAAATTAACAGCGCATACACTACAAAAAAGTTTGTATTGAATGAAATGATCATGATTAAAAATATTATAATATATCGTTTCTTATTCGACTAAACAGTAACATTAGCTTTAATAACATTAATCTGTAACACCGATAAATTATTAATTTATGATAAGGTTGCATCATGTTACAAGTACAATAACAATCTTTGTACTCATCGATTAAAGGAAGTCTGCATTATATTAAAAACAAGTATTAGTCCGAATATTTCATTTCATAACAGATAAAGCAATGAACTCATAATTTGTTTTGAATAACTCGATCGTCCGTTTGATAAATCTACAAAAAACAAAAAAAATATTCCGCTATTTTCTTATGACATAAAAATCGACACTGTTGATGTAACTTTGAATATGTGAATGAAAAATATAAATTTAAAATTACAATTACCTATTTATCTAGTAGAAAAATTAGTTATTTATTCGACTTCACACAATTAAAGTATATACAAAAATTTAGTAGGTACGCCTACGATCTGTTATTCTAAATAAATGTAGAATATCATTTAACAAATATTTTCTTGAATTTCTCAATTTAGTAAAGTAACTATTATTTTGCGAAATAACAATTAAATACAAAAATTAAATAATTTTAGATGACGAAATCGATTAGAAGCGCATTACTTTTGTATCAGAACTTAAATATTAGAAATTAACTTTAAATTCGTCCCTGAAGAAGTTCATTAACTAATAAAAAACGATTAACAGATATTTGATATTTCGCTTAAATACACGATAACAAAAAACTTTAAAAAAAATAAAACATGCGCCGTTAAGAATTTAATATTATTTACACACTCTGCGAAAAATCAATGGCTACCTAAAGATATAGACATGTAATACTTTTTCAAGATTTCTGAATAACATGATAAAAAATATACTTGCTCAATGATATTATTGGCTCTACTTATATTGTATGTAGGTACTGAAGTATGTAGAGACCGTGTACGATACATAGAAGTTGCTTGGAAACGACAGACTTAATAACTTTGGTTTACATGTTTGGCATTATCAGTGTAATATTTTATCGACAGAAAATATTAAACATCCTGGAATGTAAAAAGATTATATTACGAATGAAAATGAGATTCAAAATGTTTGCACTAACAATAGGGTCTATGTTTTTAAAAATTAAACACTATTGTCTTTATGAATTATTAAAATGCTTTTATACAACAGCATTTTTAGTTATAATTTAGATCAACTACACTTATGATTTAGATCAAATGTAATATGTACACTTGGAGACACGAAAAAAATTACAGCAGTGTAACCGAAAGTTTATTAATTTATCGCCAGGTAACACTGATAGTATTTTGCACGGACCCTATACCTAATAAGCTCACATTTTTATTTTGTTAGCCCTTTAAAAACAATCCTCAAAAATGAGATTTACTTTCTTAAACCCTATCTCTTTCACATTATTCGAGTCATTTATCATTCGTTCATGGATGTAACTCGTCTATCGTGTATAATGTCTTTGGTTACATCCATAAAAACTTACAAAAATATTGGCTGAAGCATAGATAAGTATAAGTCTCAAACCACTTGTATAATGCCTTAAACCACGTGCGAATAGTTTGATTGAAAACGAAACAATTACTTGCATTTTGCTCTAAAAATGGTCCTTATTTTTAGAGCAAAATGCAAGTGATTGTCTCGTTTCGAATCAAACCATTTGCACAGAACAGAGAATCATGGGCACGGTTCGATATGAATCATTTCAATCTTAATATACGCATTAATACGCATAACATATCGATGAAGGAAGGTCAATTGACGTAACGCATTAAGGCGGTGCCTTATGGCGTAACCCAACGCCAATCTCGACATACGTATTGTATAATTTCCCAAGATTAATTTTTACCGTTAATGTTATTGAAACGTATGTAATGTTAAAGTCATAAATCAGTATTGTTTACATAAACAATAGTGGTATATCCGATAAGCTCATTTGCAAAACAAAATTAATTTATATTGTTATAAATTGAAATATTCGAAATTATAACCCAAATGGCAAATTATGATAGCAAAATGGTTTAAAGTAAGATGGTACAGTGGAAAAATCATTATTTGTATAATGTTTTTAAAATTCCTTTATATACAAGACCAAATTTCAGATAAAAACTCGACTCGATGTTCAGTGCCATCTATTCGAGATTGTAATAGAGTGGAATGAGTAAGACAAGCTAACATAGTGAGTGATAATATATCTAGAGGGCGTCAAAATTCCGTCTTGTTATTGAACTGAAAGTATGAAACGCAAGACATGTAGATGTCGCTAAATGAACGTCACGGCGCCACACGAGAATGAAACAAAAATTGATGGTATTATTCAATATGATCTGTGGTATTATTATTGTCAAAATCGATGCTTAGTATATGTAAATGTTGTCAGTATAACATTTTTTAATAAAAAGGATAAAATTATTTTGAATTGAAAAATATTGTCGAAATATGAGAAAATTAGAGTGAAAGGAAGAAACTAAAATCTCTGACCAATAAGAACTTGCTGATGTAAATGATAAATGCATTATTAATATCAGTTATGTGTAAATACGAAGCCATTATAGGTTAGGTTAGTTTGGTCAAAGATGCAAAACTAAATTTCTGAATTATTGAAAATTTTACAAAAATTGTTTTATTCTAAGAAAGCTAGAATATTCACATTAATATACAGACTGCTATTCCGGACTTATGATATATATGTAACGGAAAATAGTAATATAAAAGAGATTATATTACAAACGAATGTGGGAATAGCTTTCCCAAAAATATATGGTTTTAATAAATTATTTGAGTACTTTTGTTGAATAGAATGTATTTACAAATAATTTATTCTAGCATTAATTAATTTTTTTTATTTGTCTGCTTTTCGTGTTTCCATTCGGAAATCTATATGGAAAAATTGTTATAAAACACAGTACACCATATTTAGGCATTACAAATAATTTTGAATAATTACAATATGCACGTTATAGGAGCTACATAAAAAAATGATTTTACGGTAATCAAGTGATTTTTTATTTACAACCAGATTGCGGTAATGGCATTTTGCACATTCCCTACGACAAAAGCAAAATTTGTGAACAATTGAAAATATTTTTATGTATGTATAACAAAATTATGAACAAATATGAAATACAAATAGATCTATACATACATTTATAAAACAATTAACTATTTCAAAAGGTCTTCACTAATATTATTAAATAAGGCCTAGGGTTCTACAATACATCTTTACTGAATTTTGCTTATAGTTGATATGTATCATTTTCATGGATTGCTTTGAGGCATAGTTGTTGAAAATTAAGTATTCATTAATTGTTTATTTATGGTACTTACACAGAAAACTAAAGAACAATATGATTGTTTCGCTGCTGTTCATAGGAGAGACTACAGTCGGTTTATCACTCTGTTAAAATATTGCGATGAAAACAGATGCTAAAAACATTGTCTAATATGTCATTAATATCTTACCAAATGCCCTGTACTAATTCATGCATTAATCTCAGTCCTGCAACATCTTAAACTATCAAAACTATGAGGCTGTGTTCTTGGATTAACAAATCTAGATTATTTGTATCTATTATCTTTATGCCTGTATAAATGAATAGTTCGCACTCACTGCCTATGATACATGCTATTATTTACTAACCATATAAATGTAGGTAATTATGTTCAAAAGTGACGTATAATCTATGATTTAGTTTTTCCCAAAAAATATCTATTTTGTTCAAATTACCTATTTGCAAATACCAGAATCAATATAATGTTATTTCAACAATTTCTTCCTTTACCATCTACATCCTGAAGTCATTTCATTTGATTTTAAACAACATGCTTTAACTTCAACTTCAACTCTCTTTAATAAAATTATTTATCACCGCTAATTTTAAGATCATAAATAAATTTTCATTAGTTATTCCTGCATGAAACACAGAATGTATTAAGGATTTTTATTAAGGTGGCATATGAATGGGAATAGTCCCGTGGGGGGGTGATAGAGTTAAATATCATAATAAAGAACAAGAAATAAGAATCATAGCCAATACTTCAAAAATATTACATATAGCTATCTCTCATTAAGCCCAATATAAATGCAAGTTGCTAACACTAAATTTTACAGTTTCACTGATATAAGCTTACGTTTACGTAAGCGTTACGATTTACGTAATTGTTAGTGATAGTGGAATATTTAGACCATGGTTAACCATGTCTTAGAATAAACAAATCCAAAAGGGGCTTTTGCAGAGCTGCATCCTGTATGGAACTCGAGGGAGATATCAGGGGGGGTGAGGCTGAGTTTCTTCCGAAGCGACATGCTCTTGATACTGCTCTATGCCTCTAAGACGTGCAAAACAACTAAACAGACCATCTAGAACTCCAGATCTTCGTCAACTGTTGCCTACGCAGGTTATGTCGCATCAGATGGTAAGACATGGTTTCCAACAAACTGCTGTAGAGAATGTGTGGACAGAATACCATTACAAGTACCTTGTCAGAGTGACATTGTAAGTGGGTAGGGCATCCTCTCCGGAGGAAAAACTACACCAAGGAACCCTCTAATGAAATCCCAAAGACACCAGAGTAGAGGCAGACCCAAATCAATCTGGGAACACAGCTTCTTGCAGGAAGCCAAAAAAGCAAAATGTAAAGAGGAAAGTGAAGAATCTGGCACAAAATTGTTTGTGGTGAAGAAGTGTTATGGAGACCCTAAGGTGCCTCGGCGTGAAGTGAAGGAATTAATAAAACACAAAATAACTATGACAACACTTTTTTATTTATTTCTCAAATACACCATATTGAGATGAAACATACTCAATTTCTTGTCTACATTCTAAATAATACAACAATAGGAACCCCTTCAAAATTTATTGAATAGGTGCTTTCTACGTGATGTGAATGTAAACAAACAGATAGATAAACAGATTTTTTTGTTAAATACTGGTTGCTTTGTCAATATAATAAAAACAGAAAAATATTCTCTTCCACTAAAAATGCATCTTTTATTATATTAAAATTTCTTACGTTAATATTTATAGAAATATATTTTATTTACAATTATTATCATTTTCTAATTGTTATTTATATTATAATTATCACAGCTTTTATTATAAAATGGGATTCTTCTCTCAAAACAGAAATATTACCTCGTATCCTTTTCTTAAAACAAAAATGATTGCTTTGCAAAAAGCACATCTACTTATGTATTTGCGTGCACATGTAATGAAAAATGTCATATATTTGTAAGAGCATTATTGACAATCACATAAAATTTTACAAATGCATTTATATCATGTGTCTTTGTACACATTTATGAAATGTGCATTTATGAAATACCTTGATGTTAATACTTTTATGAGACAAAACATCTGTAGCTTGTCTAATTTAGTAGACTGAGTGAAGAGTTCGAAGACTGACCAACATAACTTAGGTTTTATTTCTAAAATTTGCAGTGTAAGCTAAAATTACAAAATATTCAATAAATTGAATAACATTTTCCAAACTATATTTCGAAACTAATCTTTAAATTTTGCTTTTCAATCAAAACGAGAACACTGGTAAGTACATTTAAGTAAAAAACAGCGAAAGAATACAACACCTGTGACTGCGATTATTTATTTAAATGCGTCATGTTTATGGAACAGAACTCAAAATAAAGGAGTTCAATGAATTTGAATGTGTTATAGACATTATAGAGGTTTAAACATTTGTGCACTATTTTATCTAATTATAGTAAAACCTTCTTTTATAAGGCACTCCCTCCACCACCCCCCTTTCATTTAACTTATTGTGTGGTGATAGAAATTGATTATTCCCATAGATATTACCTAAAATATAAATTTTAAGAAATGCTTGTACTTCAGAAAAATTGCTCAACTAAATAATTCCACATAGGCTAATACATTCCAAGATTACCCAATTAACTCCATAACAAATGTATTAGAAACAATTTTAATACTAGTCCTTAAAAGTCATATGAAAAATCTTATTGAAATATGACTAATTAAAGAACTAATTTGACAAAATATGACTAACTTTATTTTAAATCTATAAGGCACTTCCATTTTAATACTTATTCAACATGCTGCAATAGCATTCACAGCTTTGAGCCATCCATTCTTATCTTTATCCAAATCGTTTTTATACAGTACATTTCCCTGTGCAGTAAATTCAGCAAACTGCGATACAATTGGGTCCCTTTTGGACGAAGCTATGGATATTACTCGATCATTCTCATCTAGGAAATAAATCACAAATTTCAAAGAGCTTGGATCCCCATCGATTACCAAATTACTATACTTTCCATAACCCGAATATCGGACAGACTCACCAAAAATATACGTCCAGAAATACGGTATAGTTTTGAGTGGGATATCTTTTTTCAGAATATTAAGTGCTGCTATTCTGCCATGATATTGCGACAAACCGATGTGGCCAATTGCAGCAGGTTTATTGTCGACAGCGAAGACAGGTGCGTAAGCAATATCTCCACCTGCAAACACGTTGGATATGTTCGTTTGCAATCTTTCATTAACTGGTACAGAACCATCTGGTTGTAAATTTATACCACTGTCCTTTAGAAACTCTGTGTTAAAAGTGGATCCTATACCAATAATAAGAACATCGGCAGGTAAAACAAAGCCATCTTTCAAAGTGACAGACCTTAAAATTCCATCTTCACCTTCGCAGGAAACAATTGTATTCTCGAAAATAAAATTCACACCTTTTCCTTTATACAAGTTCAAGAGACCTTCACCAATTTCTTTGCCAAAAATATTCTCCAATGGCAAACTTGTAGGTCCTACTGCTGTCACTTTTTTAGCCATATCAATGCCGGTAGCTGCCGCTTCTAGACCTATAAAACTTAGACCCAACACTACAAGTTCTTTGTCTTTGTTAGTGCCCAGTGCAGCTGATATTCCAGCTGCATCCTCAATATTTCTAAGTGTAAATATATTTTTCAAATTCTTACCCGGAATATCTAGCTGACGGGGCTTAACACCTGTCGCTAAATATAAAGCAGTATAGTTGATATTTTCACCATTGCTTAATTCAACTTTTCTGTTTTTGGTGTCAACACTTAGAGCTGCATTTCCTTTAAGAACTTCAATGCTACTTTCATCATAAAATTCTTGACTCCTAAATTGCAATAGTGCCGGATCACTGGTGAAACTTCTTTTAGATAATATTATTCTGTCATACGGAAGGTAGTTCTCTTTAGCTACCATTACCAGGCGGCCCTTGAAGCCTTCTTGACGTAGAGTTTCTGCACAAGTAGCACCCGATGGTCCACCGCCTATGATGACAACCGTCGACTCATCTCGTAGATTTGATGGTGCCAGTACTGTGCTTTTAATCCTCTTCCCTGCTTTGAGCAGCGATTTCTTCGCCCTAACCTAGAACCAAAATATGAAAAGATGTATTTTTCGTAACCATATATTTTTATAATTGGTGGTGGTTTTTATTATCAGTTGCCTCGTCCTTTATTTCATATAAGTTATGATAATATAAACTATATAATGCAATCAAATATAATATGGAATGCCTCTGGAGATTCAGTTAAAGCAGATTTATTAATTTTAAAAATATTTTCTACATGTATAATCATTTACACATATTTAAGTATGGCTTTTTAATGATGATTTTTATAAAGGTGTAAAAAAATAGGTGAAAATAAACTTAATGCTTAAATAATAAGTAAAGTTCCAGAAAATAAAATTCTTTCTTTATAACTTATTGATTAATTATGTATGCAACAAGTTTAGGAACTGGTTCATCTATATGGTGTTACGTATAAGTTGAGTAGCTCCATCTCAATAAATTACTATAATAAAAGTCAGCTCAATCCTCATACACCTTAGCTAACAAATACTTTGTATTTTTATCACTTTATTATCAAAAGTTCGTGTCTAAGGGAACCTACTGATTAAAATATAAGAGTTTTTAAAAATACCTATAAAAACAAATAAATTATTGAAATTAATATAACTATAAGAGGGTTTACAAAATCATATATAAATACAATAAATATTTTAATTTACACCTTATATATTCTAACGTTAATTAAACTCATATAAATATAACATATCAAAATTTAAAAGTTTAAGCTTGTTTATTGTAAGTTTTATGAATTCTTTGAAGCGTCTGAACCAAAAATGGATAGGCAGAAATGTAAGGGCCTGTCCCCACTGACCAATAACAAACAGACTTATGTCATTGGAAAGCTCTTTTTATTACTGTAATTTGTTACTACACCGGTCAGTTTTCAATAGTTTTGCAAAAAAATTATATCTGAAATAAAAATTAATGTAATTGTATAAAAAATTTGTTAGTACAGAAAACCATGTCTTTCTTCCAATGAAAATGTTATTAATGAAAACTCTTCAACACTTTTGTTATAAAAAAAATTGTTATTATAAATTAAAAAAAAAAGGATCATTAGTCATTTATCAATGGATGGACGATCAAGCATCCACGCCACGCTGCAATCTTTTTTTCATTACCATAATTTTTAAGCACAAAAATTTCAAACAATACGGCACAGTAATAATTGTAATGAATTAATAGTTTTAATGTATGATAATTAAATTAGTATTCTTGCACTAAGCCATGTAATAACATGTAATATAGTCGTGAAAATATCATTACTGGTCAGTGGTGTTATTGGTCGCTGGGGCCCTTTACTTATTTGTTATTTCGTTTCAAGTTTCCACTGCAACTCTTCACCACTTTTGCTACAAAAAAAATTATTGTAATAAATTTTAAAAAAAAGGATCATTAGTCATTTATTGATGGATGGACGATCAAGCATCCACGCCACGCTGCAATCTTTTTTTCATAACCATAATTTTTAGCACAAAAATTTCATACAATACGGCACAGTGACAATTGTAATGAATTAATAGTTTTAATGTATGATAATTAAATTAGTATTCTTGCACTAAGACATGTAATAACAATGATTTGAGACTGTCTGCCATAGTAACAAGTTACAGTCGTGAAAATATCATTACTGGTCAGTGGAGTTATTGGTCGCTGGGGCCATTTACTTATTTGTTATTTCGTTTTAAGTTTGCACTGCAATTTTCTCGAGAAAGTGTTAAGCAAGGGATAGTTGTACCAGATTTAGTCATAAATATATTTTTTTTTAATTAAATATATTTGGAAAATTAAAATAGTATACCTATCACAGGTATAAGTCAAAATTTTTTTACCTATATCTCTTTAAATTATTAATGCAAGCTAGTATGTTAGTTAAAGTATTTACTAAATACATTAGATAAGTTTAGTGACTTTTCTACTATCTATATATTTAACGAGGTATTAAAATGCTCTGTATAAAGTCCATTCCAAACAAACCAATACGGATATGGATACAACTTATTTTTCACGGGTATCTACGGATACAGATAGTAAGTAGTAGTCTATTTAATAAATTCCGTACTGAAACAATATACTTATATTTAAATTTATTTCTTTACAAGTTTTTATGTGGATGTACTCGTATTTACAATTTCCTTCTTTATCCTCAGTATATCTATTTCCTTTAAATTGTAATTGTAACAAAATAATAAATAAATCCAGTATGCTAATTAAAGACACTAGCTTTCATGTTACGACTTTATGGAAATTGGTTCCAAAACATTGTGACTTGATAAAACTAATTAGAGCACAAAAAGAAGATAAGTCTGCTGTTTGAAAATTTTCACAAAATGTATAGAATATTGAAAACTATATTTTGAAGAAAATTACCCTTCTCCAAACAAAAAGCAAATATTTTTTTATACAATACATATGGATAAATCTGAAGGACAATGTCAAAATGAGTTTTGTTTTTCTCCTAAGATATATCAAATTTATACCACTACGTATATTATAACACTGCATGTGTTTGTATTTTATATGTCATCCTATGTACACAGTACACAATTAATATATACAGTAGCTAATAACTTTTTCTTTCTGTAAATTCTGGATCTAATTCAACAATTTCTTCCAACATTTTCTTGTCAATAATTAGATAGGTACTTACTTAAATATATTTTTGTTCATTCTACGATCTCAAGAAACCTTTCACAATTTTTTGAATTTGTCTTTCTTTCCCCACATACGAGTATTCTTTTCACATTTACACTGCCATAGTCTTTTTATACACAACATTTCTTTCGTGATCATGTTTCCATTTCTTTATCAGTTTTTTTGTGTTGAAGGTAGATTTATGTTTCTACCTATCTAAACCAGCATTCTACCTAAATTATTTAAGATGAATCATACTCGACAGTTATAAAAAATTTAAAAATTACTGTTTTTTCTTTTATCCCTTTGATCTAAGCAGCTTGTCTCTTCCCTCTAATTTATAGTATACTGAGATTCTATAATACCCTTAGTAATTATAATTTATTACATATGATCATAATCTTGCACATATCCAAACTTAACCTATCACATGTTTTGCCTCATAAGTGTTTCTTACCTTACATGACTCCATTTTAAACGAATTAGCAAAAAGAGTTTAGCTGAAAATTTATTTTTATATGCTTATATTTTAAACAACTTTGTTTACAATATAAAAATATGACAATATAAACACTGATGTTTATAAAAATGTATCTATAAAAGGAAACCAAATCACTCTGTAAATGTGTTATGAAAATAACTATAGTATTATTTGCTTTGCTTAATATTATAACATTGCACTGGCATTCAAAGTGTTATCATCAAATTGAAAATTGTCGATTCATAAGTGTTTATTGAGAAATCAAAATCATCATTATCATCATGACACAAAGATTATCTTTAGTTATGAATTTGTAATTCATACATTTTAATACGAGCTTATAGATAAAACAGTAGGTACAATCGTTTATAAGTTTGTCATTATCATTATTACATTAACGACAGTGAAGGACACTCCAAATAATGTACAGTTAATTAAAAAACAGACTTCTCATTAAAAATGACTAGTCCATAACATTATTTTTCAATAAACCCATAATCCATACAGAATTGTCCATATCATTATATTAGTATGAGTGGGATTCAATTCTTTTTTTCTGGATCAAAAAACATGGAAGGAAATTCATTAGAGGGTTTTACCTATATTACGTGACTCATGCCTTTCCAATGAAACTGTTCAACTATGGGTAAATGAATTTAAGCATGGCAAACCAAGCATCAAATGTGCACCAGATCCTTTAACTCCAAAATTATGCTCAAAATTACTGATCAAATCTAAGATTTAGTTTGAGGCGAATAGAAAAGCGAAAGTGCGCACGTTAGCAGAGACCACAGACTTCCCAACTGAAAAGCTTCACTTCATTTACCATATTGAATCGCACATGGAAAAACTTTGCACAAGGCATGCCACATTTACTCATGTAAAAGCACAGCAAACTCACCAGCAAATGTCAGTCAATAATTTACAAATTTTTAGAAAAATCCAGCAGAGTTTTAGCATAATTTTGTGACATGGAAGAAAAATAGATACATCACTATTTTCCGAATATGAAATGGCCGTCAAGACAGCAGATCACACATAGTGAAGCGGTTAGTTTTTTAGGACTCATAAGGGATATTCTCCTAATTGGATTCAAAAAGGAGGAAGCCATTACTGGATAATTTTGACTGATTTAAGGCAACAATCAAAAAAAGTTGGTGTTTTACCATGACATGCAGTAGCATTCAAGCCCATGTCGCAGACCAAAAATTGGCAGAGTAAAATTTCATTTCTTTGTTAGCCTATTATAGTGAAGATTGGCTGTAAGAGATTGCTCTTGTAGCAATAAGTCCGCCATATGTATCAATTAGATACATTAAAGTAGATAAATAAATAAACAAGATTTGAAATAAATTAATGTTACCTTCCATCTACCCAAATTTTTACTGTCGATCATTTTTAGAAACTTTTTTAAAACTATTAGAATCTGGCTCAGAAATTCAAGAGTTGAAACACAAAGACAGCCAAGACACACAAGCATAACAATAAAGGTTCCATATTTAACTCTTTTGGTTTGGAATTATTTTATAAAGATGACTAAAAGTCACATTTTGTTAACCCCGTAAATTTATTTTTCCACTGATTTACATTGGAAAAATAATATAAAATTTGTTTCAGTAATAATATAGCAAAAAATATTTTACCTTAACGCCGCCATCTTTTTCTATGGTGACCTGATAACAAGGTAACGATTCAAAGCCGGGAAAGTCTTCTATATCACCCGTCTTGATATTGAAACAAGCGCCATGCCACTGACATCGAACTCTACCATCTCCTAAAGCTCCCGCTACTAAAGGGGCTCCATAATGCGAACACTTAGTCCCCAAAGCACTAAATTCTCCTTTCTGCTTCACCACAAGTACGCTGCCTTCATCCCCGAGTTGAAAAGTTTTCATTTCATTGTCGCTCAAATCACTCTCCTTGCAAACCACTTGTTCAATATAATCCTGATCGTCCATGTCTGAAGAGTAATCTACAAAATAAAATAACAGTATCTATATTCTGCAAAACGGAATGGCAGTACCTTCTTTTACTACAACCCATAACCCAGTGACATTAATTTAATTTAAAATACACTTTACGAACATTCTTAAAGATAGGAGCAACCTTATCACATTCTCATCAGAGCGAGATAAGATTAACAATAAGTTTAAAATGAAAAAAATTAAGTTAACATTTATTCACTTGCAAGAGATTACTTAAAGTTAAAGTCATAAAACAAACCATGATAAAATAAAAAACCCTGATAAAATAAATGTTTTAAGTTGATTATGAAAATATCAAAAAACTCTATTGATAAAAAATTAAGTTAACATTTATTCACTTGCAAGAGATTACTTAAAGTTAAAGTAATAAAACAAACCATGATAAAATAACAAAAAAACCCTGATAAAATGTTTTCAGTTGATTATGAAAATATCTAAACATAGTTTAAGCCTAAGTGCATACATATAATTTTTAGTCATTCGACTGTTTAGTTAATGTCAAAAGACTATGGAATCGTATGAAAGTTCATATCATACAGACATAATAATAGCTCGATAGAAAAATCAAAAAACTCTACTGATCATCTTTTGATGATACAACTGAACAATTAGCAACAGACATATATATGCATGTACGTGACTGTGAACTGGCGCACACATACGCTTGACTAAATAATCAATCTGTGAAATTGTTTATATAGACCAATTAAATGTACTCATGATGTGTAACATGTTGTTCTTGACAATCTATCGAGCCTGACGCTGTCGTGAAATATTCAGTTAGTTGTGATCTTAAAGTTAGTCCGCTACTGTTTATAAACGTCCCTCTTCCATTTAATGAAGTAAAACTTTAAAGTAGGTCTTCTTCTTGATCCCATTGGTGTACATACAGGTTTTTGAGCATGTTATAAAAATAATATCAAATTAGTATGTGTTTCTGGCCCTGTTTCTATAGAGGTATAAAACATTTTAAATATTTGACATAACAAACTGAACGCATTTCTGGTTTCCCTCCTAGGGCGACAAAGGCGGTAGGTAGTTAAATATTTCTTTCGATAAATTATTTCTAGCTACCTTCCTTGCATAGGGCTTCATCATTTAGTCTTAATATTAAATGCTTCATCACTGACTAAAAAATGTGGCAGCTATGTATGAGATCTAGGGAGAAATATAAGATCATGCAAGGTTAAATTCACTTTTGACGATATTCTTTCCTATCTGAGATTTTTTAGATATACCTTTGTCTTCGTCTTTGCCATCAGAGCCAACATTGACCAGTATGAACTTGTAGTTTTGATTGAGTATAACGAGAAGAACAATAAAAAATTCCTAGTAATTAAAATACAATGACCCATTATTTTGAGGACCTCTGATCCATATGTACTTACATCAATTGCGCCTATGCAGTTAGAGAATTGCCATTTATTCCAAAATCCTTGAGACACAAGCTTTAAGTCATTTTTATTGGCGGTTGGGGTTAAGATGGGTAGTTAATTAATTATGAAATGTTTAAGAACTTCTTTGACAATTTATGAAATGTAAAACGAGGATATATAACAAGCAAAAGACAAAGAAGCGTACGTCTCTCCGTTTGCTATAAATTTCAAAAAAGGGTATGTGGATTAGGGGCCTGATAATTATTAAAATGGTTGGTACAAAATTGAAAAATAAAAAAAAATTTAAACAGCAATAGCAAGAAAAATTGGACACATATTTCCAAAATTATGACTCCATTTTAATCACAAAAATATTATCTTTTAAATAACAAAAACTAACCCAAAATCTTGAACCATTTCAGACATATGAGCATTTAGAAAAAACTTTTTTTGCCGAAAATAGCACACGAGAAATGTCGCTCAAGAAGTCATCTTTAGAGGCCCATTTTTCGGGCCTAGAATGTTTTTGGACGAAATTTAAAAATACGGGTATATTTTTTGAATTTTAACATATATGAAATTAAATTACATCTGAGACTATGAAGGTAAGATTTTTTCTTAATTCATAATATCTGTTTCGGGTATAGGTCTCTTTTTTCTGTTGCAGAGTGAACCGGTAAGTACTTAAGATTAAACGCTCTCTTCGATAAAACTTAAAATCAACTAGATCTATATGTCTGTCCTGAGGTGAATTATTTTACCTAAGGGTTTCCATTAAATGTGTAAGTTGCTTGTACTATCTAAAAAATAAGACAAAGAATTTCGAAAATGTCTCCAATATTAATACAGTAATCTCCCATTATGTGATTTTGAGTATTTGCAGTTTGTAATATTAGAAATTTTACCTATTAAACATATTATATTATAAAATGAATAGCCTATAAATTAGTTAATACTGAAAAAATTATACCATAAATATGACTTACGAAAATAGTGAAAAGGAACTGGAAAAACAAAAAACAATATAATGTTCCAAAACTTTTCTCTTACCAGATGTTTCTTTCTGGTAAGAGAAAAGTTTTATGTATTGTTTCTCTTACCAGAAAGAAACAATACATAAATTATTCTACATATGCAAATATTTTTAAATTGGAAATTTGTTATTACTAAAGTTTATTTGTGATTTTAAACCAACAGTACCGTAAAAATAACTCAATGTTTTAAGTCATTTCTTATATATAACAATTCTTTATTATTTCAAACTTCTCAAAACCCCCATTTTTCTATCGGTTGGGAGTCCAGCTATTCGCGATTGTTTTAAGGAATATAAACTCTGTGAATAGAGAAGCATTATGTATTGATATATTTATACCACTTAGATAATCAGTCATAATTGTGTGATAATCTACATTTTTTGTTTTTTATGGGTATATTTCACATTACAAGCAAATGTGTAAAGAAATCATTTTAAGAAAATGATGGATGATTTTTTTCCAATATTAAAAAATACCTCTACAAATACTGCTGACCTAATAGCTATAAATTTTCTTGGAACAAAAGCAATATTAACAATTAAAAGATTTCAACATCAATTCATTGTATGTCCTCATATAATCTCATTCTCATATAATCTCACGCTCATATAACCTCACCAAAAAAAATTAAGTTACTAAAGCTGTACTGAATTAAGCTACTTATCAGATATTGGAATAACTGATTTCTCTAAATGGATAATATTAACTGATTCTATATGTATGTATACCTAAGGCACACTCCATACAAGCGAACAGATTTAATTGCCTACACAATTACATATGTACTCGCCTATCCCTATCCGTTTATGTGTGTGCATAAATTAATGTAGGGCTGCCGCAGTGAGCAGGTAAACAATATTTACTAATACTACATATCGTTCTCGATCGTTGCGGGCAATCGCGCTGAACAAGCGAATTGACACTATACATTAGCAAAATAGCTGTTTCTCTTTCTGATCAATAGCGTCGACCAAATGACTAGACAGTCATTTGGTCGACAATAGCACACGAGAAATGTCGCTCAAGAAGTCATCTTTAGAGGCCCATTTTTCGGGCCTAGAATGTTTTTGGACGAAATTTAAAAATACGGGTATATTTTTTGAATTTTAACATATATGAAATTAAATTACATCTGAGACTATGAAGGTAAGATTTTTTCTTAATTCATAATATCTGTTTCGGGTATAGGTCTCTTTTTTCTGTTGCAGAGTGAACCGGTAAGTACTTAAGATTAAACGCTCTCTTCGATAAAACTTAAAATCAACTAGATCTATATGTCTGTCCTGAGGTGAATTATTTTACCTAAGGGTTTCCATTAAATGTGTAAGTTGCTTGTACTATCTAAAAAATAAGACAAAGAATTTCGAAAATGTCTCCAATATTAATACAGTAATCTCCCATTATGTGATTTTGAGTATTTGCAGTTTGTAATATTAGAAATTTTACCTATTAAACATATTATATTATAAAATGAATAGCCTATAAATTAGTTAATACTGAAAAAATTATACCATAAATATGACTTACGAAAATAGTGAAAAGGAACTGGAAAAACAAAAAACAATATAATGTTCCAAAACTTTTCTCTTACCAGATGTTTCTTTCTGGTAAGAGAAAAGTTTTATGTATTGTTTCTCTTACCAGAAAGAAACAATACATAAATTATTCTACATATGCAAATATTTTTAAATTGGAAATTTGTTATTACTAAAGTTTATTTGTGATTTTAAACCAACAGTACCGTAAAAATAACTCAATGTTTTAAGTCATTTCTTATATATAACAATTCTTTATTATTTCAAACTTCTCAAAACCCCCATTTTTCTATCGGTTGGGAGTCCAGCTATTCGCGATTGTTTTAAGGAATATAAACTCTGTGAATAGAGAAGCATTATGTATTGATATATTTATACCACTTAGATAATCAGTCATAATTGTGTGATAATCTACATTTTTTGTTTTTTATGGGTATATTTCACATTACAAGCAAATGTGTAAAGAAATCATTTTAAGAAAATGATGGATGATTTTTTTCCAATATTAAAAAATACCTCTACAAATACTGCTGACCTAATAGCTATAAATTTTCTTGGAACAAAAGCAATATTAACAATTAAAAGATTTCAACATCAATTCATTGTATGTCCTCATATAATCTCATTCTCATATAATCTCACGCTCATATAACCTCACCAAAAAAAATTAAGTTACTAAAGCTGTACTGAATTAAGCTACTTATCAGATATTGGAATAACTGATTTCTCTAAATGGATAATATTAACTGATTCTATATGTATGTATACCTAAGGCACACTCCATACAAGCGAACAGATTTAATTGCCTACACAATTACATATGTACTCGCCTATCCCTATCCGTTTATGTGTGTGCATAAATTAATGTAGGGCTGCCGCAGTGAGCAGGTAAACAATATTTACTAATACTACATATCGTTCTCGATCGTTGCGGGCAATCGCGCTGAACAAGCGAATTGACACTATACATTAGCAAAATAGCTGTTTCTCTTTCTGATCAATAGCGTCGACCAAATGACTGTCTTGATGGCACACTGGCGCAGTAATTTTGTAAAAAAAACTAAATAAAATCTTAAATAAAATAAAATTTTGTTTATTTATAAATATGATACACTGAAATATTATCTTCGTTGTATATTTGACTTGATTAGATTTTCTTCATGTGAAAGATCTCTTAATATACAATATATAATAGCCTGTGGCCTATAGAAGCACATCGTGTTCAAGCAAAATAATGACTTAAGAATAATTTGAAATTTAAAACTGCTCAGTGACATGTTAGTAGACATAAAATTATAGGTACTAACCAAATAAGTTGGTGATACAAAACAAAATTATTTACAAAATAGAAAAAGAAGGAGACAAAACAATCTCCTATCCTTATTGATTTTATTGCTTTGTAAGCACTCGCACACATCGCAATAACGGACCGTAATATTGAATTATTATGAATAGTTATCAATTAAGACTGAATTACTCAAAACTCAACAAAACATTGAAAAATTTAACTAATACACATTTGCACGCAGCAAGTGGCAACCTAGGAACGCGTACTCATGATCATACTCAGCATCTGTGGATGACGTTAAATTGACAGAAATTGATCAATCACTTGTAAGTTCATATTTATATCTACAGTACACGTAAACTAACTGTTACTAATTCAAATTAACTAATAGCTTCTTGGCAGTTTAATGAAATTTATAGTATATACTGCAGTATAAACTTTTAAATTGAAAAACATTATCATCTAAGCCACTGAACCACCAATTTTGTCTGTTTTGTATAAAACTCTCTAATGTCTGCTTATATTTTTCTTCACTATTGGCTGGGAGTGTGACATCAGTGACGGCTAGCATCAATAGCTTTATAGGCTCTTCAATTTTATTAATACGCTTCAAATTAATGGCTCTGGTAAACGTTTACGTGAATAAAATAAAAATAATAGAAAATATATAAATAAACGCTTTTATTAACTAATAATACAAGATTTTAGTTGCCGCACCCAGAATATATAATATCCATTTATTTTGAGCTAAAGAAAATGAATAAAATAATAAATATATTACCCCTATTATAACATTTCAACCTCAGACAAAGTTAGACGGAATGCATTTCATACCATCTATCCATTTATTTTTTTTATCTAATTTTCAATTCAATATTAGAAATCTGTAAAATTAGAATTTGTTATTTCTTGAAGTATTTTTACAAATCAATACAAAATACAATTGAATACAAATACTATCGTGTCATATTTAGAAAATTTGCTTTTAATGCATAAAAAATTAGGTACGTGTTCAGTACAGCAAAAATACTAAATTTAGTGATTTTTTTAATTTAAAGGATATACATAAAAAATGATGTATTTAAAAATAGGATTCAATATTGCAAAAATTGATTTTAAAAAATTTACTTACAATAAATATCTTTATTTTAAGAAGTATTTTTCACTATTTAAATTGTTATTAATCTCTTATTTAACTATTTCTCTTATTATCACCATTCATATTTTTATATTTGTTAAATTATCTCTAATTATAAATTTAAAGTGGAAATGCGAAAAAATTTATAGTATAAGAAATCGAGGTATTATTATAATTTTTCTACCCAATAAATTTTTCATAATAAAATAATGACTACCAAAATCTATTTTTTTTTAAATACATCGTTTTTTTATGTATATTCATTCATTAAGACATCAGTGAAATTCACATTTTTACTAAATTACACTGGTTCTAGAAGTAAACATGACAACATACATAAGTAAATTATATTATCTATGAAAATATTTAACAGGCGCCTTTAGACATTCCATTCCTGCTACAGCGAGGGCTGCGGTCGATTTTATTACTCCCACTCTATGGTTCGCACCCAATATAAAACCTTTTCAAAACAACAGTTAAGAACTGACTTGTATATTCAATAATTTATGCAGCATAAGAAGTATATCTTAGCAACATACTCTTGATAAATATGCATAAAAAAAATTCAGACATGGTAATTTTCATAAATACCATACCAGTTTTTTACTATGTAGTTTTGTTTTTACAATGCATTAATTTAAATTACTGTCAGATAAAAACAATTATTTTTTGTAACAAACAATTTAAAAAAATAGCATATTGATTATTTAAATGATTATGATAAATATATCAAAATTTTTGCTAAAAGATTTCTTCTTATGACATTTAGTTATAATTAACCAACGTTATAACATTTATTAACATTATTTTACAATATGTATGAATATATTGATACCATAGTACTATAAACAGGATTAAAATTAAAGAGGCAATATAAATTTAAAGTGATCTGACTAAAGTAGGAATAGTTTCTATTAAGATTGTAATTTTATTCATTAAAATTCATAACAACTCACAGCATTTACAGAGATCTATATTATGTTACAAAGTTTAATGTTCTATAAAAAAATAAATTATATTAAAAGAGTTGCTATTACCTAGAAGTATGTAGTAAGTATTAAAATGATAGCAAATTAACTTAAATAACTTTTAGTTATATCTAAATATCAAATATTTTTAGGCAATTTATTATTACAACTCACTCCAACTTGTGCTAAATTAATTGCTAAAGTAAATTCCTCTAATTAGCACATTTTGAGATATTAATTCCATAAATATACCATTTTCTTCTTTCTTTTTAAATGTCAAAAATATTTTGTAATTCCAGGAACAATAACGGCAAAAATATATAGATGGAACAACCATACACGATTGAAAGAAAACTTGGGCCACTTAATTAGTTATAAGACTTAGTATAATATTGTAAAGTGAAAAAGGCCAAAACATGCAGTATAAGAGGATAATATCACAAAGGTACTCCTTAAAGCATATTAAGATGATTTATGAAAATTTTCATGAATGGGACACCATTTTTAAAACACAAAATGGAATTAATCGTTTTAGTGGATATACCACTAAAACCATTAAGGCATAAAAGGTAAAAAAGAACAGAGTTAAGATGGAATTGATTTTTTTTATTTAAAAATTTATTTTCTTAATCGACGAAGATGCAATGGCACGCACCATCAACTTGTCTCTATATTTTTGTCTTTTTTTCGTAATAAAGAAAATATATTTTTTTCTAGGAAATAATGTTCCATTTGATCAATTATTATGTACCACGTGTTTTGTTAAATAAATCCTAAAAGATACAATATATCACTGTAACTTGTTTTGAATACACAGTGATGTGATATGATAATGAATGTTCTATATCTCTCAGTCATTGTTTCAATCATTCGCACTTTGCAATATTATACTACGTAAAAGTAAAACACTACGTAATTGAGATAGGTTTCCTTTTAATCAATTTCTTAGCAACTCTTGGATTTTTGGGCATTGTCGTTTATTATAACTTTTAATTGTAATTAACTTACTACACAATTATATAAAATTTCAAACTACTTACATCTCGCATTTTCAATTGGAGCAGATGCACTCATGGCTTTGTTTACTGAAAATGACTTGGATGAAGGCGCACACGTTCTCTGGTATATATAAAAATAAAGTGAGAATGCAACCACCACAAAATTCTTAAATAATTACAGCATGCTGTGCTGCTGAGCGCCTTGTGAATCAAATACAGCTTGATGCTGACCTCGAACTAAACAGCGAGTCAAGACCCATTACTTATATATAAAAAAAAGGAAGTTTTTTTATATTTACGTTCGCTATGACCACTATTTTTTCTACTTTATTAGTATGCCGGTTTGAAGATAAGTATCCAAATGATTCAGATTACGTAATGGCTTGATGACAGACAAAACATGAAGTAAATTTGATCTTTTGTCAATTTTGTTAAGCAATGGTTGATTTTTCATTTTAAAATAATAGCACATCTTATACCAATTCAATAATAACAACACGCTAACAATTTTATTTACTTGACATATATGGACCTGTTTTTTATGTGTAACTGACTCGGAACTGTCACTTGTCAGAATACAATCTGTCAAAACAAAAATTAAAAATCAATTTAAAAAAATAATAAAACCACTATTCAACTTACGCTATATAATGAAATTGAATTTAACGCTTTTCTAAGCCTAATTACTGATTTAAACATTTCAAGTTACACAATATTACCACGTTTAAAAATTTAGAATTTTCTGATATTGGCAATCTTATATTAAATAAAAACAAAACAATCGTGAGGGAAGCGATGTCGTTTCGACAGTTAATCTAAATAAAGCCGCCAATGATCAATAAATTTTGCAATAAACTGTGATACACAGAACAGAGACCTGTGATATATCTGTTAGTGTTGCGACCAATCCGGAGCAAAGTCGTTACATTTTATCGACTTCGACTTTACACAACCTTCAGATTCAAACAAATATCAAAATTAAATATAAATTTCACTGGCTGGTCCCCTGGCTTAGCTTAAGTGTTGGTTATTATAATAAAAATTGTTTTGATTTTTTTTTAATTTCAATGTATGGTACATATAATATTAATTTCGGTGGTACTAAAACATAAAGGTTTCCGTTTGTGTGATGGGGCCCGATATAGTTAACGGAGATAGAAACAGTTTAAACTAGGATCTACTCCAGACACTTTCAGTGTTTGTCCCTAAACATTTTTAATAGTTATTGCCAAAGAAAATTTTATTGGAATCTGAAGGCACTTAAATTTAAATATAGTTCGGATAGAATTATTAGAATTCTTGGTAATAAAACTGTTTCTCCCGATTTACACTTAATTGTGCACTTGATAACAAAAAATCTGTAGTGTATGGGGACAATTTTTCTCACATCGGACTTCATACTGTATTCATCTTGGAATATGGTTTGCAATAACTAAATAAGTCATAAGACTTCTCTTGAAGTCTTCAGTATTGATTTCTATTTATATATTTCTACTTTATCTGTAACAAATTTACTTGAAAACGAATTAATTACATTATTCAACGCAGTAAACGCTCTATCATACATGATTTGGTCATAATTTAAATCATCCACAGCCATTTCACGTCGTTTCCAAAGTAATATATCTTCAGCCATACTCTCTCGATGACTATTCCAAAGTCTCAAGAAATCAGTAAGCTAACAAAATGCTAAAATTATCGTAAATAAATATCATAAAGATTGTGCTGAACAATATAACGTAGCTTTTGACATTGTACTTTCCCAAATATTATTTCCTTAATTTCAAAAAAAAATTAAAAAATTACTCAAATATAATTCCCAATAGGAGTATTCCCATAGCTTTACATACCGCTTGATATGCTTTGCAAGTAACTCCTCAGTAGCGGATCCCCCTCCCCAACCCAAAAGCACTCGAGTCCACCCGTGACAAGTATATCCACCGAGACATATCTGGAGTAGTTGGAAAATATTGAAAAATATTTAGTCTTCGCCTCGAGATAAAATTAGTAACTAAAGTAAAGTATCGTATAACCTGTGCATCTTAGATTTTTGGAGTTTGTCGTTGCGAATATACCTCGTTTATTGAACTGTTATCCAGCGATAACAACAGCTAATTCACTCACCGAAGGAGCATTATAACATCATAATGTCCACCAAAAGGTTCTTTATTTGCATTAAATAAAATCGGAGACATCTTCCAAGAAGACTGACATACTTTCAAAAATTGTTCTAAATGATCCAATGTACCTGTTGTTAGAGTGCAGCATGTCTTGTAACCTAATTATTGTTTCATCAAGTAGTTGTATGCTATTCTACATTGAACAGATCATTGTATTTCAAGTTCTGCTGAAAAAGAGATCTTTAAAATTTTGCGATCGTTGCACCGAAAGAGAAACAAACTACTGGCTAAATTGTAAATCTGTCCCCTTAATTTAAAAAAGTGGTTAAATATTCTGTCGATTTTAAAATAAAACTATTTGCGCAGACGGCGGTCATAGCACCTATAGAAACTGTAATAATCGATAATCGACTAATCGATCTGTGTTATAATCGATAGATAATAATCATTATTCATTGCAGAGTGCTCTTTATCTGTCCACAAAAAGCGGGTTGCCTTCTAGTATTTCTTACAGTGACGTGCCTGATCCTGTCAGCCAGTTGCCGAATTCATTATTCAGTCGAATTCTCTTTTTCCCATTTTTATAGAAACTTTATTTTAGGTGAGCTAAAGACAGGAGAATGTCCCTTTCGGCGGTGATCACTCTTTCTCATTTTGATTCATTACACTAATTGACCTTAATCGATCTAAAGGTAAACGAATCTCATTTACGCATTTATTAATCTTACTCATTTATTTAATCTCATTACGTACCACGCTGTATATTAAATTTTTGTCGTTTCGGCATGATAAGTAAATGTTCGGATACAACATTTCGAATGAATAGAAAATAATTGAATATGAAATTAGAATAGAAAAATTTTAATTACTAATTAATCTAGTCACGCCAATGATCACGTAAGCTATTATCAGTCGGACCAGTGTAATAGCTTACGTTACCTTTTATGCCCCTTGTATTGGGGGTTTGGTCAACTAATGACAGCTCGAAACATTCCCAGAGGGTGTCCTCTTGGAATCAAAATCTAAGCATTTTGATATCTTCCCTGTCACTATCACAGTTCCCTGTCATACAATACATAAGTTTCTAGGACATTCTAATCTTTTCTCGAATGTTTGAGTAGTTCCCATGGTCAATCAATACAACATTATATTTATTTTTCTACAATTTCCTTAAATTTCGTTTACATTCGACAACTTTTCATAGTCTCTTTTTGACTTTGTCATTGTTGATGAATGACTAGAATTTTCTCTCTTATATTCGATAACTTTCCATAGTCTCTATCGTCTTTTCATTGTACATAAATGATTAGAATTTTATGGAATTTCTTGTACGTTTGAGAACTATCCATTCTCCCAAATTGACTTTTTATATAATCAAAAGGAATTTTCTCATACGTCCGAAATTACATACTTTCATATTGACTATTCTCGAATTTTCTGATGTTGTCCCGATATTTTATCTACTAAAACCTTCAGGAATAAATCCGTCTCACAATGATGAAAGATGCATAAAATTCGTTCAGTTGATAAATATGTTACTATAACTTTTAATTCTATTAGGATTTACACAAAATTGTACAAAAAACTCTTTAAAATCGATGTTTGTTTTACATGCATATCGATTTTCAATTATGTGGGCTATGTGTAACAGATATACATACCGTGCCGAGGATTTTTTAAGTTCTACAGTCCTGTCGTATATTACATTGATACATGTGTTTTTTAATAAGGTATTTGACTGATGTCGATATTTTTTGTAAAAATGTTTTAAAACTGCCGAGTAGGATTTGTGATGAAAAAAATAATGCATTTAACAAATAAACTGTAAATTTTTTTGTTTATTAAATTGAAAAAGTTATTATCAATTTTGTTTCCACACAAAAAAATGAGAAAATCATAATATGCAATATATAACTTAAACGCAATATTTAACGAGATACTAAAAATATTTAATAAATTCTGTTATAATGAATGCTAAATAACAGGCTAGTGACGTCATAAGCCAGTTGTGTTTTGTATGCGGCGTTTTCGCGGGAATTGTAGTTCGTCAGTTTTAAGTCGTTATAACTTTGTAATGAAAAGTCCTCGGTACGATATATTTATTTTAACCGCTTTTAATTTTATTACTTATTCGATTTTAGTATTTAAAAAAATATTCTCAAATACTCTATTGTTTTGCTTACGTTAGTCAGAAAGGCGCCCGTATCACTGCTTTTGCCACTATGTTTTTTGGAGAATTACGATTTACTCAATCATCTTTACATGATATAGGATGACACACAAAAACCTTCTGTGATAAACGTTCTAAATAATGGTTGAAACTGTATTGAAATTTAATCAGTTCACGAGTTTTTGGCATACACAGAAAAAAAAAACAATTGCGACCAAGAATTTTGTTTTATAATATGTAGCGATAATATTATATTCCTACTCTATATCCAAAATTTGATTTACACTAATATTTCGTATTCGATACTACTAATATCTTTCGAAATGTTCGCTTAATTCAGTAATTAATAAATTATTAATTCATATTATAGAACAAACGCACATACTAGTGATGGACGAATATAAATTTTACACATATACGAATGGGAATATAGCACTACATTGTTCGAAAATGCAAATGCGAATGCAGATATAGCCTTTTTGAATATGATGTGGATTTACTTCGAAAACACAAGTAGTCCGACTTTGGTGGAGCAGTGGAGCTGGTCTGCTGTACGCACTTCAGCGAAGACTGTAAAAAAGGCATCAAAGCTATTATTTTTGAAATGTTATATTCCGCTGCTCTGTTTGATTATTAGCTGATAAACGTTTAATTTTTGTTTTAGTAAAAAAAGCTATAAATTACTTCATTAGAAGAAATATTGCATTTGTGTTCAAAATGCCGTTCCTTGTTATTGTAAAAAATTGATAGTTCAATATGTTTAATTAATGTTATAATTTGCTGTCGTGATGAAAAATTTGTAGCACTTTTCTTTGTTTTAAAAAAGGAATGATTTAATTTTTTTTTAAATTTTGAATAGGAAAAGTACATTTCACCAAATTGAAATTTTGCATCAATGTTAATAAAAAATTTGATTTTAAAACTGTTTTTATTTATATTTTTTTACTTTATGTCTTGATACATTTTTTCTATTTTAAAAAACCAACACGAATTTCGTTGCAATTTTATTTGCAAAATACCCCTATTATCGTTGTGAACGCGAATGAAAACTCGAATAATATTAGCCGTTATAGCGTTAATATTTTCATAAATATTAAATAACATTTGTTACTTAACACACATCAAAATATTCATAGTTATAACGCCTAACATTATTTTTATATATAACCATTTGACTTAGTATTTTCACACTAAATGTTTGGTCAAAGGATTGAAACATGGGGAATTGATACAATTTGGTACCTACAGTACAAGAATGCTGATACTTTTTTAAACTAATGGTATATAACTAATGGTATATAAAAAATTAAAAGTAAATAGATTTATAAGCAATTATTCGTTTACAATTTTCAATAATTTATAAATGATTATTATGTGTAATCTAATCAAATAAAGTACAATATGATCTTTTAGAAAAAATAATTTAAATTTAAAAAAAATTGAAATTCTGTCTTACTTTGTATTCAGAAACCCATAGAAGGGTAAGTACCCTTAACAATAAATTAACAATAGTTATATTAAGTTCTATATTTAGGAATTTACTATAATTTTTCCACGATCATTAAGTAGTTTTCTTTAGAAAGAGCTAAAGATTATAAATCTACATAATTTTATAAATTGTTTTTGACTATAAAATGTAGTTCCTATACGTGCATAAAACATTTTACTCAAGGTGATATTCATATCGATACCCACGTCACAACCATATAAGAAAATTAAATCTTTGACCAAAAACGTTATTTCTCCCCGTTTTTCTTAACATTACAAAACTATTCTAAATAGTACATAAAACTTGTTTCTATCAATGCTTATAAATCTAGAATCAGACATACACAAATGAAAGATTGGAAAATAATTCCTTTTTTTTTACATTTTTATATATATGATCTTCAAAAATGCAAGTCACCGGTGTCGTTGGAACTACAGGTAAGAACTACGTAATCATATTTTTTTTAATATATTGTTTGCTTATGTTGTCTAAATGCTAATGCGGATATAGATAAGAAACACGTGCAAGTGCAATGTAACGTCGATACAATTTGCTTGTCATCGTGGACATTTAAAAGTATGACTTTACGTAAAATGAAAATGATACCTAAATCAAAATGTGATGACTAACGTGTCTATATAGTTTTATGAACAGCTGATGTTAGTCAATAAATAGATAATATTGGCTGTTACAAAATAGCTTGTTCATTGTCTATTGCTCACCTTGAAGTATAAAATGGCGAATGAACGAAGTGTCAATGGTAAATGGAAAGTTCGATATTCAAAAACAAATATTATGCGTTTATGCAGTAACTGTTAGAACACTGCCTCAGTAATAGCTTCAATATTATTAATTTAGATAATCAACGTCGATGTGAATAATTATAATTAAAATAGTTACTATTAGTATCTTGTCTAGGTAATTTAGATTCGATTTTAAAACTTAATTACAGAAAGAATTAGTGGTAACATATCGTCAAGTATTTATCACAAAGTATAAACTATAGACCTCGAATTTATATAGAGCCAATAAAGCGCTAAACGATAAGAAAGTAGTGATGCTGAAATGCTTCGGTATGTGACAGAAGAATGTG
Organism: Druceiella hillmani; assembly: GCA_039881145.1. Taxonomy (NCBI): domain Eukaryota; kingdom Metazoa; phylum Arthropoda; class Insecta; order Lepidoptera; family Hepialidae; genus Druceiella; species Druceiella hillmani. Next base: position 37,362,956 of record JAYKKI010000009.1, on the reverse strand, counting down.
CTTATATAATATTACAAAGTGCTTGCTACATGAGGTAGGTCCATTTAGTTTTATGCCTATATATTTTTATTATATTGCAAAGATACATATTCCGTCAAAAATAATCGTAGATAATCGAAGATAAATTTATAAATTTGAAATAAATTAAAATATGTTTACTTACGTGTAATACTCTCACACGAGATGTCTTATTGTTGCAACTGTACTTGGTTTAATATAAGTTTCAACAAGCGGCATAATCAATACTGGTCGGTTCATCAGTCGAAATTGTAGTGAGCGCTTGCGTATTGTACCAACACAATGTTGATACCAGTATCACCTAGTTACGAAAATCGTTAGTAATACTACAGTAATGGTAAAATGATTATTAATCTCAATCAGAAAAAACACCTTATTTTTAACGCTCCACACCAATCCTGGGTCAACAAAACAGTAACGGAATCCACTCGGTGTCTGTCCATCCAGTTGTACAGACATATAGCTGACCCGTCCCATTATACTTTCTTATGCCAAATAGAGAGCTTAGTATTTACATAGTCATCTTAGTAATGATTCAGTCACAGACTTAAAGTAAAAATATGTTTATTCTCAATTCTAAAGGTAAATTTGATCAATCTATCAATCTAAAACATTTGTATATATAATAAAAAATTTTTGAAGGTAAATGACGTTCAAGAAATTTTTAATAAAAAAAATTTAAAAAATTGTTGCCCGACCCCCATCATTTTAAACAATAGCAAAAAGATTCTAAAAAAGCGATAGAAATACATTGAGATACACGTTGCTGTAAAAACTGTAAATTTCAATCTGATTTTGTCAAGTCATTCATTGAAAACACGGCTTGACCGCCCTTTTGCTGTGTTTCAATCGTACTGTTAAATTTCGGATAATTAGGCAATATATATATTCTTTTAAAGAAAATAACTTGCCCTATTCCAGTAATAAGATCTAAAACTTTCACCAAAACATTATTTTTTTAAATATACCACCATTTTTTCCCTCTTCTAAACTAACATAACTGTAAGTTAAGTAACAAATAACGGCCTAAAATGGCACACCGCATTATAAACATTTCTAAGCAAAGGACTGATTATCAATTTTATTTATGAAACTAATTGGAGAACTTTAAAAAGTATATTATTAAATTGCAAATATCAATTACTTACAACAGCTAGGATATTTAATTGTTATCTACGGACTCGTATCGTAGTACAAGGGTAGGAGCCATTTGTAAATAATTAAATATTTAAGTTGTTATTGTAATTGAAACGATGTATTAAAATAACATCGGCCTACAATTAAATTTATCCATATCGATAGTGCGTCTGCGTCAAGCAAATGTATAAACTACCTATCGCCAAATACGGGCTACTTAGGGCATTGGTATGTGTCTAGTACACGAAAATCTTACACGGACACCTCAGAATACTTTGCTAGACGAATGCCTTACAATTTAAATAATATTGAATAAAGTGTCATTGTATAGACTGGTGTCATAAAATTATGAACATTTAAATGATGGCAAGCAAAATACAAGAAAACGCCCACACAGTAAAAACACTTCACCACGACGCTAGACAGACAAATGGTTATTTCAATATCTCCAACGCAGGATTAATTAAATCCCCCGCCATACAATCCCGACTTTGCACCTTGCCATTTTCGATTAATGTTATGCGCCAGAGATGAAACACATCATAGGAAGAATCGGAGCAAAACAACGAATCCATATATGTGATGTGTGAAGTATAAATGACGACTTATATTGGCCATATTACCTTGCCCCCTTCCATAATAACCAATTGTTGTGACTAATTGTTTATGGCCAGTTTAAATCCTAATAAGACAGATGTGGACATGCGTTACAACAAAAAATGAATGGTGAAATATTTTTTTGTGTCAACAAATGAATGAAATATCTTTCTACATATAAAAACTTGTATGTGTTAACATTTATTACGAGACCGTTACATTTTGACCATAGATTTATAAATATTTTGAAAAATGTATAATGATTTTTTAAACTTTTGCATATAGTGTTAACAAGGTTCCATCGTCCGAGGTGAATAGAATTTTGAACTGTTTAAAATAGTCTTTTATTGATTTTATACATAGTTATTATTTTTTTCTGTAAAAGAAAAACAAATCGAAGATCACACGAAGGAAAAAATACATAAAATTGTAAACAACGTTCAATCCAAAGAAGAGTCTACATGAAGATCTATATAAGTTTTTACAACGTGTTTTAGATTAGTCTCCAGAGAAAAGTTTCTTGTTCACAAGGGTAACTAAAGATTTTAGTAAACTTAGAAATCGAATAAAAAATACTAATAGATCAATATATGCATTTTTTAAATGAAGATTTAGTATTACGCCTAAAAATTAAGAGATGTATATCTGATTAAGCGTCCCATCATAACCTAAAACATGCCTTTAATGAAGATTTAAAAATAGCAAGAAAACTTGGTTTCACAAATCAACAGAGAGGAATAAGATTGGATACAATGAATCATTAGCGATGAATGGTATCACGAGAAACGTGCCTGTGGTGATGATTGGTGAAAGAATCTTAAAAGTACTGATGAAATCATCAAGATGCTGTAGAAAATAATCTTTTAAGATTTTTATTCATTACTCGTGGTGTTATCGAATTGATTTTCTTTTCAATTGATTGCAGAGCTTTCGACATATTAGGTTTTATGAAAATTGATGTTTGCTCCAATTCGTCTTAGAAATGGGGGCGAAACGGATATTTCTGTTTCTTCCTTTTTTATTTGCAAGGATAAGATTTTTATTTTTGTTAAACAAGTTTCGTAATTAAATGATTGTTAATAATGAAGGAATAATAAAAAAACAGAGTATTAATCATGTTTCGAATATTATTTCTAATTTACCCTAGTTTCGAAAAATATGGATTTTTGATATCTCTCTGCCATGGATCGTGTGGATAGACGTCTCTCTGCCATGGATCGTAATAAACTTATTGCTTATTTGTTATTAAGAAGACATTACACTGTTTCAAAAATATGACAAAAAAGATACTGGATACATCCATTTAATAAGGCTATGAATCCTGATGGCGAGTACTCTTCTCGAAAATACGAAGCATTAAAGATACACGAAAAAAAATTTTCGCCTACTTTAGAATGAGTATATTATCATTTGAAGAGCTATTAAGCGGGTTATCAAAATATATACAGAAAAAAAATATTAAAGGAAGGAAACCTGTTACTGCTTTGGAAATGCTGGGATTGACTGTGAGGTAAATAAAACAAATACGTTTTTTATTGATATTTATGACACTTGGAATCAAATTAAGTTTTTTGCAATATACTTAATTACTTACTTTAAGAATACTTTAAATGGTCTTTCAAAAATACAATTATTAATTCAAGAAAAATCAAACTCTTCGTCTTGTGTACCATAGGAAGTACCAGACATGGTGTCCAGTGAAAGTGGTAAATTTATCGGACGTGTTTGGGACTCGGAATGTATTTGTGAGGATGAGTCAGTCCTCGGTTCAGTAATCGAACATCCAGGAGTAGAAGTGTGGTAGCCGCTCTGAAAAGTATTATCGTATCTCTGAGTTGAATATCCTTGATGTTGATATTCTTGGGTATAGCCGTGAGATGTATATTGCTGAAGTGAAGGCCGAAGAATGTCCGTTAGTATTTGAAGGATGCTTCAATGTTTGATGATCATTCAAAGATTGTAGAGATGGTAAAATCGCCTTGAAAAAATGCAAATGTCTATTTTCCGGTGTTTTTATTATTTTCAATATATTTTCTTCAAAGTCATCCTTCTCATCTGCCTTTCGTTTTCGTGATTGACTTTGATAACGAGGCAATGCTGTTATTTCGCGTGTTGTTTGCAAGAGTGCTAGAAACAAACTGAAACATAGTCACTAAGTATGACGTCATAACACTGGAATTTGCGCCGCGTTGCGACGCCGCGCCGCTAGAATCGGCAGTGACGCCACTGCCGATTTTAGCGTTGCGACGTAGCAACGCGGTTATGTGTTCCGGCCCTAATAACACATCCAAAACACCTGGTTTATGAACAATATTTTTTAGATGATTTTTAAAACATTAACAGAATTATTTTCAAATATCTCCATTAAACATACGAAGGGAATGAATAAGAGTAGTAACACAATATTATGAAGTTAAAAATTCCCTAAATATCTATACCCTAAATCTTCTTCCATATATTCTTCAGTGTGAATATGTTATATAGGTTACCACGTGCGGAGACTAGATGTACGTTTTTTTACAACCATGTTTGCACGAGTTAAGAAATTCGACGGAGTGAGAGATTTTTCAGAAATAAATTGTCATTTAATACATTAATTTATTACATTGAGTATTACAATATAACTAATAAACAAACAATTATATATGAATGTGTCTGATGTGTGATTCGTCTGTATCTGCGAAACTTTTTTTCGAAATTGCTGGCTCTATAATGGAGTCCTTAACGGTCTTGACGTCCAATGCGACGCTATTTATATGACAATCTCGTATTCAAGTTTATTAGTTTAATGCGCCTATGCTTTGCAACAAGTCTATCATCACGTATCTGGTGTCTACCGGATTTCTTATCGGGTCTGGGTTTGACGATTTCGCCAAGGTACTTCGACAGCTTGCAGAAGTTCAAGCAGACAGGACCATTGCGGATTCCTCGACAGTATGTAGTCTGCAGAATAATTTTTTGCTATAATTTTCATTCTACAAACAGCACAATCATCTGCCTGTTTGAGTCTAACAGAGAGCGTGTTTTCGAATCTTGCACAGATTCTTGCACAGATCTTGCGTCAATCGCGAAGTTAAAATAAGTAATTAAAAGAGAAGGTTAAAATAAGTTTGCAAATAATTAGGCCAATAACGACAATCTTTTTAAAACTAGGTCGTCATCGTTCAAGCTCCACGTAATTCAAACACAGACTGATGCTCATCATGTATTTTCTAGAGTATGGAGGTTATCAAAAAACTGTGCGTGCTTGCACAAAACCATACCTTAATATAAAAAGGCAATAAAAACGATGCATCACGTTAGGAACGTATTATGATCACCAAATTTTGACACAGCAAACTACTTTTAAACGCAACCATTATGAGCGCCATAAATATTTTTTAATTAGCATTATTCTTAATTTATTATTAAAAAGTAATCTTATTGAAAAACCCTCTTTTTCGAAATAAGATTCGGAACAGTACAGCGCTCTTGTATTCTAATACATTACATGTGCTTCGAACACTGCCAATATTATGTTATTAAAAAAAAATAAAAAATTCATAACGAAAATATTTGACAGTTAACTTTGTAAATGTATAAACAAATTAATTTTACTGTTTGTCTACACACATATGTACATTGTATGCAATATATTTGCAGTCATTTTATGGCGATAATGACGTAACATTACGTTAATGTTAATGTGCTAAGTAACTAATTGAAAACCTTATGCATACGCCAGATGCTTATTTGACAAAGAGTACGGTTGTCGTAAGTAATTTTGGAATATTTAACCAACACTAACCAACCAACACAAAGCGTCAATGGTCAAGATCTTGTATCATTATTTATAAGAAAAATTAATAATTATAATTTAAAACGGTATAAATGCACTTTACCGTATCCGATAATTTTTTTGATATCACATGAAAGTATACACATTAAAAACTACACACCACAAAGAAATTCTGCAGCTGATGATTATTTATTATAAAAAGAACAATTTGAAAAATTTTGTACCTGATGATTTTAACCACTTTTTCCAGTTATTTCACTTATTCTTTTATCGCTAACCAATTACTACACAATTAAAAGCATAATTTGTTATGAATTAATAGTATTTATAACAAAAATTAATTATCAAAATTGAATATTTTCTTTTAATTTTATGTCAATTTAAACAACTACATTTTTCTTAAATGGTGCCACATTCAAGTATCAATAAAGTCTATTTGTCCACACTTGACATTGGCAAAGGTTCTCTCTGGAGAGAACGAACGCTATATAATCGAAGATAAAGATAAAAGTCTATTTGTATTATGGCATATATCTTTTTTGGATATTTTATGGCATTCATTTCACTTTATAGTTGCCTAAATTTTAAATTATTTGAATGAATAAGCAAAATCCCAGCCCAGCCCGGCCCGGCTTTTTAAACTATTAAAAAAATTAAATTTATAAAGAGACCTATTTACATCTGTCTTTCGAGCAACTTATTAACTATTTCTACTTTTATTTTAAATATCTTGTTTTTTCATAAATTTAATTGACTTAGCTTTTTATTTAACGATATCATTTTTAACATAATTTTTCTATACACACATGTTTCAATCCCAATGACTCCAAGTGAAATAAATAAAATTATGAAATAAAGTCGCAAAGGCAACCAAGGAAAAATCTAAATCCTATCAAAAAAAACTAAAGCCCTCGCCGCCGAGTCACACGCCGTCTCTGGCTTTTCTCTCAAAGGAAAATTACACTGCGAGTAATTTTCAGAGACAGTATTTATCATACCGCGAATACTGAATTTCTCCCCACGAGTACAAAGAAATAACCGCAAATACTGAATTAATTATAAGTACGATCCTACTTATACATACCTATGCATATACACGGGTACGTATGCATATATGTATGTATGCTTAGGTGTTCCAATATATTAGTATTTGTATTCGTTTGGTGACGCAATTTTCCAATATTCGTACTAGCCATATTCCAAAGCAATTTTGGAATACTATTCGAATAATAAAAACGCAACGTTATAAGCAATTAAAAGAAGTTTTACATAAAAACACAAGTTTGGATGACCCAAAACATTATTCACTAATTATTGCAAAATAATATCACCTTGAAAATATTTACTACAAAAAAGTAAACATAATAAAACTTCTTAACAAAAAAAATTAAACGACTTTAAATAATCACTTAGTAAGAAAGGCACTGCAAAGTATTAAATAATAAAAATACAAGTATTTATTTGCAACTGTGGCTTTACAATATTATTTCCGAACATAAATAATTTTGGAAGATATTGCTACTCTTTGATATTTTAGGAGACTAAAGCCTGAACCGCCAACCCCACCCCAGCCCTACCCTCCTAACAAATTAAGATGATTATCACCCTTCTCAAGATGCACTATTTCATCGTTGGCGCAAGGATTAAACGTCCTGCAGAGCTCGCATCATCAAAGTGATGCCGTGAATACCCAAATAATGATCATCTTCTTCAGCTATGAATATTAAATGGTACGAGGATTATTTCGCAGAAAGAAAAATTTATTATTCTGATAATTCAATGTTTATCTTAAGTTTTTTTATTTCATAGTGACTCCGTTTATGATAAAGAAATGTTAAAATGTAATCGTGATTCAAATTATTTCTCAACAAATTATCTCGAAGTAATAAAATCCCAAATCAAAACGATGTTATGGATTATATTCGTTCTACACTTTATATCAATATATTACTCATAATTTAGACATTTCACTTTAGTTTAAATCTGTCTTCTGTACATTTTTAAATGTCATCAAAACCTTTATTCAGTCATAATTAGACGAGGAAACAAGAATAAAGCATATCACAGCGTGACTGTGCAGAAATAGATATATATTCACGAAAATTATCACCTAATAAGAGACCCATCAGCATCTGAATGCTAACAATTTATTAAATGAATATCATGTGAATACCAAACAATTTATTAAATGAATATCATGTGAATACCAAACGCAAAACGATAATTGTTTGATTTTCCGGATTTAAACTTATGTTTATTTACGCAATAAATACTCTATAAGGATATGTCCAACATAGACGGAAGCGACATTTGCCTAATTAGTAGAATAGAAATTAGTTCCGAAGGTGTTTCCATTAAAATCTAGAATAAACAGACATGCCGTTGTAACATTGACGGAAAAAAAGAATAACACTCAGGCACAGAACAGAGAATAGTTTATTTTTTTAAAAACATTGACGGACGAACTCTACTTTCTTTATTGATTTTATTTCTTGATACAATTAACGATTGTTGTATGAACATAAAATACAGTACCGATTTCACATATTCTAATCAACTGTCAACAATTAACTCCGTTACTCGACTATGCAGCGCGGCTCGTGCAAATTGTAAAAACTATTGTGCGTTCCATTTCAAACCTAACACTGGAATATTACAATCTCTCAAGATTTGTATGAGAGAACAAGATTCACCTCTAAATGAATTTGGAAAGGACTTACAATACCTAAGAATTCGCCCGTTTGATTTTAACTAAAACAGATAATTTTAGAAAGTTTGATATCTTAAAGTATTTTTTCTAAAAACATAAATAGTCTTCGATCAAGTTCTTGACTGATAACTTCCTGATATGAACTTAATCATTATTAATTATTAATTAGGATGGTTACCTCAATAGGTGGTTCAGGTTATAGTGTAACTAAAGCCTCCTCGGGAGGAATACGCTGGGTCACAGGGATGGCTACTAGGTTTGACTGGCTGGGTGCTTTCGAAATGAGTGTATTCTCAACTGGTTGGTTCCTTTGTGATTGTCTCGAGCTGGCAGATCTGAAAAGGAGACTCGACGCAATATCTCCGGGCGACGAATTGATCAATGTGAGGCTTAAGAATATAGCCATGATCCAACCTTGCTTTATAGTGTAGTCTTCTGTACTTTTCTGTAACTACACCACGCCTCTATGTTTTGTTTTCCACCAAGACACGGTCTCCCATGCTGAATAATCTTAAGCAGGATCGTATAGCTGGAACTGTTGTAGCACGTCCAAGACTTTCGTGTGGCTTGAGCAGATCTAATTTTGTATGGTTCTGTCGTCCGTGAATACAGTTCTGTTGTTGTTTTATTACATCTCAATAGCGAAACAAGGTATTTTGAATTTTGGACAGTAACGAATATTTTTCTATATGCATAGCGTCAAGTTTACTATTGAGTAACTGAACGTATCTTTTTGCTTGTCCGTTAGTTTTTGGGTGAACATAAATTTTTGACGGATTCCATTATACTAACAGAATGCTATACATGATAAACTGTTTAATATATATATATATATGCATTATAAAACACCATAATCCCTGGACTCCCACCCAATACACCCTAGAGGCATTCATGAGGATAAATATGTAGTGTCCATCCTTAGGGCCTACAGGATTTTAAATACGATTTCAACCAAAAATGAGCCTCGTCATTGAACAAATTATTGATTGAAAAAGTGGTTGAGAATTGGACTTCTCTAGATTGCGCTTCATTCGACTGCCCATATGCCTAAAACCGTATTTTAGCACTAATGGCATAAAATTACATTTTCAATAAAGCTAATACCATGGCCATTTCCATGACTTTTATCTATTTTTTTTTCATTTTAAAGTGGTACACTTCTAAAAAACAATTGTTAGGTAGACCTTGTACATGTCAAGCGTACGTATGGAAGACACCAGCAGTTCGACGATTGTTTATGACCTCATTAATCCGTGGGATAGTGTAACGTGTATCATGGAGCTGTTTGACGTGTATCATGGAGCTGTTTTGACTACAATTTTGTAATCAATGGCTAGACGCACATTATTTTAGGAATGGAGACCAAGGGTCTAAGTAATTTACTTAATAAATAATATCGTAGGAGATTAATTCGTCCAATTCCTTTTCAACTGCATCGTATAAGCAAATGGGGCATCTCTGGCTTTAAGATAAATGGACTTCTCGTAATTCTTCAGTTTTAGGGAACTTGTAAAATGTGGAACGCATCCTAATTTTGACTCGAAAATGTCTGCGTTTTCCTTCATGATCACTGTTTATCTTGACGGTATTAACTGAAGTGATAACAACTGAGTTAGATTTTGTCTAGTTACGAGGTTTCAAATCGATATTTTGTCGCTTGAGTCATACCCATTCTAAGACTGGGTTGAGATAGCCAGGTACCACAAATAAAAACTCGTATAGCCAAGAGGTTGGAAACCACCGTGAGCGTAAGATCGAAAACGCACATCTGTCTTTTTTATTTCCCCTTGAAATTAATTTTTTCGAAGTCCTGCCAGGACAATAGGATAAAAACAGATCCTGAATTTACATTGAATTTCTGGCCATATTGTTGTTTCAATATTACAGTCGTGTAGAATTTTGCATCTTTTGAGAAAAGTCAAAAAAAGACACAAATTATCATAGATTTTATCCAAACCTACTTGGTCTTCTAAGTAGTATAGCTCGGTTATGTCTTCTGGATCCGTTTGGACAAATTTGCCCTTGAGTTGGCTTTTTTTCTTGATTAAGACAAACATACTTTCGGTTTATGGCCAACCTTTGGATGAAAACCACATTTTATTTTGTCATAAGGGACTCGATCGTTGTTTGACCTGTAGGCTTTTTTCAATGTCGAGGGACTATCGAGTCTGGGGTTTCGGCGTATCACATCCGGATCCCTTGACTATAGTTACAATAAATGCTCCGTTGTCTTGTGAGCACGATCGAGGGTGAGAAATAAGATTGATTATCATATTTTTAGAAGTTGACAATTGACTTCACATTTATTGGCAATTGATTTTTGCAGCTTCGTACCCTAGTGTCGATTCCACTATTTTGTCAAATGTTGTGTCTGACATTTGTAACAGTTTGTCGCGGATATTATTAACACTTATTCCACAATTAAATTAAACCCTCAAAAAGACATTTGAAACATTTTTCTTGTATTTACATTCAAATCTAGAGTGGACGCCAGCTGACATAATTCAGCTGTTTCTTTTTGCATTCCGGATAAACATTCATATTTTTGTACAATTACATTCGGTTTGGTGCAAAGAGTATTTTAAAACGTTTATTAGCTTGTCATAAATCATGTTTACTGGAGTTTAGGGGACAGTGAGTGAGCACTGGACATTATGAAATTAGAGACCATTGTGAAGTAAGAATTCTTTGACTTAAAGATTTTTGTTATTTTGAATGCCCCTCCAATCCTACCAATTCCCCACACGTCCTCCGTACTGGCGAAAATATACTTTTGATTCATTATAATATTGGAAATTTCGAACAAAATTCCAGTTAGTTGGGGTGTTTAACTCGACTTCATAACCTGAAAGATTGTGCTGTTGTCTTGTCATAACAGGCAAAATAGCTTTCACATTATACGTCAACACGACTGCGTAGTACAAAATACCCCAAGTACAACTGCGAATACGCTACATACGAGTATCCTATTTTATCCCCGTCGCACACCTATTTTATCCTCATTTTCTTGTAACATTGACCAGAAGAAAAAATAACAGACGCAGAAAAGAGAATAGTTTATTTTGTAACTAATAGACAGGCGAACTCTATTTATATATTTTACTTTTTCACACAATTAGCGATGTTTGTACGAACATAAAATACAGTAGTACAGTTGGTTGATGTGTACAATATGTCACACATACCAACCGACTGCAATTAATTTACCAAGCTACTCCACCAAATAGCGGGGCTCGTGGGAACTAATGAAACTATTGCGCGCTAGATTTCAAACCTAATACAGACAGTCCTCGAGTTACGTCATTTCGAATTACGTCAAACAATATTTTGACACCATTACCCGAAATAGATACAATTGTTTTGATTTACATCACGCTAAACTCCTTTAGCTCAGCACTTTTTGAAGATTCAACACTTTTTAAAAATGATTTATTAAAGGTTTTATATGACAGAACTGTTTAAGAAATAATTTGGCTTATAAAGCTTCACTCCTCCTGGACAATAATCCTAGTCAACCTCCAAGTATTGCCGATATTGACCCTCAAAACCAGGTTGTATATTGACCCCCAAAACCCTCGAAACACTAAATCTTTGCATCCAATGGATCAAGAAGGCATTGAATCTTTTAAGGCCTACTATCTCAGAAGAACATTTACACATGCAGTGGAGGCGAATAAAGTCTATGGAAAACTATGGTATATGGAACTAAGTGATTTTTGGAAATGTTACATCTTGCAGGGTGTAAGGAATATTGCTACATCATGGGAAAAGGTAAAATCCAACAATTTGAAAGGAGTTTGGAAAAAATTACGTCCACACTTTTTTGAACGTTCTTTAACCATAAATCAGCCAAATATGAATGAGATCACAACTGAGGTTGTTCAGTTGGCTAACCAGTTGCCAAATATTGAAGTCACTGCTAATGATGTTAAAGATTTATTAAACTCATACTCGCAAGACCTAACTAATGAGTAACTCATTGAATTCGAAGCACAGAAAGAGATAACAGAAACACAAAAATTATATCTAGAAACCTTTCCAAGGATGAAGAAAGGAAGACTTTTGAGGAAGATGATCTTATTATATATATATATTTTTTTTCAATTATAATAAAATAACTTAATCAAAAGCAATAATCTAACATTATGTACAAAAAATAATTATTATTTTAATAAGTATATATTTTAAGTAATCTCAGATAAGTAATAGAGTAGTAGTAATAGAGCATTTATCTTTGATATTAAATGTAGATTTATTTTTAACGAAAGCCCTTGTAGAATCTAACTCGTAAATATAATTCGATTTATGTCGCATATTTCTGGAACCTAACACGCCGTATTTACGAGGGCTGTATGTACTGGAATACTACACATACTTAAGAGTATTTTAAGTATTTATTGCTTTTTCTCCTACATCGAACTTAAGATCTTTGTTTACAAAAAAAATTAAACCATTTGAAATGCATTTCTTTATGTACGATGAGAGACCTCAAAATTAGGTATAAATTCTTGTCTAATACAAAAGTTTTTGTTAAAAATAGATATACATATTGGTGCTTCAAAAAAGTATATACATTATGAAAGTCACTAAAGGGCGCCACTTCAATTCGCAATAGTCCATCGTGGGTAGATTGCAATAAACTTATTATTTTTTAAATCAAACCATTTTTGTCCGAAATTTAATAATTTTCATAAGTCATTAACACGGAAACGCGTCAAAAATTTTCAAATTTCAGAAAATAAAGTGGTATGATTTAAAAAAAAATAGGTGTATTGCAATCTACCCATGATGCACTATTACGGATTGAAGTGGCGCTCTTTAGTTAATTTACATACTGTTTAAAGAAAACTTTTGTCAATTTATTTATTTTAAACTTTAATTTATACATATAATTACAATTATACATACATTTGTCAGACTTATTGTTACATGAGCAATTTCTTCCTGACAATGACAATGGGTAATAATTATGGGTAGCCCAGTGGTCGAAATTGGAATGTAATTAACTTAACTACTAACTTTGTTGAGGAACACTAACAGGTAGGTGAGAGTAAGTTAATTCATATTGCAGCTACAAAATTTTCTTTTTTGCAATTGGTGTATATTAAGCAAGCTGACAGATTTTTCCTTTTTCAACAGCTGTATATTAAGCAAGCTGTTTTTCGCTAATGTATAAAACGCAGATATCCATTAGATAAAATATAAAATAAATACTTGTTTGCCTTAACGTACTATCTACAGACTGTTGAAAAACCAACATTTGAAATTACATTACATTTAAAAGTTTTTTTTACTTCCTTAGCGACAATCTCTACTCTGTTCGACCACAGCCTATTACGTGTTTGAGATTGACAGTATAAACGTAAACAATGAATCTCTTAATATAGCTGCAACACATATTATATATAAATTTCAGACTTTTGCTCTCCTTCTACATATGAAAAACCAAAGAAAAAGCCTACAAGGTACTAGGATTCGTCATACGTAATTTCCATGATTTCCAAGATATCGAATGTATCATTACACTATTTAACTCTTTAGTCCGTAGTATAGTTGAAACGAATGCAGTAGTCTGGTGTCCGTATGAAGCTACTTATATCCTCATGCTGAAGAAAATATTTAAAAAGTTTAACAGATTTTTGTATTATAAAATGTATTATCCTCACTTATTTCCCTCAAATTTCATAAAGGACATGGTCGGGTGTAATTCTCTTCAACTCCGGCGGGAATTGCTATTGACCAGGCATTTTTTAAAATTAGTAAATCATGATCTTGATAACCCCTCGATCCTGAGTTTATTTGCCTTTTATGCTCCTGGATGCTACATGAGAGGACGATGTCATTGTTTATTTTACCTGCCTAGAGCATGCACGAATATTAAGCCGCATTCACCTGTATTTCGTGTGCTCACATTGCTTAATGCAGTATTGCGAGATGCACTTAATCTAGATATTTTTTCTGCACCATTGACCGTTTCAAAAATTGGGTGATAGAGTTGCTTGGTGGTACACGACCGATTGCTAGATAATATTTATTCAAATTGATGTATATTTGTTTTTCTATTAAATAGAATTGCTCTGTGAGTGTATTCTCCTATTCGTCATTGTTTTATAACTATTTGTCTTATGTTCTTCCACATGCCCAGCGCTTTGGGTAATACTGTAAGTTGGACATGGGGTTTCCAAGAAATAAATAAAAAAATTAATAAATATAAACTTGAACTTTGCCAAATCTCCCACTCCTCCGTGTGCGCATTATGCTTAAAAAGTGGTACAAAATTTTCTCTTCGCGTATTAATATATAGACACATTACAAATAAATTTTAGCTTTCTGCACTCTTTCTCCGTATAATCTTTAATTAAGCCAAATCAAAGCACTCCACTGTGCACAAAATATGCTTAAAAATGAGTACAAAGTTTTCTTTTTACGTAGTAACATAAAGATTTAGTAATGTGGAAGTCTATAAAAGGTATTCATAAACCAATTTTGTGACAACATTAACAAATATAAATCTCAATATGAAGTGAAAAATGCAATAAAAATAAAAAAATAAAGAACCAGACTAATTGCTAACAAAATTCAAAAATTAAATTATTAATTAAACATCTCTAAACGGCAGGAAAAACTATGGACTTATAAGAGAAAGGATTTTTTCAGATGGCCTTTGAAAACATTTATAGCGGGCGAGTTCCTGGTAGCCGGATCCAGTTGATTCTAAACAGCTTGAACAAAAAAAGACTTTTTGAAAAAGTTTGTATGTTTAGGATAAAGAAAACTGAATTAGTTCTCTGAACGTGAGTTACGTTCATAAAACTAACTCTTTACCTTGAATAGACAAGTAACTAAATCTGCTTCTAAGATATTTTGAATAAGTAAAGAAATATAAAAACAAGCAGATTGTTCCAATCATGGATTTCCGTCCATTTTTTACAATCAAAAACTTAGCGGACGCACAAATTTTGAAGATGTTTTAATTTTTTAAGAAGATTCTCAGTAATATCTGGATAACATACATCTCCATAGTCAAGTAGAGACAGTATAGTATTTGATAGAGGCGAGTATTGGTTTGAACAACTAGAAAAAATTAAAGAAGTTTGTGGAAGTGCATTCTTCTGAGATACGATGGCTAACATTTCGTTAAATTCTGCTAAAATAATAATCTTAAATTGAATATATGAGTTATTATACCGTAATCATTAAAATGAAAATATTTGAAATCATTTATGTCATCTGAATCATTGTATTCCGCACTCATGCCTTCTTTGTCATCATTACCACTGCTCGTCTCTTTGCTACTTTTTATTACGCTAAATTTTAATAAACAAAGAGTTTCTTTGGGAAAGTTTTGAAGTTTCTTTTCTGAAAATTGTCTTTGGTCGCTATTAAAGAATCAGAACTGTTCAAAAACTGATTTTGTCCCAATCGCATTTTCGTGATTTATGTTGCCGACATCTCTTAAAATCTATGTTTAATGCTTTTTGTGCTTACCCTCTTAAATAACCCATAATAATAGAGCTATTTAAAAATTATTTCAGGGGAAAATGATAAATTTACAAAGGATTGGAAGCATACAATAAACACCGTGAATAATTTTCCACAAAATGTTGACCAGTATTATAACAAAATTCAATGAATTTATCAACATCTGTTTCACGTCAAGACGCCATGAAAATTAATACTACGCGCATTTTGTAATTAGTTACGTATCTACATTCGTTATTTTAGCTGATTTCTAAGTATTTTCGAAAAATCCCCTCCCAATTTTACCATCATTGGTATTGCCAAAGTCCGGTTTGGGTTTGTCAACCACTAAATTATTTCTAAAACATGTTTAAATGTTTTTCTTGCTAACTTTTTATATCTTTCCATCATTTTTATCTTCGCCCCTTATTTGCCCTTTATGGTTCGTATGAAAAATGTGGTAAGCATTAAAAAAAACGAATACAGCCATGAAGAATTGCGAATTTTTCGGTGTTAACTTATCTCTGAATCAAGCTATCTGTATAGTTAGATTTATTTTTATTACTCCATATAACAATAATTTTTTTGTTGATAACGTCTCACGGTCACAGCATCATACCTGTATCTTACTGTCCAACCTTGACAAAATTAGTTCGTATGTCATACTAACTTATCTGCTGTTAAAAGTTGTAATAGTTTTTTATGGTACTTTTATCCCTGTTTCAACCCTGCCCAATTCGACCTTTAGAACTGCAACCATAGTAAATTTTATATTTAAAGACCTGCTTATCTTGTATAGCTTGGATAAGGATTTCGAACAATTATTTTCTAGCTTTTATTCTCTATTCTTCTATTTACTTGACCTGCACCTCTTAAACTAATTTCTATTGTACAACCTAGAACTGATACAGATGTGGTAGTACTTAACTAAATTGTTTTTGTCGTCCCGTTTTGTTCGTAGTTAGTAGTGAATCAATCCAATAATCAAATTGGAATAAAGAAGACTAACTCCATTAAACATTCATTCTCTAGGAATACTCAGGTGGTGTAACTAGGTAATGGCTTACATCAGCAAAAAGAAGCTCGTACTTCTGTTTGTTCACTTTCTACCATATTAGAGCGTCCACATAATTTTCCACACGTTTTGCCGTTAAATATTTTGGCCATATTTTTTTTCAATTACACGCTATATAGGACTTTCACTATCGCTTTCATTGAGTGGGCTTTGAGCAATTTAATGTGTCCAGAACCTGCTTCTCCTTCAACCAGATCCCAGGTCGCCAATTTTGAGGATGTGCCGTTTTCGGGTTCTGATGACTCTGACGACAGTGTCGATGACCATTGTGAAGAGTAAACCTTTATTATTATGGTAATAAATTAGGTCTAGATGTTGTTATTTGTAGACAAGTTATTTTTTATATAATTTGTAAAGTACTTCAATAAGCACAAAATGCTAATGATTGCGATTTTAATTACGAGTAATAATTATAATATATGAACTAGACTCATTAGGACCTTCTGACAATTAATGAAGAAATAATTATGTACTAATGAGCCCTATTAACCCTAATTATAATTCAAGATATTTCTTATCGATTCGTTTATCTTATATAATATTTTTTTTGTACTTCGAGCAACCACTTCTATGGAAGTGAACTACTGTGCGGCCGTGTGAATGTGTGCGTGCCTAGAGGCCCCTTATTTAATTGTAGACACATTTTATAATATTGCAATAGTATATGAATCACTATGTGTAAGTGTTGTAATGAAATAGACACATTTTGTTTACTTGGTTTATTTCATTGTAAACTTTTATAGCATAAAGCTTCATTAAACAAATATTTTAACTATTATGAACAAGGTTTTAAAAAATCGACCAATAAGTTACAGTCAAGAAGTTACACATAAAATATTCAAGTGCGCTTAAGATATGAGTAAAAATTAATCTAGGCTATACTTTTGCGTGATAGATAAAATATACGTAGCTATATATTTGATGTCATGGCTGAAAATATAAACACATAAATCCGACGTTCAAATTCTTAAATATAAGAAGTTATGTCTTTATAGCCACAAGGGTTGCCGCCCGTAGTTTCGAATAAAGTATTGTACGTTATTTTACACAAACAACACTTATAAGAACAATAATGAAATTTTGGCACGTTTGTTATTGAAATTTCTTATCTTTTGAATTACTTCTCTTCGTTTTCCATTGAATTTCTGTTCTTGAAATGCTTTCAAAAATTATTGTATTTGAAATAATAAAAAGTCATCTAAATTACAGTAGCGTACCTGTATTTAAAATTTCGATACCGAAAACATTATATTTTAAACGGTTCAATGAAAATATGTGTCTAAAATATATATAAATGATTAAAAAATAAACGTACGAGTATAAACCGAGCGTAAAGTTACTAATTTGAACTGAAACACGTCGAGGCGTGTAAAACCAATTAGCATTTGTTTTTTATAATTCTGTCCTGAATTCTACCTTGTTTCCGAAAATAAGTATTATGCGTATTGAATTTTATTTTTTTATTTTTTACCCTATTTTGAAACATTTTGTTAAGCGTGCCGCACCTATATGACGTCACACGGCTCAGTGGGTGGGGTGATGGCGTGCACTATTCATGTAATTAACTCCTATTTTCAATAGATAGCTGTCAATAATAAATAGTTATTTGGTGCCAATTGATAATGAATAATGCAATAATATCTAAAGATTAGTGAAAAAAAACTCTCTCGAACTTCCTCATACAAACACTAAATATTGTATTGTCCCTAACAGTTCAAATACAACAGTTCAGACAATTCTGCTGAAAGATAAAAGGGGGTACAGGGAAGTAACAATTGCCACTTCCATAATAAAAATAATACGAATGGTGTGGTGCGTAAAATTATGTATTGCCACAATTTGTACTTTATCGAAAAAGTAACTCGAATAATCACAGGGAAATCTAGAAAAATTTTAATTAAAATTCGAAATAATTTATTTAGCAGCATAAACGCGTTTTACACGTTTTTCCTAAAGATGCTAAAATTTTCGAAAATATCTACATAACTACAAAAAATATCACACACGACCAATAGCACCTTATGTTGAAAAAAACATATTTAAGCAAAAACACCACATACTGAAGGTCTCATTCAAATCTGAAATAATTTTTGCTAATTTGGCTCAAGCCAAGGCCCAAGCGGTTCCGACAAAGAACATTTGAAAGACAAAATTTTCCTGCGTATTGACTTATCTAGTTTCTTAAGTGGCGTTTACGGTAGTAGCTGACATGGCAGGTGTCATAACAGTGTTCTACCATGATAATGTGGAAGTATGTCTGTGTATATATGGCGATAGTTTGTGCGGCAGTGGCCGGTATGGCAGCGGTCGTGACATTGTTCTACCACGATAATGTGAAATTTATCTATTTATACACGGCGACAATTCGTGCGGCAGTTACCGGGGTGATAGCTGTTGTGACAGTGTTCTACAGTGATAATATAAAATAATGTGTAAGTTCGCCTGCGACAATGTTTTCACGGCTGCAGTTCGTGAGGCAGTATTCCCACCTTCCACCCGAGTTGTCTCAGTGCCCCTCCTGGGACCCGCAACGACCCACCTCATCCAAAAGCTGGCAACCGTTGAAGGTCCCCGAATTGTCCCGTATATACAGTCTCAGCGCTCCCATCCAACAAGGGTTAAGGTCTATCCCTTCGCCATAATACTACGTTCTAAGGTTCTACGTGATTCTACGTTACCCTTTAGACGCATGGTCTCTAACAAAACTCTACGCGCATCATCGTGCTCACTGCAGTGAAACAAAAAATAATTCATCTCCTGCGTCTGAAAACCACGGCGTGGAAAGCTACTCGAGCCCTCTCACCGATGTACCGCGCCTGTGGTAAAAAGCGTCAAGCCGCCGTGCATTAAAGACCATGCCCAGGTAAGTTACTTGATCCCACACGCCGATCCTAGCACCAGCCTGCCCTTAAAGGGCACAGCCTCGGACTTTTATTGTGCGAAACAGAGCTTGTTCTTAGTGCTCCATTCATGTAGCTTGGCGACATCACGTTCAAGAGAACCCAAAGGAATCCAAGGAAGGAGTCCAAGGACCGAGCGGGCAGCCTCTGGTCAATGTTTTCCTGAGTTCGATGTCTGCATCCTGCAAAAAGACAACACGATCAAAGATATAATCCATAATAATCTGGCGGAGGTCCGCTGACACTCCCCAGGATTCTAACACGGATAAGATAACTGACCACCAGGCATGGTCAAATGCGCCGGAGATATCCAAGAAAATTCCTAAGACGTATTGTCTGAACACGCGTCGACCCAAGATAAAGCTGCCGAGATCGCGTCCAAAGTGGACACTCCGGAACAAAAACTGAATTGTCTATCCCAACCCGGTGTTTGAGATGTTACGCCGCCAATATTTACTCGAGCAACTTCCCGAAGGTGGGAAGGAGCGTAATGAGTCTATAAAATTATGACTCCCGAGGCGATTTCCCATTACTTTTCGGTATGACCTTAAGCGTCGCCACTTTCCATACCTTCGGAAAGTGGTCCGTGCGGAGACAGCGGTAAAAGACCGCAAGTATCTCATGCGCCGCGTTTTTTCATACGACTTTAACTAATCTATTATCTATGCAGTCAATGCTTTTTCGAGTCAAGGTTCTCTACGATGACGTCCAAATCTGAGCATCATAACTCCGGATCAGAGCTGCTATCTGGAACTAAACTCCCTGCATATCTGATACTCCACTATTCGACTGTGTCGAGATCAGGGTCGTCATCAGGGAAAAGTGATGTCGGTCCTCTTAAGGGCACTAAAAACAAAGGGTTTCAAGGGGCTCCGTATATTTCTATATATTCCGTATTTTCTATATACAGTATATTTCTATATATGGGGGTAAAAAAGTCTCGAAAATGGAAACGCCTAGCCCGTTTAACCTCTTTATTAGAGTTACAACAGGCGTATACTAAGGATACTCGGTGAACCTCAACTATTTCCCAATTCGTTCCGTTCCGGTTCTTAGCGCGCTGGCAGCTACGTCTTTTCTTTCGATACTCCCGACGCAGGGCCTTGAGGGTGCTGTTCCACCAGGAGTTCTTCTTCGATGGGCCCGGACGAATTACGCCCCATCCTCCCTCATACTGATGATCACCCTGTTCTGAAACTCAACAGCCATAATATTAGGGTAATCTAAGCGTTTCGACAATTTGGAAAAATCATCGAGCTCTCGGCAGAAAATTTTGAATAATCTATTCCAGTCTTGCCGCCCTATCCTGAATCGGGTGCTGGTCCGCTCTCCAGGTTTTAGGGAGGAGCACGCCTGGGAGATAGAGAGTAGAATTGCTCTATGGTCGCTCGAGAAGACGCCCGGTTCGACTCGCCAGCTGCGCACAACTCCCGCAAGCCCACTCAAGACAAGAGTGATATCAATATCATTCTCTCCCGAGTTGATTTTAGAAATGCATACCTTGCCAAGTATTAACTTAAATAAAGAAGTTATTTTGGAACCTCTATATAATTTTTAAGACCTATCTAATGATATCCTACACGCTTATGTGCACTGGATTTTTTATCATTCTCAGTAACATGTACGAAGTGGTACTCCGTACATGTAAATTAGGATATTTTTTTTTTCATAATTCCAATATTTCCCATAACATTAATTTTTTCTTTTATCATCCCCTAATAATATTATCGCCCTATATTCCTTTGAACCGCTATACAAAGCGGTTCATAGAAGATACTTACAATCGAAATTGTATCTATATATATATATAGTGCATATATAGTGCCGATAGTCTCCGAGTAAAATGGTTATAACATGCGGATAGACAAACGGGCAGACGGACAGGACGAAATTATAAGGGTTCCGTTTTTGTCATTTGGCTACGAAAATCTAATCAACCAAATATTTCCCTCACCTAAAATCATAAGATAAAATAATAAGATGTCTGAATTCAGAGATTTTTGAACGATGGATTTAAGGGTAAAAATCAATATTCTTAAAAATATTCTGCAATAATCATGGTAAAAAAATCTTTCGCTTTCAAAATGAAAATTGTATATAAAAAGAATTGGTAAAATTTTGATTTGAGACTGTCAGTACAAGATTGAATCTACTGAGAGGGTGTTTACTTAGATATATATTGGTTACGAAATATCTTAAAGTTAAACTAAGCTATTATACACGGTGTCCGGGAATAGATGTCGGACAAAGAAAGTCGCTATAAAGAATAAATTGTCGTTAAAATAAAACGTAAAACAAGTCCTTATTCTAGTTGAGTGCAAAAAAAAATATTAAACCTAACTCTGTTTAACACACCCAATACTTGCCTGGAGTGCAGTGTTTACCCGCATTGGCGATTTCTTCACAGCTGTACGCGGGTTATTCCCCCGAGCGGCGCTGAATAATGTGCACAAGTATCGTGTGCACGAAAAAGATGACTAATAATTATGAATATTATTTTCAATTTTCTGAAAAAGCCATCTTTTAAATTTTGTTTTAACGAAATACAATTATTTTTCATTTAAGGAATAACGTCTTTCTTTGCCCGACACTTGTTCCCAGTCACCGTGTATACAGCAATGAGTAGATTTCCTTAAGCAACCGCTTGTGGAACTGACAAATTCTTTTTGGACAATCAATTTGCCATATTAAAAAATTTGCCAAAATTTTCGATATTTTGAACAAATTAGGTTATAATTTCACTATAACACGCCTATAAAGCAACCAAAAATACTATTTCGGGGAAATGAAGTGTTTTAAACGTTTAAAAAATATACAGCTAAACTTATCGTGATCGAAAAAGTACTTCTTTTCCATGTCTGTTTAAAATGTTCATTTATATATGATTGTTGCTAAGGAATTGGTATTTTCTCATCCCGCTCAATAAGCAACTTATTACTTAGAATAGCATTTTGTTCAGATATCATCTAATTTTGTCAGTGCCTGAAATTAAAGGTTGTTGACTAATCTTGTGAATAATACGGTTGTTGACTAATCATGTGAATAATAACATTTGTTGACTAATCATGTGAATAATAACATTTGTTGACTAATCTTGTGAATAATAACGATATCAGCAAATGATAAGAAAATTCTTACCTCCCTTTCATAATTACTTTAACGAGGAACACAATGATGTTCCCTCTTCTTTTATTTATCTTTGAATACAAAAATTACACGTGATTTACATTAAAACATTATATAAAAATAATTATACAAAACAATAATGTTCGTACATTAAATTTTCTACAATAGATTAAATCCGCAAAACGCTTTTAAGGAATCAGCTCACTGCCAATTGGACCAATGTGATAAAAGCCAAACTACTGACATAAACAATTAGCATATGTTCTGTTAACAGCAGACTGACTATGTCATAGTAAATATTTTTTTGACGTTCACATGTCCTTAAATTTGCTTCCATAGTGGGTGTCTCCCACTATGGAAGCAAATTATATATAAATATTGAGAAAACTTGATGATAACAAAATCGCGGGGATATAGTTTGGCATTACAGCTAGGTAATTGTCATCTACATAATAATTTAATTACGCCACTCGATAGTTGAAGAATCAAATAATTCGTTACGTTGAGTGGGGACTGTGATGCATCGCGCTCGGAAGGGGACACGCCGCCATTTTGAGGTCGTTTCGCCGCGTCACATAATTTCCGATTCCGTTTATAAAATGTAGAAATCGATAGTAAAGAGATTCTTAAGAGCAATCCAGTAATGCTCTTGAGGGGGCGATATGATAAGGCGAAACGGTACCAAGAACAAACAAAATATTATCCACGTAAAACACATGGCCGTGTCCCCGACTCATCTACACCCCGATTTTTATTTCATTTGTAATTGTCGTGTTCAAAATCATGAGAATTGCATAGGTATCATAATCAACAACCGTTGTGTTAACTGTTAGAAACAGTTAATCTGTGCTTAAAACTGTTATACACTTTTATTTCTGTTCTGTATCCTGACTTGACCAAAGTGTTTAAAGGAAGAATAAAGAAAATATGTAAAATTTTAGACACAATTTTTTACATCCTTTTTCAATCTCCATACTCGTGTATACGTAGAATGTACAAGGGATGGTCATCGAAAATATATATTCTTTTTAAATATTAAGAAGGAACCGTAATATTCTTATCTATTAGTATGTAAACATATATAATATATAATTTGCATTCACCTTTTGACCGCCAAGCGTTTGTCTATGCACCATACCAAGTATCGGGAATTTATGTCGATATAAAACTAGTGATGTGCCATGTAATATCGATAAAATTAAAAAAATAAAATAAGTTGTGTTCTATTTGAAATAAATATAATTGCAAACAATCGTTGAAGATATAATTTATTTTCGAAAGGTACGCATTAGTAGACACAAATTTGATAAGGACTTGAATCAAAGATATGTTGAAGATTAAATTCTCATTGTCAAATTAACTCGTAAATGCGTGATAGATATTTATACCTATAAATTCTAACCTCGCATCATCTAAAAACCAAAAATGACATGACAAACCGCGTAGCATTCTGTTGCGATTTAACATTTTGAAATTCGTTATTTGTTCTTTTTGCTGTGCTAAAGAACATTTTGAAAATGGATATTCCGACTTGGCTGTTCAGCAAAGTATTTCGTACGTATGAAGTAAAGTTTTAGATGAAGTAAAATTTTTAAAAGTTAAATTTGTTAAAGTTCAATTTTTAACATTTAGACAAAATCATTACACACGTATAACAGAATTAAAAAGGACTTAAATTATAACTTTTTTCAAATGTTTGCATTAAAGTTAACTCAAGGATGAAAACATTCTGTAAACTGCGAAATGTTAATGAATCAAATTCTTGCAGTATTTCAACATAACAGCCGCTGGTCGATAAAATATATATTTTTTGAACTTTGTACATATTGACGAAATAATTCCCAAATGTATGAGTAGGAAGCGCTGCTGTATGACTCTACTAAACGTTCATTGGTGAAAATTTTCATAAAATGCGATTGTTAAAATATTATAAGAGGGAGATTAATTTTTATCTATACGTATTTATTAATGACAATAAAATTACAATTGCAGATTTACTATCACATTTTTTATAAATTGATGATCGTGCTATTAATGCTATAGTTGCATTTATGTATATTACTACAGATTCAAATAAATTCAAACAAGTATTTTAATTGAAAACTATCGATGTGTATTCTATTTATAAGTACACATACAAGTATTAAAAGCATTTATCTTTGTGTAACTAGCATAAATGTGAGGTTTGGTGCATAATAAATTGAAAATTTACCCTCTGCTCTGATCATTTTTAATGACTTCTGGAAAAATAACGACTAACCACAGAGTACGACATCTCTTATAGGACTGTACTCCTTGCCTAAAATATATCATAGGCTTCCATCTGGTATAGAAAAAATAAAAAAACATATAAAACCAAACGTTTAATATTCTTTTGACAGCCAACCTCATCCTATTCCCAACGCCAAGCCACAGATCAGCGAATTATGTCGATGGAAGTACTAGTGATGTCATTAATTTGAATTAAATAAAAATGTTATTCTTAAGTTGAATTTTTTCCTACTAAAGTAAAAAGATATGTATGAATTATATAAATTACATATTTGTTTACCTTTTACAGATCGCGTAAATTTGGTATTGTACGGCCTGTGCCTACATTCATATTCGTCTTAACGTTTGATGCAATTTCTAGCCGCCAAGGGTTTACGAGTTATCATTGCGCCAGATGCTGGCAAAAAAAATTAAAATTTCGGAAATATTTGTACGATTTGTTTCATTTTAGTTATCAATAAAAACAATTAAGTTGCCATGTTGTTTTGATTGATTTAATCAATATATATTTTTAAGTAAACGTGATGTTGAAAATCTGTGCGGGTTATCTATAGCAGTAAGAGGAGCCATTAAGAATTTAAAAAAATAAAAATTTTAAAAATGCTCAGTAAAAATCCGGAGTGTAAGAAATCATTCACAAATCATTATTTGCCATGACCGTTATGTGGTGTATGTAAATAATTAGTACTATGACCTTCTCTAAAGGTATGACGGGTTTCCTTGCGGTTCCAGAGATAAACGGATAGTTCATATCAGTACCATACAAGTCTTTCGTAAAAAAAGTTATGAGTCATCCGTTTCTATGATAAATTAACACGTATGAAATATTTGAACATAGTAATTGTAAACAAAAGTTGTATCCAGCAAAAAACTACCTTTAAAATTTCAAATTCTTAAATCTAAAAAAGTCGGTTTTTAACCCACTAATTTTCTAAATCTTCTATGGTTACTATCAAAAAATCAGAAATTCATTGCAAAGTAATTATACCATTACTCGGGGGCAATGAATTTGTGATATGATGAAACATAAACAGATATAATATCAATGTAAACAAATATGCTTGAACTTACCTTAAATTCTTCTCCCGAATCTTCATCAGAACTTTGCAGAAGCCACAATAAATTATCGATACTATCGTTTATATTTAATTAAATTAGTATTATAATTGGCGTAGAGCTCAATTGTACCAAAAAAAACAAGCGGACGGATATCTACGTCGTCACCGTCTGGGAACGTAATCAACTGCATAAGTGTGTTGGTAGGCGGACGGGTATAACAGCTCGTGGCGTTATGGGCATGTCTTTTGTTTCAGTTCCTTACCTTATTTAGAAACGTATATTAAACTAACCAAATAGATATACAAATTTATTGTTAGTTTTCTTTATTCAATGGGAGTTTATAATAAATTGAGTAATCTTAGTTTATTAAAATTTCATCTTAAACCCAGATTAAATTTTAATGGATAAACAATGAATTTGGCTTAATAAACACTAAGATTTACATAATGTTAGTAGTTTAATAGGTTATATACTTTTCTTTTAAGCATGGAATAGTGTACTAATAATTGTCGTATTTAATAATATTTACTAGAAATTAATTATAATCATTTTAAAATTACGATAGATAAATGAATATACCATTACGTCCTTTAGTTACTTGGTTATTTCTCATAATCAGGCGTGACCAGTGAGCAATACCTATCAGGAGTTGCACTCGCGAGCGTATATTTAGTGAGGTAAATCCTCACCAAAGCCGAAGTGTAAGAAATCATTCATAAATAATTAAATAATCTAGGAATGTTTAAACACGTCTATCGGAAATTGGACTTAAGGTTTCATTCCGTTTAGCGCCTTATCCTGTAATTATACACATTTTGAAGAGTCGTACCTATCCACTCTTGGAGCTTTAAATAAATTCTCAAACCAATAGGATAAAAATAGAATTGGTGATATTAATTTGTGAAACAAACTATTTTTTGAACAAACTTCTCGTCCAAAAAACATTTCATAATCTCGAGCTCCAACGTATCACTATTAAAATTTCTATTTAGGCTCATTCCTGACGCAAGCTCAGTTTTTTAATCTGCGAAGACCAGTTAAATACACGTTTCTGATCCTATCCATGATAAAAAAAATTAAAAATAATACTAACCTCTATATTTGTAAACTACAGTCGAAAATAACTTTGGTTTCAATGCAGTAATTTTTATTTCACTAATAAATCATGTAGGTTAGGATTTAATGTAATATATATTACAATTATTATAATATTTATGTTAAGTGCCTACAAGACATATAAATAAGTAAGCAAAATATACATCAAAATTGGCCAAGTACGAGAAACGCAAGAAAGTTTCCTTGCCATGGATAGCTAACATTGAATGTTACACATTTGTGCTCTCCTATGCATGTGTAGGAGCCAAAATAAAATTGCACATAATTTAATCACATTTTTATATTTTGGGCAAACGAAATACATAACAGATGTCAATTGTACCTTTGTTT
The DNA here is from genome assembly GCA_039881145.1 of Druceiella hillmani. NCBI lineage: Eukaryota > Metazoa > Arthropoda > Insecta > Lepidoptera > Hepialidae > Druceiella > Druceiella hillmani. The sequence continues at coordinate 37,335,378 of JAYKKI010000009.1, read as the reverse complement.
TTTATTTAGTTTACGAGTTAGAAGGACTTACAGACAAACAGCTTTGCCACAACAATAGAGTTCCGCTCGGACACTTTGCATACGGTAATTTAAAAAATACATATAACCGGTAGCCTAGAATTATTTTCTGATACACTTGTAATGAAAGTATATAATTTAATCAATTATAATGTAATTTACCTCTTTATTAAATAAAGCTAACTCTTCATTAGAAGATAATTTTTCATAGCCAATGGAAGATAATTTTTCATTGTCTCTTTTTAAAATCTGTAGTAATCCATCTACATACTAATTTTATAACAATACGTATTATCAATTTCAACAAAAATAATACAAATAATATTCTGGATACGGACAACTAAAAATGTGTAATTATTCGTTAATAAAAGCATTTATTTAGATATTTTCCGTTATTTTTATATTGTTCACGTAAACTTTTATCAAGACCGTTAATTTGAAGCGTACTACTAAAATTGAAGCGCCTATAAAGCTGGAACTAGGCGGCGTTGATGTCACGCATCCAGCCAATAGCTTAAAGCGTGGGCCTTTCTGACTTTGTAGCTCAATTGCCACATTCAGACGACAACGAAGAGAACATGCTACAATATTACTGATCTCTGCAAAAAGTACAAAAGATTGAAGAAGCTTTATATCTTAATTGCATCACGTCTTCATAATTTCATAAGTTATTTGCCACATGCCGGTAACAAAAAAGTGCATTTGAAGAACTTGCTATTTTAAAATACTACAGACCTCTGCGACGAGTAAAAAAGACAATTAGCGAAAGAAATTTTACAGATTAGTTGCCCCACGTCTTTATAACTTCATAGTTTCCTTGACAAATGCCGACGACAATAAGATACAGCTGAGGAACCAGGTATTATACAATATTACAGAATTCTGTGACGAGTACAAGAGTCTAGTAGTAAAGGAAGCTTTACATCCTGATAGTCACACACTTTCTGCAAACTGTCCCTTATTATTGCATTAGACAACTTCGTCAGCAGGCATTTGTGCTCTGGAGTTTTCGTGGTATTGTCGGTAGTCTACTGTGAGTTTGGACTTGTTTTTACGTAACGATTTAAATATAGATATGATAATATTAACGACGACTTAGGCCCTTTTTCAATCGTTTTCGTTTGTTTATATTTAGGGAGAAATATCTCGATCGTATGGTTTGTGAATTTTATGTTTCCCATACATTTTGAGGAATACTCCTGTATGCAGCCCCACGTTTTTATGAGATTCTCAATTCGCTTGTCTATTTAAACGAAAATTTGAATTTTATTACATCATTCATTATCATTATATACAAGAGAAACTTTATCCGAGTTACTTATAGCGAATTATTACAGAAGTTCTAACTGCCAAAGTCAAAATGTCGGCAGATGAACAACCGAGTACAAGGATGGGTGCAAAAAGTAAAAAGTACCTACATTTTTACAGAAAAGAATAGGAAGAAGAATTGTCAGGTTGACTCCAAGAAAGTTGTAAAGGCGCAAACAATACCTATTGCAAAAATTGTAATAAGGATATTAATATTAGTCCATAAAAACACGCATTGAAGAAACACAATTCATCACAAGCAGCTGAGTTTGCTTCAAACAAGATAAAAAAAATGAAACACAAGTTAAACAAGAATATTATGTTTTGAGAATATTTCAGTAATTTTTACTTTTGGTACTTTATTATATTTGCATTGTATACCAGTGTATACTAGGTACACCTTTCCTAATCTATTTTTATCTTTTCAAGTGAAATAAAATTAAATGCGTTTATTGCTAAACGTAATCTACCATTCACCATCATGAAGCATTTACCGAAACTAATAAATCCGTTTGTCCCGATTAAAAATTGCGGAAAAAATAAAATGTTCAACGACGAAAACTCACGCCATCGTTGATTGTTTTACAGGTAAAGAAATTTTTGATAGTTTATTAAAACCTGTGGCAAACTAAGTTTTCACTTATTATTGATGAGTACACTGAACATTTGTGCTGTCACGCGATATGCGAAAAAGTATGATATAGTCATAACGGATGTTCACGATTATATGACCACGGTATAAGCTGAACTTTGATTAGCATTTTTTACTGATTTTCATTTAACTTATTAGATAATCATTAATCGAGCTTCATTATTTTAACTGTTTGACAAATGACTGAAGGCAATTTTGATATTGTCATCAAACCTGGCTACTAGCTAGATAGAAAGATTAAGTTTTATTTTTGTCTTTTGTTCACTGCTATCACTTATAGTCCCCGAGAGTCAACGTCTAAGAGCCGGTTCGTTCATGAAATTATAATGTTTAGGAAATAAATAATTGAACCACTTATGCATCATGACGTTTTTCGGTATTTGTTTACGTATATTTTTAGGTGATGTATGCCGTTTCCAAATCCTGAATCAAATGATGCAAAATAATGCAAGTAATTCGTAATTGCGAATGTTGTAAAATATTGAATATGTCTAAACTAGAGAAAGGAACATGAACAACTTTAATCTTAGTTTAAAGCAAAATATACTTAAATTTGAAATACATCGTTGAATATTCAATACAAAAATTGCGATATTTTATATAAATAGAAAAAAAATTAAAAGAAGTTACCTTTTACCAATATGTGAGTAGATAGAAAGTAGTATCTGGTTTTAAAACTGAGTTCTAAATTGTCATTCAACTTAGCAACAAATGTATATTACGCATTTATATGTATATGCAAATATTTTTGTGTAATTGTTTGTAATTCTTAAAAAAATTGATTATCTACTATTTTAATCTATTTTACCGTAACGGAAGTTTATTTAATTTTACAATTGTCAATCCTTGTAGATGCAGAAATGTATGTGCAGGAGTTGTTTTTTAGCTTTTGTTCTTTTGGAAACTGCTAATACAGTAACCTTATTTGAAGAAATTGTAATTTTTTACTAGCAACAATATACCATATAAAAATAACCTAATAGGTTTTGCATCTGACTGGTCAAATGTAGTGAATGATGCCCCCTTAATAATATTGCTGCAAAACGAAATTTCCGATATGTTTATACTGAAGTGTACATGCCATTCGTTTTGTCTTTGTGCTTCGTATGCTTGTACAAAGCTGCCACGCTTTGTAGAAGACCTTAGAAGAGACATTTACGATTTCTTTTTTTTAAGCACATGAGTTGCAGAGGTGAAAGACCTTGAAATTGTTCGTTACTTAAAAGTATGTAAAATTATTCACCCCGCTCAGACACGCTGGTTATCCGTATATGTAGCGGCACTCTAAAACTATTTTTCGTAGACCAAGTATCTAATAATGATCATATTTTAGCTGCAGAAAATATATTGCGAAAGCTTCAGAATGCTTCTATATTACTATTTTTGGAATTATTAGATATTGTTTTATCATTATTTAAGGATTTAAACAAAGAAATGCAGGTAGATCACCCTAAATTTAAAATTTTATATGAAAAGTAAGTCAAATATTAAGAACCCTTCTCGATTACTTTTTAAAAAAGGAATATGTAACAAGTGTTCCAATTGAAAATGTTGATTTTTAAAATCCTAGAAATTTTATGGATATATCGATATCCATTATGGCGCTGTGTCGCTGTACATTATGGCGCTGTGGCGTTTAATACGCTTCTTAGGAGTTCAGGTCTAAGCCCAGATCGAATAAATTGGTTTAAATGTAGGTAGGCCTAGCTTGTTATATCGAAAGTGGCCAGAAAACAATTGAAAAATTACAAGAATTGAAAAATAACACAGCAAAAGTTTTAGGCGTAATTGAACCAACGAATGGTAAAAGTGGCAAAACTGCTTCGATAATTCTGGTTTGCAGACTTTTCCCTATATTGTACAGAACAATTATTTCCAACAAATTCTTAAAGAGTGACGAATTTTATGGAATTGCAAACAAATCAAAACATTTCTTGATGACATAAAAGTATTTTCGGACCAAAAGTTAGTTTATTAAAATGCGGCGATGGCACTCAAATGTTTTCTTTATTGTCTTCTTTCATATTTATTATTGTATCATTACCCCATTCATGGGGTAATTACAAAATAGATATTAATATTGTGAAAAAAAACGAAACAGGCTGTCTACTGAGTCAATCACAAGTCTATTAAATTCAAAACTGCAATTAAATGAAGTTAATTGTTATGGCTTCGAAATTAGTACAAAGAAGATTGCTACTATGGATAAAGCATGGTACAATCTTAAAGATTGTTAGAATTAAGTAGATTTAACTTTGAATAGTATTTGATATTTGACATTACAAATTTTCGTTTTTTAATTTGTTAAATAACGTAATAACTACGCACCGCTTTATTATGTAACTACTGATAATTGTTTTCAGCTTAGCTTTGGCTCTGGGTAGATATCTAATCTGTGTCTCTATGAGAAAAGTGCAAACCCTTTGTTTACTGAAGTAGCGAGTTAATTTGCAATAAACATTCATTTCGTTTTTGTTCCGTTCAGAACGTTCGGTACTCAGAGAATCAAATTCCAAATGAAACATATCACTGTTCCGCAACATTTCAATGATCCAGATTCAAATGCTCCAATCACAATAAAGATACCCACTACACACTTTTACATTGTACTATAGAGTTAAGTTGGCGGGGTGCGGAAAGGTGAGGGCGGGGCGAACTTTACTTAACTCGCCGAAAAAATAGAACGGGATTCTGTATTCTCTACTTAATCGTCAAGTTACTACTTAACTGGTAAAAGCCTATCCACACGACATTAAGGACTTAACTCGTCAGAGTTGCTAGGTATCCTTCTACTTAACTAAACAAAGTGTAAATCAGCCCTTAGAGATCACTACCTACAGCGGTGCCAGAGATACTGTTGAAATTAGAGCTATAAGAGTAACGAGTAATTGTGTACCCATATGTATTCATTACTTGTTACCCATATGTATTCATCACTTGTTACTATCATATCGTTATGTTACTAGTTATTTTTTTATATAATCGAGCACTAGCATGAAGCCTCGCATCGAGTGGAGTTACGTACGGTACTATGATATGACTTCGTTCATACTTTGTTTCGTTCGTTCTTATGTATTAAGCAATTTTTTAACTTTATTGTATTTTGAACTATTCTCGTCTTGTTATAAATTTAGATTTATTTAATAGTTAAATTGTTCCTTTGGTGAAGTAATTAGCACACGGATCTTACAGGAACGTACTGAATGTACACTTGATTTCCTGCAATGAATATTATATGGGTAAGAATAATACCTAATATCACACACAATCACACCGCAATAAAACTAACTAATTTCGAAACAAACATATACCTAAATATGTGGAAAATTACTTATAGACATTAAAAATTAAGAAAACAACAATGTTGTTACAGATAAAACATTCTTTAGTTAAATGATGAAATGAAAGATTTGAAAAAAAAACAATATTTTAAGGAAAGAATGTCTGGTTCGTATTTAAAAATAAAACCTTTTCCATTCGTTTGAATTTAGCTTTTAGCTCAATTTTTGGCCCGACATTGAAACAGATCTTTCGGGTGGTATCGAGGTAGCTCTTCCTCAATTGAGTCCTCATCAGCGTTAGTGTCACCAGTGGATATTGCTGACGTGGATTCGTTTAACTCTACTGATTGCCCTTTATCAAAATTAAAATGGTTTTCAAGTTAGTTTTCAGCGCATATTTGGTAGACTCATAACTTGACGCATCAAATCTAAATGCTAGTTTTTTGAAACGCGGGTCTAACAGCGTTGCCTTAGATAACACAGTGCCTATGACAATTCTTAAATCTACTTTTAAATTCTGTTATTATTTTTTTAACAGTTTCTTCCCTGCCTCTATAATTATTTTATTAATAGATATTTGTATTTAAAATATGGAAATTTCTAGTAATGCTTTCAGTGGCAGCTAAGACCACTCAGATTTTCACTTTGTTTTCCGCACACATGTCTTCAATGACATGAAAGCTAAATGGCTTTAAAATTGTTATTACTTCCAAATTAGTAGAATTCCAAAAGCCGCTTCTAAAGACTCCTGAAGTGAACAAATTCTCTAAATCATGCCCTGGGTGCTGGTAACCACGTCCATTTTTAACTTCCGCTTCTTTAAAACCCTCTCCTGCAATGACAGAAAAAGGCTGAAGGCCTTTAATTATCATTTTAAAAATAGAGCCTTACTAGCTCAGTCTGATTTCAATTTGTTTGAAATATCGGTTTAATTACATGTTTAACAAGATCAGTATTTGATAATGACGTTAATGGTGTGTGTGTGCGTATGCGTGTGTGTGTGTGTGATTCTGAACATACTATTAAACTTTACTTCTGCAATTATTTGGATTTATTTGAAATGAAAAGAAGATAATTTCTGTCACATGAAAACGAAAGAGGCACTTAAAGCTTTGTCGCATTAATCCGACTTTTTTGAAACGAAGTTCCTTTCACATGTTACACACTTGGTGATTTAGTTGATATTTCGACCGACACTTTCGCTACAGTATAGAAGTTTATGATTTCGTCTGACTCGTTTGCATGTTTACAAGAATATCTTAATGTATAGGTATATTACTACAGCACAGACGAGTAGTGTATTCTTTTAAAGGTGTGTTTAGCAAACCGCGCATGCCATAATATCCATAACCTCTATTCACTATTTTCAAAGATGTGTTATTGTTATAAATAAAGAATGAATTGTGAAAGTTATTCAATAGAAGTGGAGAATGGTGATGATGAAGTCAGGTAAATACCAGTGTTAAAGTGACAATAAGTGGATGACTTACTTTAAACTTAAATTTCATCATCTTTTATTTGCATCGACAAAAATTTGCACACATATTAACTGATACCAATATTAAATCATGCAATACTGTTCATGTATTAGGCAAATTTTGTTTAATTAAATAAGATGTTGCTCGGATCGCTTCCTTGCCTTAATTATTTGTTCATATTTTACAATTAACAATGTTTTTGATTGAATTAACATTGTTTGAGTATATTTGGCGTTAATTTTGTAGAAATTCATTGTTCACAATTAAATGAAACTACGTGATGTAGTATTATTTCTACTTTCTCTAAGTTCTTTACCACGACCTAGGTTTGGTTCTATTACAACATCTTCAGGTGGGCTATCAGCAAAGATATATATATATATATATATATATATATATATATATATATATATATATACATATATATCTTTGCTAATAGTCCACCAGAAGATGTTGTAATACAACGATACTAGTAATAATACTACATCACGTAATTTCATTTAATTGTGAATGTTTTATTACATTGACAAACATACATGTCTTATTTTAGTTACCATAAATCAATCATTACTAAGATTAATGTACTGATTAAGTTTATAATTAGTTTATATTTTTATGATTAATAATAAAATATTTTCATAACTTTTAAAAAACATTATTAATTACAATTTTATTTCCTTCATTTATTTCTTTTAATTTTTTTAATTTAATTACTCTCAAGCGTTGTTAAATTATTTCATTGTGTCTGTTATTTAATTTATTATACATTATACGTATATAGCGAAAGGAACTCCGTTCCAACCGGGTGTCCCACGACACCCCTCGTCCTTTTTTCGACACATAATAAAACGGCACTGATTGATGTTGTTAATAAGATATATATGTATGTCTATCGAATATTTTTTGAAACAAGGCACCGTCGCTGAACAAGGCTTACTTTTTGGAAAATGTTTGTAATATCTGGAATTGCGTAATTAATGAAAATTACCATCAGTATGGAAGGAATCGTTTAATTATGGTTTTAATATTAGTAAAACTCACCACATTTCATATCAAAAAGTTTCTTAATAAGACCACAACTACGTATATTAAGAAAAAAGTTTATAATTATTATCCACCAATCATTTAGAAGTTTATTTTAAATTTAAATACAAATTCTTAGCAAAATAATTTAACCAAAATTAGATTATGGGCCTTCTTAGATCTATTAAAAGGGAAAACTGCAATAAATAAAAAACCTAAAATGAAAATGAATCTTATTTTCTCTTTACGGTTAACTAATCTATAAAAAAATAACTAAAAATTAATTATCTTCTCAGTTTATTTGTCGCAGATAATCTGTAATTCGAATCGGTAATTCCTTTTTAATCACAATTTGCCGTGGATCTTATTCGAAGTATTAGAAAAACACTTAACAAACTTTGGTAATAAAGAAACTATATTGGTTCTTATGCCTTAAAACAAGAATCAATTTTTATAAAAAATAACTAAAAATACTAAGGGAAAACCAACACTTATCTTTCATCACGAAAATCATCGAATTATTTTCAGCCTAAATTGTTACCCGTAGTTAGGACACATGAAATCTCCGTCTTTTCACATTCTTCATGATTACAAGTTTCTATGTGTTCTGTCTGGTAACCTAGGTAGTACCACATCTCACCCTTTGCTCCCTTTTTGATATTCACACTGAATATCTTTCTTTTGAACAGGTTCCGACTTTTTTAGCTGCTCTTTAGCCTTTCTCGTCTCACTATTAATAATTTTCAGCTTCCTTCTTTTTTATTTCCTCGAATCTTTTTAGCCTTATCTCTAAAAGCATCAAAACAAACTTTAATATTCCATTGCCCAACGTAATATAAAGCTTTGCATTTTCATTTAAAATTAAAAACTGCTAAGTTTGGAGGCCGAACTAGTTCTTGAAAAGGTGTTTTATATAATGTTCCAGAATTCTCTAACCAATGACTCTTTATAACCAATAACGTCAATCGAATGATTGTCTCGATAGCACGCTGGCGCAGTAGCTTTGTACTGGCGCACGCGACTTTATTATTTTTATACATTTAATTGTGTGAAAGTGATTTGAATTAATAAGACAGCATTTGAAAAAAAATTACTTAATATGGATCTTAAAACGAAATAAAATCTTAAATAAAAATAAATTTTGTTTATGTAGAAAGGTGACACACTGATATAAATGTGATACAATGTCTTCGTTGTACATTTGACTCGATTAGATTTGCTTCATGTGAAAGATCTCTTTATAAACAATATAACACGCCTAAAGCCGACACTACAAGAATACGTTTTCCTAACACATCGCGTTTAAACAAAACAATGACTTTTAAGAACAGTTTGAAATTTAAAACTGCTCAGTGACATGTTAATTGACACAAAATTATAGGTATTAACTAAATAAGTTGGTGACACAAAATAAAATTGTTCACAACAAACAAAAAAATGAAGACAGAACAATTTCCTATCCATAGTGATTTTACTCTTTTTAAGCAATTGTACACAGTGCAATAACGGATTGTTATACTGAATTACTATAAATAGTTAATTACAAACTTGAAAATTAGTTACAATTTAACATTTAATCACTATAATAGTAATATTATAATAATAACACTGAATTACACAAGTTAAACTCCACCAAACATCGCACAATTGAACAAATCACAAGCGCACGCGCAAGCGGCGACCTAGGAACGTGTACAAATTATCGTTATCTCCGGGGGACTTTAAATTGGCGGGGGGAGGTGAGTGTCGCTTCTTTACGCAGTAATAGTTAATATTCTTTGCTCCGGGCGTGTTATTCATTCACTTGAGGGGGGACACTGTAGCTACACTCACCGCTACCTACCGACGAGACATCGTTAAGCGCGGAAGACGACTTCAAATAATGAAATTCCTTAAGACAATACAATATTCGCTACCTGGACTTCTGTTACATTTTACCGACTTCTACTGTCTCACAATTACTGCCGTAGTACTCGCTTTAAACTTATTTACAATAATTGAAAATTTACATATCTATCAACTTATTTACAAATTTCTATGTTCTTATTCTTAATGATATTTTAATAAAACTGTTCTAAGTGGTCCACTTCGCTCGCAATTGCAAATTGTTTTTCGACATATTCAATGCCACCCGTATCACGGGTTGGTCACGGGATCTAAGATTGATGACAGCGTTTGTGAATCCAAATGGCGATAAATATAAATATATACAGCGACATGTGGCGATAGCTACGTGTTTAACATACAAATTACAGGGTTGCTATGAATTTTTTTGCAGCAAAATTCGTTGAAATTTTTTTTAGATAATTATTGGCTGTATTCACCAGTAGTAAAACAATTTTTCAAATTGAATTTATTCCTAAATAATGTTGCGAGTTACATTTACAGTTATTAAAAACGTTGTTTGTTGTAAATTTTTTTTCAATTGGAAGACAGTAAAAAGGGAATTTACATTTTTTAATGTTATTTACACGATTATACCATAATATCTTTATGCAACAATTTTTTGCTTGCACAATTGAATATGTCATATACACATCAGTTACAAATGTATAATTATGAAATAACAGATGCATCATGAAAATTATTATTATAACTTAAAGGAAGAGATATATTAGAAACAACTTCTTTGGGGTCCGGAGTGTTGAAGAACGCTAGAGGTGGAAGACCGAGGAAATCTAAACTCGTAAGGAAGGTTTATCTCCTGAAGAAAAATATTCAATAGCTTAGACGGAAAGAAAGAAGATTGCAAAAACCGGACGGCGTGGTAATTTGGAAAGTATAAAAATTAATAAAGTAAAACAAAAGTTTTAAACCTTATCAAAAGAATCGTATACTTTATTTGAATGCAAATACCCTATCTTTAAAAGTTTTATTACAATTATTAGCGTTAGAAATTATTGATAGACACAGTTGATTATTCTGAAAAGTTGGTAATAGTATGATAATATATTATAACAGCCTTTTCTATTGCTGGAAAAAGACAAGGATCAGTTAAGTAAATTAACTTTCCCAATTATAAAAATAATACCAGTCGCCTGTTCTTACTGCAGTCTTTATAATTTATACGACAGTGCATCATACTTACAATATATTGTTCGAAAAGTATGTATCATTTAAATATTTTTAGAACTTTTAATGATTTGTGAAGATATATTTTATAAAATAATTAACTGATAAATTAGAAATCATTTTCAATCAATATACCTCTTACATTAGCGAAGTATAAACACCTTTCTACCTTCAATAAGTTTAAAATCATAGTTCTTAATCATTACTCATTTTTTCTGAACATTAATTCTCTGTTTAAGTCTCGAAGTTTTACCTTTCTTTCATGTTATAATTTATTGATTCACACTCAATTTTCTTTTCATGTTTTTTAACTACAGCAGAAAATCAGAAAATAATAATTTGATTACTTCATATTTACAATTTAAATATTCAAAAATCGGAATCTAACTGTTTATAAACTTATTAAAGATATAATCCCTTGTATCATGAAACTGGGAGTAGAGTCCCTTGTGTGATGAAAGAGAAAGTAGTAAAATATTCCCTGTACCCATTGTACTTAAAACTTAATAGTTGTGGTCAAATAAGATAATTATCTGATTTTGAAATAAAATTACTAAATTTGAATTGATAATTATAATTATCAATTCAGTTGTAATATTTTTAATTTAAATGTATTCACCAGGGTTGGCCAGTGTTTCGCACAACCTCCAGATAAAAATCTATCCAAAATAATTCAAGTATTACTGATAGAAAATTATTAGTATAAATATTGAAGTGGATGCATGATTAAAACAAATGTTTGGGGTTACGTGATATTTTTAATATTATGTCAATTTAAGAAATTATATGATCGTGAACATACTCATTTTTTTGGCTGTGACAGTTTCTCCTAAATCTCCTCAGAAAAATGTTGGCTATACCATTTTGTAAATGTAGTGTTACAGTATTACGTTTTTACTAAATTTTATCCCATTTCCTTAACCTAACCACTTCCTCTTCCTTTCCAATCCCGATGGAAAATACCCACCGCCTTCCAGTGGTTTGCATTGAGTAATAACACTGATATGTAGCGAAAGTGTTTAAAGTCACCAGACAATTTCTGTTATATTTGTGGGCAGTTTATGCTGACAAAACAGCAGTATAACATTACCGAATTCATATGTAACGTTTATAACATGTACTTCGGCCTAGCAATCGCTAACTAAGACAAACATTGGGTCCCACGTAAAGTTTGTGCGACATGCGTTCGTGAACTTCGAAAGTGGTCAAAAGAGCAGAACAATACCTTTGATTTACAATTGCCTACGTTATGGAGAGAATCTGAGAATCACACTGAAGTCTGTTATTTATGCTGTTGCAAGACTACAGGCTACAATTCTAAAACAAAAAAGGACTTGGTATATTCAACCGTGCAAACATATGCGGTGCATCGTGGCCCGAACGTTGCACCGCCATCACCTCCATATTTGAATCAGTGCAAGCATATGCAGTGATGTCAAATCTGAGCCAAGTGCACATAGAACACAGTTATTTTCACAGTCATAACTGAACGACTTAACGAGAGATCTAAGCTTGCCTAAAGAAGCAACTGAACTCATCGGATCAAGACTATCGGAAAAGAATATGCTTGCTCCTGGTACCACATTTTCTTGGTATCGCACCAGAGAAAAAGGTTAGGTACCACATTTTCTTGAAGATCGTGATCTAGTGTATTGCAAAGACATTCCTGGCTTAGTGAAACAGTTTAAAATCGAATATAACGCGAACAAATGGAGATTGTTCATAGACTCATGAAAGCAAAGTTTGAAAGTAGTCTTTTTGCATAATGACAATAAGTAGGCTTCACTGCCAGTCGCCCATTTTGTACATTTGAAAGAATGCTACGGCAATTTGAAAAATGTGTTGTAATTAACTTGGGAGCTCTAAATGAAGAGCGAGGCGAAATATTTCATCAGGATTTGAAGGAGATAGAACGTCGCTATCAGGGAAGGTGGTATAAAAGGATGATGGCAGACCATTGTTAGTTGCTAAAGCGAGATAATCCATGTCGGATTTTTAAGTGAAAATATCACAATTGGCGCTTAGGCGAAAAAAAACAAGATACCAAAAAAGTATTTAATATTTCTTAATTGTTTTTTTATTGTAATATAAATTTGTTACTTAGTAAAGTTAGCTTTTTTGCGATTTAATACATAGGGCTTTTCCAAAAAAAAGTGAGGGTGATGGGGGAAATCATATTCGTAAGTACAGCGCACCAAAATACACTAAAATCAGCTATGAAATCCAAAAAGGGAAAATAAAAGTCAAAATTTGCAAACTTGTGTTATCAATTATTCCTTCCCACACATTTGTACTGAATTTCACTTAATTGTAATTGTCTCTAATCGCATGGGGATTAGAGTGAGCTCAAAAATGATTACTGTATATTTGCTTCTTCACCGATCACTATCGCATCGTCCATAACCTGTAGATTGCGAAGCGATATGTGCGTACGCAATTAAGTCAAATGGCATACTGATATGGCACAGAAGTCCATCGCGTCTGTCGTTCCGTAGTGCGGGCATTAGAGGACGATTTCTTTGCTTGTACACGCCACGCGCCGCATTTTTGGATTCGTTGGTGCGGCAACAAATTTTTTTAGAATTACTATAAATTAGTAATAACCATGTCCATGGTTCGGACAGTCGAGAAAACTTTTAAAAAATTAATATTTTTTATTTTTTTTTCATATTTTTTCCTTAAAAATCGATTTTCATATACAGGTCACAGAACACAGACGTACAGAATGGACACTACGCATACTAACCCATGCGTCACAATTTTTGGAGTTTACCTCTTAAGAATCAATTTTCATATATAGCGCCCGGTATGAAGTTTTATGAGGAGTAAAATCATAGGTTCAGAGTGTTAAAACACAGTTTGTAAGTTTGGTTGTAATCTCCAAAACTGCTCATCCGATTTCAAAAATTCATTCACTAATATTTAGAAGCGACCTTCAGGATGGACATAGGTTGTATTGGGTCCGGCTAATAAGTTTTTAACCCCGAGTTGCTCTCAACAATTTTACAAAAAAATTTATGTTATACTAAATTTAATTTAAGTATGCACCATTAATATCTACTACTTGTCGCCATCTAGTTGGCAGTGGCAATTTGCCTTTCTTGTCTGTTTTTGTTTTGGAGATCTTCCTTAATGTCGATTTGTCTTTACGTAAATACTTAGAGCCGTGAATAAATGGTAATCAAAGGGCGCAATATCCGGCGAACATGGCGGATGAGTGAGTAGAACACAACGGAGCTCCTCTAATTTATCACGAATATGTTTTGCAACATGTGGTCTAGCATCATCACGTAGAAAATAAACCCGATCCTGTTGACTATTCAATTTGTTAGCTAATCAGTCCAACTGTTCACAATAAACATCTGCATTAATTGTAGATCCCTCTGGAAGCAAACTCCTGTTTCTCCGACACCCAGCCATTGACGTTTGCGTGTCTCGTTAACATATATAACCCACTTCTAATCGCCAGTTACCAACTTATTAATTCAGGCAAAGTTACATTTCAATGTCAATAACTGTTGCCAAGTATCAACTCTTTCTAGAAAAGTCTCGAAGTTGTCATTAAAAACTTCCTAGACAACCTATACTATCCCGTTAAAAAGAATACATGGAGACCAGTTTTGCAACTTAAATCAATGAAAAAACAGTCGAGCATTTATGAACGCTGCCTTAATTGCAAGAGATATACTGATAGATGATATTTATATTTACGTATAGTGTTACTTATTTTATACATTCAAAGACAATCATAATTAAGGAGTGAACTCCAGTGGCGCGTCGGAGCTGACACGCACAATGTTTTTTTTATTATGCGATTTTTAGTTGCCAATTTTTAATCGGTCACTAACCAAAATGTAATCCTGTATGCGTGTATGTATGTATATATATATATATATATTTATATATATATATATATTTACATGTATGTTACAATAGAAGAAAAAAAACTGAAAGACATATTTCAGAAAATAAGCCTTTATGCGAATATGCATCAGAAGTACAATTTACTATTTTGGAGTTAACCGATGCATCTACAAAAGGTCAGTTTGTTAGTGTGCATTTTTAACTGGCAGGATCATTGCAGTTTTTCTTCGAAAATAATTCCAGAAATTTTGTTACGTTGAAAGTTTAGTGTTACGGTGCCACGATAAACAATTTTTCATGTCCTGAATTAGATGCTATCGATAACAAAAATTTGTAGTTTCAGCAGAATGGTCACACAGTCAATGCAACAATGGCTTTATTGAAAGGTTAGTTCCCAGGTCACACTATCTCTTGAAACAGCGAAGTCAATTTGCCACCAAAATTATGCGATTTGGTGCCTTCTTCCTTTGAGGTTATTCAAGAGTAAGGTCTATGCCAATAAGCCAACAATTCAACGACTTAAGCACGGCATATCATATTGGTGAGATTGATGAGCCGCAGGTGAAGGTGTGCTGTCGAAGTCTTGGTAAACATTTGGCCAATATTATTTTTCATATGTAATTGCCATGTATTATATAACATGATTCAATAAAGAAATCAAAAATTTTTTAAAAATAACATGTTAATAACATGATCTACATGGCAGATGTCCAAGAGTGAAAACTGAAGATCACATCAATGCTGTACATCTTATGCTAGAGACTGACAATAACCCAATAGCAAATTCAGGCAAGTTTATTATTTAATGACATTGTTATAAATCAAGTACAGAAAATGCTACATGAACATTGAAGTGTTAGGAACCTTTTTGCTAGCTGAAATTTGACCAAAGGCCAAAAACATGTCGCATTGATTGGCGTTGCAAAAAGTTAAATTCGACGAAAGTCACTCAAAGACTGTTTTCGACATCATCACAAGTGATAAAAGCTGGTTATTCAGTTACAATCCAAGACTAAGAGGCAATCTATGCAGTGAGTTTTTCCTTCTAAAGAGTTGCCTGCCTACAAATGCCACGAAAGGATGAAGTGCTAGAAAAGAGAAGAGCGAGCACGCCTTGTTCTTCGGACGGGTGGGCTGATATGCAACGATTGTTCTTGGATATAAAAGAACAGTTACCGCAGATTGGTATACCAGCAATTGTTTTGGCAAAGTTCAAGATCAATGCCCTCCACAGTAGAATTTATTTCCGAGAATAACAGAACAACTGTGAGGAATACGCTTCCATGACGCTGATGAAGTGATTACTGGCTTCGAAAAATCTGTGGGCCGGCTGCTTCTCTCAATGGTTCCATCGAACAAAAACGATGTGTAAAATTTCACAGATACTATTCTAATAAACAATAATTAAATTATAGTTCATACTTGGTTCCATTTTCAAAATTGTAAAAATTTCTAATGTTACCTTTCGTAATAAATACGCTTTAGTATTTAAGGTTAAAAAGAAAAACAACCAAACAACGCACAGTGTTTCTTCATTTATTCAATAAAAAGATGTGAATATCAATATTATTTAAAACATTTTTATGTTCACAATAATTATAGCTTCATTGACATAAAACTAAGAAAATATTCAGAAATGACACGCCCATAACAAAATAAAGGAGCCGATGCTAGTGAAAAGAAATATCCACTTCCCAGTCTCGCAAGCAGATTAAATCATAACATAACATGACAATGAGAGAAACTTTAACCGTGTAAACAAATTGGGCCCGGGACTTTTTCTACTGGGAATTAAAAATCATTACCAACTGTACAAATTTCTGAATACTTAAAAGTATAACATCATTATTGAATAAATATCATACATTCTTACAAAAGTATCTTCTTTACATACTCGTATTCAATAATAAATAAAAGAAACCTAATTATTCAACACGAAAGTTGCAAAACTTACTAATTTACAATTAAGTTATTTAACATTTTTTCTGAAATTTTTCTGCATTTTTTAATCTTCAGCAGTCTGTTGATAATAAATTATCATTTTAAACTTCAAATTGATTGATAATTCCGTCTAAACTGTTGACATTTAAGTTAATATTAAAAAACAAGTTATTGACAATTGCTAATAAAGAGAGGATATTTTTCACTTGTAAAGTCATACGTTCAAAGATGAACAAAACATTTACTACCAATAATAGACTGAAAACAATAAATTTTTGAAATTGACTAGAATAAATCGAAACATGAATACAATTTTTTATTTTCATTAAAGATACAAAATAATATAGAAAAAGATTACACTCCTTCTTGCATTTTATTTCTCCCTATATTATGCTTTATTATAGTTTTAAATTCCCAAGGCACGTTGATGTATCGCTCTTATATCAAATGCCTTCACTCAAATCTAACATTAGGAATAGGAATACAAAATTACATAATATGGTATTTATTCTTTATGAGCATTTAAACAAGTGTAATCAGGAAAACTGTTTCCAATAAATAAACAAGAGAAGTACGAGCAAGAATAACAAGACATTTAAATTTGTTTTACATCTCAATTAGAAAGTTCAAAACAAAGTTTTTAATGAAAGAAGCATGATTCTAGTAACCTACATACTTCATTATAAAGGTAAAAAACTTGCAGCACTGAGCCAGCTTATAACAAAAAACTTTACCGCAAAAATTAAAACGGTATATTATTTCCTTTGGACAATGTACGGAAGACGTGAAAATATCAAGAAAAACTCGCAGCTGAACAAATTCTCAAATAAATAATTATTAAAACTTACTTAATAGTAGGAATAAGTGGCAAATAATAATATGTATGTACAAACACAGCTTGTTTTTTTTTCCTTTTGGATACTTTATTTACATTTTTATAATGTAGCGGTCATATATGACTTTCCCCCCATACAGTTGGATAAAAACCAGAAGACAAATTGTGCAGTGAACAAGTATACGACTACAAAAAAATTAATTCTAATTGAAATGATTTATATATACTGAATTTATGTAAACCTGTCAAAGTTATAAGAAATTAAACTTTTAGCAGTAATCTCTACAGGTAATCGAAAAAATCACATTAGAACTAAAGTACAAATTAAAATTAATGTAAAAATTGCTGTTCCAATTTATGAATATGAATATAAAAAAACTCACAACGCCACACAATCTGCCTTCAGTTTTAGAGCAACATCAGCCTCACGGATGTAAAATACTCGAGTAAAACAAAAATGCAAAAAGGTAATTACATAAAAATTGTAAGATACATAAATACTTACAGTAGTTGTGTTTCAATATTAATATTATACAAACAATGCAATTATTTCTTTTTCACCCCTCAAAATTCATTCTCATTGAAATACAATTTAATATATAATACACATAAAATTTGCGATGTTAGTCTCGTGACACACAACATGTTATGCCGCTGTCCTTTAGAACAACTTTACACGTACTTACATAAATGTTACAATAATATTTCTAAACACTGGACCACTCTTCAATAATCAAAATGCGTGCGTATATATTACGATATATATATATATATGTATATGATATGACATTCAACAATATCTCAATATTTGATTTGCCTAACAACAATTCAAGTCTCCTCATCCTCCCTTCAGTACCACTCATATGCAATTTACTATATAATTCATGCTTCATATAAAATAAATATCTCCATATCTTGGGTATTGTAGTTCATCACTAAGAGGCGTTCAATTTAGTTCACCGCTTCTCGACAGACTCTTTCCTTCAATGGTTAATGGAATCAAAGTATGGATTTTGAACGGTACATATCTATTTATGTTTCCATTTAAGCCTCTACTATAACTAATCTGGACAGTGTTTACACGTTTGCATTCTGTATCTTCAGTAAAATGTGTCCATAGAGAAATTTTTTTTCTCTGCTGATATATTGGCATGTAAACTGAAACAAGTATGTATAATTATAAAGGTGAATGTGTTTGATTAAATTTTTGCACTATTTGGGCTTGCAAGCCACATTGAGTGCTATAAAGCGAATGAAAAGAATAAAAAAAATATTAGCTATTAACATCCAAAAACTATTTTGCATAACTAAACTTTTGTTTTGAATTAACATTAATAAAATAGGTAATTATTACCTGCTAGAAGACTATGGACAAATTGAGTGAGCGAGCAGCTAAACAAAGAGTGCTTAGGCGTGGGCCGGTAGCACGCTGAACTAACAAAATAAAATCAGGATCGATAGCAAACTATATCTTATAGTTACTTTGTTGAAACATTTTTCGGAACGAGGTCGTTCGGGAATTAGATAAGGCAATTTCTTATTTTACCTATTCCACATTATAAATTTTTAAACGTTAGCCGTACAATCCACAAATTCCTTTCCTATATTGTTCCATATCCTTTGATTAGTCCTGAAAATTCAATATCAGATTTGTATATCATTCAAAAAGTTCAAAACACAAATCTTCATTCAGATATAAATCAAAACAAAAAAATCTGATGCAAATTTGTATGCGAGTCTCTAGGAATCTCAGCATCACTTTAACCATCAACAGAGTTATTTTTTGTATTGCTTTCAATCATATGTGCAAATTGCACACAAGGTTGAAATCGTAACTGTTCTCTCATTATCTACAATCGGTTTCAGGAAACCTATTTATTGTCACTTCTAAGGACACAAAATTAAATTTGTTTACTTTCAAGTAGGGTGTATATTTTAAACTTCGAACAAATTACAATAACGCCCCTGATCGAGGAGACTATATACTTTCTAATGGTAAACATTAGTATAAAAGTAAGATGTATATTTTTCTAAAATATTATATCTTTCTACTAATTTAGCTTGACTATTGCTGCCAAGTCTTCGCATTCACATCTTTGGCTCAAAGCCTCATTCAGCTAACCCACAATCACTATAAGTTTGAATTTAACTAGTGCAGTGTATACATGATAATTCCTCCATTCGCTCCCAAAGTTCTCTGTACCTCTTTTAATTTTAATTTTTGTTAATGAAGAGATAATTTTTTTAAACATCTGGTACCTTACTACTATAAAAGCGGAAAGCTATTTTAACAATTTCTCCCTCACGATGTATACATTCAATCGTAACATATTTTTTGAAGTCAAACTTCTTTATCAGAGTTTTGTATTTTTACAAAGTCACGTCTGTGGAAAGCTTACATTTAGAGGAGCATTTACCGAATAGCTACAGGAATAGTGGGTATTCGGACCTCCATTGTTCTGGCTTCTATAAAATGGTAGATGTGTACTACTAACGCCAATACTTGATATTCGTGTTAACAGCAAAGAAGTTTTACTTCAACTGCGCACAATATTTTGAAGTATTAAAGTACAATGTCTAAGTTAGTAAACTTGCGAATTGTATTAAAGACATTCAACATTATATCGAAGGTTACACAACCATTCCCTATAGCTGAACATCTATATTTAAATGCAAAGGGAATCACAACAGGCGCACTGTTTCCCAACAAATTATTCACCGTTCTTACTTTTAATCTTTTGATCTAGGCCGACACAGTGCTCGGTCAACATTACACTCGCTTAACAAATTGATTAAAAATGCAACTTTCAAATGTAATGAACAAAATTCTGATATTAATTACTTGATAGCAATTTTCTTGCATTTACTGTAAATTTTTTTGAGCAATTATAATTTTCCTGTTCTGTATTTAGTAGCCACTGTTGGGACACCAAACACTTGCAGCTCACACAAAAACTAACTAAAATATTATCATATATTAAACTAAGGGTCAACACATTGTATTCTCCTAACAATTTCTAGCTCTAGTACGTTTCACTATACCAAAAATATGTCTCGATAAATATCTACATCTGCGCATCACGAGACTGCATCGCAAACACTTAACCTAGAAGCTTAGATAACTAACAAAATAATATTTATTGTTAAGTTTTAATAAACAGTGTTCACTTTTATATTCATATTATTAAATTATGATTAGTCTATTTTACCTGACGACCCACTTCTTTGACAATTTTTCTCTTGCATTTGTAGTTTTCTTATTTCTTTCTAAGAACAAAAAAAATATACAAATCGCTTGATGAAAGCCGTATTTAAATATAAATTCACTTCAATCGTCAGCTTAATTGTTAAACTGCCTGTTAATATCTGTTTCCGTGAGTAGTTATTCCTGTGGTTATTGTGATAACATGCAATTTTTCATGCATTTTTCGATTGTGACCAACCTTTATTAGGACAAAATTGCTAAGATTGTTTTGATTTGAGCGCTTATTTTAACAATTTTGATTACATTTTTGAGTAGCGAGTTTTACAAACTGATTTGCCAGTTCAATGACGACATATTGAGGCCTGAAACACTAAGTTAAGTTCTCAAACACTTCGGGTTGCAAACATTTTAGATACCGATACCTCTGACCCGAACTCTCCACAATAGAATTCAACTTAATGAAGCCGATCATTGCTTACATCTATAGTCACATAACAAAATAAGATTCATGCACTCATGCGGTAATAGTATACACACACACTTTCACGCACACACATGTAGACCACTCTTTGTATTCAATTTGGCAGTTCAAAGGTAGATAGCCAGGCCTCAAATTTTGTTAACTTACTCTAAACAAATAGTCTATTGGAGCGTGACAAAATCGTGTGGAATTGTATTATGCAATTGTATAGCAGCGCGGGTTACTTCATAGCATAAAAATCACAAGTTAAGCAAAATTTTACACAATTTACAGCCTTAATTTTATTATTTCCAACATCTTTTTCATACAGTTAAACATAATGTAATCTTACAATTTACAAAGTGAAGCGTTTTTCTTTTTTCAATTTATTGGTATTTAAATTGTAATATTAACAGCCATTAATTATAATTAAATAGGTTTATGTACAAAGTATAGGACGAACGACATCGATAATAACACTATTAAATAAATTTAATATTGAGAATTTCACAGACATCCGTGACAAACCGAGACATTGAATTCTCACTGAAAATATGGACCTATTTATAAGACAAATTTATTGAATAAAATATTAGCCTTATAGTTTTATTTCTTATCTTCAAAAATAATGTTTCACGGCCATGGTAACTCAAAACTGTATAGCCAGTCTAACAATAATATAAGATTTGTAGCAAATAAACAATCACATTGAAATTGAAAAAATCCTAAACATTTATTAGCAACAATTGAATAGAAATGGGTACATCCTCTTTTTTAATGAACGGCCTTTTCAAAACCAATCGCAGTCTACACTACCGTTTGAGAGATTTTTACCCAACATACGAGGTATTCCGGTGACTAATTGTAGTTAATTGATAATTACAATGTTACATCTACTTGTATAACACTGAAATTATATACTCTTTGGTAAATTTGCCAAAAATACTGCGTTTATTAGAACAGCCCGCCAATGCTACATAATAGACGACAACTTCCACAAACGTCTGATCAAATCCCACAGTCTCAGAATATATTCGAGGAACACCATTTTGATTATTCAAAACAAATTGAAGAAACTAATGATTCGAAAAATTCAGACTGTATAGGATCATACAATCGAACAGCATAAAAATATTTGTGTCTACAATATTGATTACTTGAAAAGTGACATGCCGAATAAACTTTTACTAAAATCTAATAAAAGATCTCGTCTCATGTAAATATATACTTTTAATTAAATTTTAAATAAAGCAGGATGAATACAGAAGGCTTCACCACATAGCAAGTTGGTAACTTACCTCTGATATGGATTACTGTGAACCCAAGAAAGTACCGTAAACTATAAATATTATAAAAATTTGTATATTTAAAAAGTATAAAAATTTATGATGCAGCACTATTTAAAACAATTCCAGTCTCAGTCTGTCACGCTGAAGGATGCTCGTTTAGCATATAACACTCTTTGAACAGAAACATTTTCATCAATAGTATTAACAAATGTTGAATCCCAGTTAAATCATTAAAGGACTTTTTTCGTTAACTATGATTATGGTATATCAACTAGATAATAACTTTTAAAAGAAACACATTTCCTCATAAATGACAGTATAGACTTCCAAATATTTTAGTATCAACCAATTTAAACAAATATAATTATCTCAGTCATTGCACAAAACGCGTTAAAATCTAACGCACCAAATTTTACTCTGTATCACCGTGCAATCTGTAGGATTCCATAACGATTTTCAACTTTGATTTAGTTTTAAGGGCTAGTGAAGCTCTCTAGAATAATGAATTACGTTCTGTACAAAGAGATCCATTTGTCACAATAACATTTTTCGACGTGGTGTCTATCTTAAGCTAGGACAAATTGGGAAAGCCAAATAAACAGATAAAATTTATTATTATTTAGATACACAAAGAGCAGATTGTAAAGAATCAAACACAATTATATTTATAGTAAGGATTTGCTAATTACACTTAATAAAGTGGGTAAATGTACATTCCGACATTTAGATATTATATATTTTAGTATACACTCGTACATGTTAAAAATTTCATAAATATAGTAGCTATGTGTATTCTTCTCTTTCCTAAAATGTTTACATATTCTCAATTTCTCTTTACGATAAGTTCAAATAAAAACAGAGAAGTAAAACAAAACACAAAGATAAATTTTTATGTGGGACAGTCGTAAACAAGTTTTGGATTGTTATAAATCTAGTATGAATGACAGACGCAACATTTACATGCAGTTTACAAATTTGTCCATATTAATTGTAATTAACACTTTTTTGGAACCTGATTACATATGTATAACGGTACTAGATAATTTTATATACATGTTTAGGAAATAAATTTTTCAACCTGTCATTCATATTATAACTTTGTACAAAACAATGAATGTTAAGATAGCAACCCAAGACGTTTAATTCCGCCATATACAGCGGTGTGACTTTGTTAGCCGTCAAATATGCTGTATCCTAAGCTGCACACTAGAGTCTGCAACATGGCATTTTACAGAAATTTATTTTTCTGGACTTCAGTGTAAAAGCCTGAATAAAGATCCTGGGTCACTCTAGACAGCCACCGGTGCAACATTGATGCAAGGTTTTTAACGTTTCTCCTGACAGGAGATATCAGGAAAAATAATCTGTGCTGAGCCTGTGTCGAGAATAAGGAACCAGTTTCAGTAATAAACAGGCACAGATGCACCACGTTAACCAAAAAACCTAAATTTGAATTTAAGAGATTTTAAAATGAAATAAAAATTTGTTAAATACTTCTAATACATAAATATAAAAATAAACATAATTGTGTAGATATTATAAATGTAGATAGATTTACTTTATCTAGTTATATGTTCATTAAGCAACTGGTAGTCCGTACCAATAAAAAATGAAACATTCTTGTATAGACTAGGAAATGGCTTTTGCCACAATGCTGAAAACACAAATGTATGAAAGTGCTACTCCGTCCATTTCGATCCTCAAAACCTAGAACCTCTAGTTGCTTTCAAATAAAAGGTCTTTACACATGACTCATATATTGACAAAATTTTTCATTGTGCGAATCCTAAAACATTTTATATAGTATTAAATATAAAAACTAGCATCACCAATATTTCAAAATATATGTATTTAATATAATATATGGACATATTTGCAGTTTATTGATAAATATACCTACACATACTCGATATTAAATTCTGTACACCTATCATTACCACTGTATGATATTCACACTAGTTTAATTTTTTACATTATTCGAAGTATTAATTTTGTTTCGTTCTGCATGCACTAAGCGCCGAGTGCAACACGAAACCGGAGTCTTAATTTGCAATGTTTCACAAAATAAAATCAAATGTTTAAATAAATATAAGTATTGTAATTTTTTTGGTAACGTAACAAGACATTGAAAAACAAAAATTATACATTGATTCAAACACAAATTAGTTTATTTATGCCCAACAAACATATCTAGGAACGTATCTGCTTTGATTACCATTATCCTATTTTGCTTAACGTAAATTTCGCTTAACTTTCTTCCCACCAAAATAAGTAAGATGGAATTACACGAATCTTATTCTCCGCATATTTTCATTACACTACCGACGTGTAACATTTTCAAAAGATACCTTTTTATCCCTGCCAACAAATAATATAAATATTTAAAACATAAATGAAATGACACACCCATACAAAACAACCAGAAGTGCGTCAATGTGAAATATTCATGCCGCACCATCATTAAATATTTTTGTACGACAGTCATTTATTTCTATCAATGTTCTTTCAATAAAGTCAAGGAATGGTAAATCACTTAAATTTCTCCTTTTATAAACAAGACACTGACATATGCCCACAGACGCCATGTTTCCTTCTAGATTTATGGAATAGTTTATGCATTTCATTCGAAATGTCTATGGCATAAACGGACTCATACAAATGTAACTAGGAAAAATGCACATAAAAAAAAAACCTTGATATATGTCACTGAATTTATTTAGTATGATGGGGATAGATTAATTTCATCTCAGTATAAATCAATAGTTATTTTTATGAAATTGCACTATTCTGGTAAGCATTACTTCTCTCATAGGATCATAAACCTAGATGAAACTAATCCACTTAATGTAATGCAGTAAACAATACATATATAGTTATATGAATTATTTGTAAAAAACAATATGTATAAATATATAAATGATACAATTTATATTTTAATTACGACTCTGTATTACGATGCAGCTGTATGATTAACTTATAAAATTGAAACTTCCAATTACATGAATTATAGTAATCTATTTTAATTAATTCAAAATGACTATTAGTGTGAAGCCTTAATGTAACTATTCAAAGATTAATGCAACACATTAAATAGTTAAAATGAAATATCCTCCTGTCAAGTTTCATTGTCTATTAAACATTTTTTTTTCAGAAACATGACTATTTGGCTTTGTAAGATTAGCATTAACAAAAAATTGCCAATGTAAAAGTTTTGCAAATATATATATATATATATATATATATATATATATATACATATATTATACATACATGTTTATCAAAAAATTTTCTAATTAAAAATATCTGCCAGATAGATATTCTTTCAAGATCTGTTAAATTGAGGTCAGATTATACCCCCAAAACAATCGTGTGGAAAGAATATTATGTTACAAATAAAAAAAACATGACAGAAACCCATTGCGAATAAATATTTTTGTTTATCCACTGTCACTTTCATTTATACAAAGTAAATAAAACTGACATTATGAATCTGACATCTTCTTCGGCAAGCAGAACCAGCCTGCTTGTACTAAGTATAGTCATGCAGACACACAAAAATTAAATCTACAAGTAAATACTTAATCCTCAAAAAAAAATCTGCAATGCAAAGTTGTTACGTCAGAGTGAAAATGTGGATTACAAAATGTCGACTATTCATGGTAAAACAGACATTTCTCATACCACATATACACCAGATTTTTACATAAAGAATTTCACAATTGCGTTTTACTAACCTCAGAGCATGATACAAAGAATTTGAGTCATAATGCTTTACAAACAAAATATAACGAATTGACATTTGACCGACATCAGACTAATGATTTGACTGACATCAGACCAATGATTATAAAATGAAATAAATATTAGGTAATGCCGAGGTGGACGTCGGTGCATGTAGAAAAGCAAAAAATGACGTTATTTAGCTTAATTTTTTAAACACATCAAAGATATACATTAAGTAAATAATTACAGCTAACATAAATATTATACATTCTAGTAGATTTTTTGTAAATATCGCATATATACACGGTGTAGGAGTGATTTGTGTTTCAGAGACATCTTCAATTCAAGTTACCTTTGAAACAAAACATTTTTTTAAGGAATACTTTTCTAGTTTCAATCTTATAGTAACTGTACACAACAACAATTTTACAGTAAATATGATCTTAATTTGTAGAATGAGTAAACACTAACAATAAAACTTCACATATAAGTCATAATTTGAATATTAAATGGTACCCAGAACCTGTGAACTCTCAATATAGCATACTTTCAAAAGGCAAACAAATTTGAACATTTTTAATTTACCATATAAATATGTAAATGAGAAAATCTGTCCCTAACGGAAAAGTAGCAGCATAAAAGCGAGTAGTAATGATAACAAGAAAATTAATAGTATTAGAACATGGAAACAGCAGTGAGGCGAATGAAAATTTGCATTTTTCCAAATTCATGTATTATTCGTCGTCAAGTATTAAATATATCATGATTATGAAATGTTAAAAATGAGCAAAGTAAATCTCTGAAACTCAATCATATCCACCAATAACACCTTACTTTTATGCATATAAAGATATATAAATCACATAAAATATATAAACAAATATCAATACATATACGTACGTACCTTGATCACAATAACCATACATACGTTCCAACCATTTCATACAATACAAATCAACAATATATAGTTAGTAAGTCTTTGTAAAATTTGCAACAATTTTCTTTGCTTACACTTGTTATGAAATACATCGAATTGTTCGGACACTTTTTTATAGATAAACCTTATTAAAATGGCCAACGTACTGCAAAGACTCGATTGTACATAACCACTTTTACAAAACTGCACACTCGCATCGATGCTGGACTACATCGCTGTATGTCCTTACATATAACTGTTTATAAACTTTCTTCTTTTATTATTTTTTAAATACACATATTTACACGATATGACCTATAATATATTTTATTACAACTAACTTTAAATAACTAACAACAAAGAAAATGTACGTTCATTATTTCATTTTTTCAGTTTTTTTTTAGATAAAGCACCAAGAGTTTGATTGAACAAAAACTTCAAAATTCATTACGATCGACGAGTGCACGGTCGACATGATTCACTCGCTCGCACACAGCCTGCTCACTGATTATCATTAAAGTAGTGAACTTTGCTGCCTGGGCACTTCATTATGTCTTCCCAAGCTGAAATTTATACAAATAATTCATCAAATTACTGCCAAATATATTCACAATCATAATTTCATAAGAGCTTTTAATTTAATTGAAAAATACTCAATCATTAGAATTTTAATTAGAGAAAATTTTTATTATTTAGTTGTTGAAGATGTATTTAACTGCCATCTAATTATTAGGTTTAAACAAGATTTTCAATTTAAAAAAAACATTGCAATATATGGAATCAATAACTTGTAGAAATTTAACATTGTTTAAATTTTGGCCGATGAGTAATTTTAATGCACATGGAAGGTAACCATCAATAAAATTAAGATATTTTCGTTGTAGCCCCAAAAATGTAACCTATTAAAAATTATTTATACTAAAATGAGCATTAAAAAAAATACAAACCATATTAGGTAATCATATAAAAATTCAGACATAAAGCATATAACAGACCTTTACTTAATTTATTGAGTTATTTTGGATTGAAATACTAAGAATTTAAGAAAACAAATGCCAAATGTGTTGAGACCAAGTATAATATAAACATATTTCTAGCATTCTCCTAAATGAAAATTACATTTAGGAGTATGCTAGAAATCTGTAACATAAGTTTCTTAACTAATTATTTTAATTGCCTTACTCGTACCAAAATAAAAATCTGTCTCATTAAACTTCATATTAGAACTGTTTTGTCAGGAGATATAAGTTAACTATTATAATTTCAATTTAATAGAGCCAGAGATCAGTCAAACTGCTCACATGAATGAATGACTATATAAGCATGGAATAAAAACAAACAAATATGCAACTCACCCATTCCAACATAATGCACAATCTTGTCAAGGTTGTAAACCTCCTTAGGCCCGGCCGCCGGTGCCAGATACCTCAGCGACACGTCATTGCCCACCTTAGCTTCCACAATCTCCACATTGGGGAGGCTGACAAGCTTTAAAGCAGCGTCCTTCACTAAATCGCACTTATTGTTTTGCTCACTCGAATTACTAACGCCCTCTGTCACAGATTCAGTTCTAACCTTGTCCTTGATTGACCCGCAATTTACTTTACACTCGTTAATATTGTCCGAATCACTATTACCTATTGTGGTGCCCTTCGATGTATCCTTATAATTCCTATTCGATTTTTTCGAGTGTTTGCTATACTCGTCGTTGGAGTTTCGAGCACGATTCTCTCTGTGTGGTTTCTCATTTATAGCAGGAAATTCAATGTTAGAGTTGTAAAGGATGGTCATGCCTGAATTATCATTCTGGAGATCCTCAGAGTCTAGTTTTACCGGCGTCTCCAGAAGCATAGTCAGATTAGGATCTGAAACTATTTCACCATTCAGTAGTTGTTCATTAATATCGAATCCAAATGTGATTCCATCAATGTCACTCACATTTTCTGTTGACTTTTTTATTTCCTCATTAAGAATAATGACAGCAGGACGACATTCAATAGGTTGCTGCCTTATGGCATCATGGGTCATTTCAGTGAGGGGCATGACAACATCAGGCGGTTTGCTCACTATACCATCTAACTTGTTGTGGAGTAGTCCTCCCATTTTACCTACATTCACACTTGGAGATTTCTCATAATTCACGTCTACCTTAGTGTCCATATTTGTCACTGCCACCTTTACAAACGAGGAGAAGTTGTCCAATGACAATACTTCCTTGTCACTGCCACCAGATGTGTGGTTGACCTCCACATTATTGTTTTCCTTCCACCCTGGTTTGTTAACTACAACAGGTTTGACCTTTTTGTCAGTTGGTTTAGCAGCCATGGCTGGCTGGGCCCCCAAGGACTTGCTTGGCGTTTTCTTATCTATCTTTGGTTTGAGTGTGTTGTTCTTTTGGTTTTTTGAGTCAAGGGCAGGATAATTCTCTATATTGTAAACTGGGTTATTGACACTATCGACAGTAGAGTCTGCCTCCACAACTTTAATTTTTGTATTTTTGGTACGTGGCAAATCAGCTGGTAGAGATTCAGTTCGCAAAACCATCTCCTTTGCATATGCATTCTTAGTGTTCTCAACCTCCACTGGACACTTAGAGGAAGTTTCATTAGTGTAGAAGTTGCAAGATTCTATCAAATCGGGAATGTTGTGGCTGCGATGCGAATTTGTAACTGACGACACTGCTGGGGGAGACTTGATGCTTGTAGCGACCAACCCGTTCGGCAGATCTGTGCAGGTTGGAGGCGAGACAGGATTAGTGACTGACATTTTGGAGACGCAGGGCCACTTGTCTGCATTCTTGCTCACATTGAGAATACTGACCATTGTTGTCGAAGGTGGAGTGATGGTGACAGCGACAGTTGTCGCGGGTGGACTAGCCAAGGCCGGACATGGCATGTGAGGTCCTGAGAATCGTGCTATGTCTGCATATGAAGCCTGTGGGGTGCCCCCACTCGATGCTGATACCTGCTGCAGGCTCATCTTTTCTGCTGTTGGTTCCACAGGTAGTGAATGTACAGAGTCAAGGTCGTCATTGGAATCATTGCTCTTATCAGAGGGCGGAACGGAACTGGCACTCTTACGGCGATGCTCAGGTGAACCAGGTGTCCTAAATTTATTATAAAGTATATCACGGTCGTGGGCAGACAGGACAGCAGGGGCATAACGAGTCCCAGTACGCGGTGTGCACTCCTTGCTGCATGCACTGTAACCGTTGTTGTTGGTGCTGTTACGGCTACGGTTCTCATCATAAGGGCTGTGGCGTTTGCGCGTCCTCTTCTTTTTCGTCACTGTCTGGAATTCCAAACTTTCCACTGGGGGAGTTGCTTCCACAATTATTGTTGTTTCTGGAGAAACATCAGATGCCTTATTTTGTTTAATTTTCTTCTTATCTACTTTGGTAGATTGAATGGGGGTAACGGAAGAAGGGTTTGTGCGAGCAGGAGACGTTGGTCGGCGGTCATCTAATTTTGTTATGAAGAATGTGTCACGGGAGTCGTTGCCCCAAGACCGGCGATCACTCTTCCTTGGCTCGGCATCTGTTGAGTCACCTGTTGAATGCTTCTTAGTCTTACGAAGTGAAAGAGACTCCTCATTGGTCGCATCATCGGTTAAATCCTCCAACTTAGTACAAGAGAGCTCCTCCATGGAACTTGCTTTCTTCATCTTGGCTTCAACCTTGTCCTTAGCACGGCGTTCAATAGATCTTTTCTTGGCACTACGATCGTCAGGCTCATCACGCTGCTTAGATTGGCGAGGTGGAGGTGCACGATCTGATTCGATGAACCGTAGCAGCTCACTAAGGTCTTTGTCTCCCTGATACCCATCAATCTGATCCGACATTGCCACAGTCTCATTTCGTGTCCACTTCTTGCGTCGTTTTTTGTGCTGTGAGCCTGATGAACCTGCACTGAAGCTCTGCAAGGCATTGCCATTTTCATCAAGTGACTTCTGGAACAACAGACGCAAAAACTGTCCCATTTATCCTTTAGTATCGTATCAATAAAAAAAATGTGGGGAAGTGTCCCAAAAGAAATAGAGTATTTATTGTTACCAAATATTCTTCAACGAAGCGTTATTTCATTTTCTTAAAGATGCTTACAAAAACAATATATGATAAGCCATTAAAACCAGGCAATATATTTAAAAATCATGCCGAAAATTAACAATACATCTACTTATTTTGAGACTAAAAACTCACAACATATATTATTGCATAAATATAAACTAAAGTAAACTATAGATATTAGACACTTCTATATTTTATAGTTAGAAAAATAAAAGAAAAACCCATGCAAAAGTTGTGGTAAATTTTATAAATTTTATTAAGAATGATAAATATATTAATGACATATATAAATTCACACTGCAGCTTTCAGGACTGTAATTCACCTGTGCATACAATAATAAAGTACACTCTCAAACATTGAAATGCATCAGTCACATAAAGTGGTTATTATGTAGCTGTAAACACTAAATTATTGATAATTATTGTATTGTTTCTAATACCTCATTGTGCCACAAGAGTTTGCCCCTGTTTTTACTTCTGTAATTATAGTCTGTCATTAAACAAATATTTATTCAAGTCACTCCCTAAAATATAACACGATTTTTCAACATGTATGTCGACAAATATTAATGTCATAAATAGGTAACATACACCAATGAAGTTTTTTTCCACAAATATTTTACACAAGATTTTGATTTTGAAAGGAAAAAGCCATTTCTAATGTATTCAAACAGTATAATGTATTTATACTCATCATAAAAAGAAATATTTTTTCACTTATCAGAAGAGATTAAACAAAGTCTTCTAGATATAACTGTAAAAATACTATTTCATAAAACAGATATTTACAGTATTTTAAATGTCAAGGTAAATATTTTACCTTTGTCTAAGGAAGTGAATGGCTACCGAGAAAAGATGACATTAATAAACAAAACCTGGGAAAAAAGTAATTTATTGCGTATTTCATAAAATATGCTAACGTTTTAAACGGCTTAATCTCACGAAAATAAGAATTGAAAAAGTAAGTGCCTTATTTCAAACCTTCAATTTGTAGTCTAAAGCAGCACTACATGACAAAACTGTTTGCATCGTTGACTACTCTCTCTTTGCATATATTTTCAAAACAAAAGGACAAAAGGAAAAAAAATATAATTACAATGTATACATTACAAAAACTAAAACTTAATGTACATTGGAAAAAAAAAGAAGAAAATTCTCACCCCTAAGAAAATTCTAAAATTTCAGTTAACCATAACTTTGATTGTATTCATCGTATCGGGATGAAAAAGAAAAAGACTCGAAGCATGAGATCTTCATGCTTTATGTTAATCATGAATCCACTTTAAAGATGAGCAGAATGAACCTTCAGGCGCTATACACACACACACTATCACTAGTAAAATGTTTAAGTCGTGCAGAATAAACAGACCCAATTTTAAATAAATGGTATAATAGCTTTCTTTTTATTTTATTTTTTTTTAAATTGTAACGAATAAATAGTCACATGTTAGAGTCATGAAAATAAAGATAAAAAATTAAAGATTTTCAAATGAAACATTTATTTTATAAAAGATTTTTCAAATGATGAATTTGAAAATGTTTTATAAGCGAGTTTGTCACAAAATATAAATTTACAATTTTCCAATCAATTTCAATAGGGAAGGTATATCAACGCATATTTTAAATTGAAGATAAGTCTCGAAACAAATCATAGCTACATTCAATTTCAATCAAATTTAGCCGGCATAATTTTAATTTCACAATGTTTTATGAAGCATCTACCATTCGCAATAACTCTTATTTTCATTTTCAAATAATTTTAGGGCGCTGAATTCTAATTTTGCAAAATTTTTGAGATTTAAGATGGCAGCATCCATCATTCACAATACATCATCACTATATTTATATATAATTATAAATAAAATTATAATAGTTAAAATAAATTTATGATCATCCTTAGATAATATTGTTAGAAACTTCTATTAAACCAGCTAGACATATATTAGTTAATAATGTTTACACATATGCTTGTAATAAAAATATCACTGGCCATGATTTGATACGAAGGGGCGTTTTTAAGTTCACGGAATGGAGGATAAGGAGTGAGAATAAAAATACAAAATTATTTTTCTTTTTCAATATATCCACCTGCTACCCTAATACATTTTTCGGATCTTTCAATTAGCTTATGTATACCTTCATAAAAAAATGTTTCGTCTTTGCCCGAAAAATAAGGTGAAACATTCCTTCACTTCTTCATTGCTTGAAAACTTCTTTCCACGAAGTTCTTTTTTAAGGTTTGGGAAAAAATAATAATCACTGGGAGTCACGTCAGGACTGTAGGGTGGGTGTTCCAAAATATCGAAGCCCACTTTGTGCAGGGCGGCCAGCGTAACACGGCTCGTGTTGTCGTGCAAAAGCACAGACACCTTTGGTCAATTTTCCCCTTCTTTTTTCTTTGATTGCTTCTTTCAACCTCTCTAGAATTGACGCATAGTATTCTCCGGTTATGGATACACCGTCAACAGGATCCCTTTTGAGTCCCAAGACTGTCGCCATGATTTTGCAGCCGACTGTGACACCTTAAACTTCTTGGGTGGTGGTGTGCCTTTTTCGTGCCTCTGCATTGAGTCTTGTTTGGACTCAGGTTCATAATGATGAACCTAAGTTTCGTCTCCAGTAACAATTCGACTCAATAGTCCATCCTTGTCTTCACTACAGAGGTCCAAAAATGTGCGACAACACTCTACGCGGCGTTGTCACTGTCGTTGAATTTTAAAAATTGTTGTATCCGATACTCCAACCATCTCTGCAAGCTGTTTCTTCTTAGTCTGGCATCTTCCAATACTAATTTTTCAGCTTTTTCAATAATTTCCAGAGTATTCATTTCGATCGGCCGACCAGGGCGTGGGTCGTCTTCAAGTGGGTCTCTACCCTGTTTAAAGAAACTATGCCACTTGTAAATTCATGGTTTTACCCGGGCAAGAGTCCCCGTAAACGGATGCCATCTCTTTCAGTATGGTTTGAACCGACATTCCTGGCTTGGTAAGGAACTTTATAACAGCGCGGTACTCAATTTTTCCCATAGTTCAGACTGTCTTCCAGATTGAGTTGTTTGTTCGACAATAGTTCAAAGATTAATGATCCAATTACGATAAAACTTGATATTTATACTAATAACGAGTTACTTAACTAGCTAATTACCTTTATTAATGGCCTACCTTTCCATTCCGCGAACTTAAGAACGTCCCCTCGTATTACAAAATATAAAGAAAACAATTGTGAAACAAGTCAATGAAATATATAAAAATTTGTTTTCTTTATATTCATATTTTACCTTAAAAGTTCACATAATATTTAGACATATTCAAATAGTATACCATAACAGCCATAGTTAGGTTAATGCCAAAAACATTTCTAAGTGTTTCCTGTGATATTTCAGGTCACGTCTTAATCAAAATATTTTCAGCAAGATTTTTTTTTAAATGTACCTTAACCTAACTATACATTTTTTTTGTTTAAAAAGTCTGTAATTTGTATCAACAAGCAACAGATCAAC
Organism: Druceiella hillmani; assembly: GCA_039881145.1. NCBI lineage: Eukaryota > Metazoa > Arthropoda > Insecta > Lepidoptera > Hepialidae > Druceiella > Druceiella hillmani. The sequence goes on along the minus strand of JAYKKI010000009.1, from coordinate 37,300,748 downwards.
AGCAAGCGATGTCTAATGAAAATTGGTAACATAGACCCTTACTACATTTTTGAAATTTTTTTAAATTAAGATCATACAAGCTTTCAAGTAGAAACGCAATGCTAGAATAAATTTATTTGACTTTTTGATATTTTTTTATCAAAAAAACGACAACACAATACAAATATTTTAATGGAATTCTAATAATTGAAGTTTCAACTTTAAAATTTTTTTTGTACAATTTTTCTTCAATAAAATATCATTATTTGTCATTTAAACTCAGTATCTCTGGCAGGTAGAATAGGAAGAACAGGCTCAGATAAATTAGAAAAACAAAATGAAGCTAAAGTTCAAGGTTGGATACAATTTTATTGAAACAAAGAAATTCTCCAAGTTTTATATTATGCCTAAAGAAGTTAAATTTATGCCTAAATAATTGTTCATAAATAACCTAAAGAACTTTGTTAAATTTATAATCATTTGATTTTCAAAAAATACATAACTAATTGTTCATAAATAACCTAAAGAACTTCGTTAAATTTATAATCATTTGATTTTCAAAAAATACATAACCAGCTATAAATTTTATTTTAAATCAATTTGCTATGATAATATTTGTTCCACCGAAAGCATAGTGTCTAAAATTTACCATGTGAACTCTTTTTTGTCTCTCTAGCTACTTCAATGCCAAGCAGTTATATCAACAATAAACCCCCCATGCCATCGATCCAAAGATTGCAATTAAAATAAACCCACAAGTATTCGGGACCAATTAGCAAGTTGCAATGGCCCCAGTTATTCGTGTTGACACTTGAACATGTACTAATGAAAATAGACACAAGAATTTTTTCTTTACATTGCAGTTTCTATTATTTTTATGAGTTGTTTTGTAATAATTGACATTACAAACAACATAACAATAATTTTAGTAAGTTCCTTTACTCATTTATAATTCTTATAGGCTTTGTCGGCGAACCCTTACAATGTAAGTGGAAAACGTGGGGCATGATTTGACAAATATATGTATGCCCAAGTTAAAAAAACAGTATATATACAGAATATACACTTGGCAGTTTAAATATAAGTTTTTATAAAAACAACATAACAAATAAAAACAACAAAAAACAGTAAAAGGTAAAAAAATAAAAACAACATTTAAAAAATTTGTACAGAAAAAGTGAAACAAAGAATGTTGTGAGCTGAAACATCCAACGTTAAAGGCTCTTAAAAGATTAGACGCTGTGATTTTTTTTCAAGAAGAAAATATATAAAGAAGTGATTTTAGAACTTCAATTTAAAAAAATTATCAATATGTGCTAAAGTAGAGATTTCATACGTTGAATTGCTTTTTTCATCCTGACACTATGAATACAACAAAAATTATGAGCAATTATCATTTTATGTCACACGCTTATTATAAATAAATAGCAACAAAAACAGCCTCACCTTGTAATCATCGTTGGATGTTGAAGCAGAGTTGTTGTTGGCAGAGTATTGGCTGCGTGACAGGCTAGCCAGCCCGCCCATTGCAATTACACTACGGTGCTGCAATCGCAGTAACATATAAATGAAGCAATGCGTCAATATTTATTTATTACTACTTATAAAGAACTTGCTTACATGAAGAGCTGGAAAAATTATGTGAAAGCATCTAGTAAAAACTAAAATGTCATGTGGGAAGGTAAACTAGAAACATACAGGGAGCAGCGCATAGAAGGTCCTCCCTTCTCTTCCCTCCCTCCTTCCTCTTTCAATAAAGAGAAAACTCAGACAAAGGGAAGAGAGGACAGAGGGGAGACAGGTGTTGTAACTTTGTTTCCCTTGTAACTATGTCCCCTTGTAAATATTTGTATACTGGTCCTTAATTATAGAAATGTATATAAATAATAGACAAACTCACAGGATTCTATTTAATTTTAGACTAAAAACGCAGAAAGTCCTCATAAATTTCATAGAAAAATTCTACTGGCTCCCAAAACAGAAGGCACAATGCTATGTGCTCTAAACAATACTATCACCACCACACTCACCTGTATATTCACAACACTCCGATGTGTAGTGCCAAGCGAGCCTATCTGAATTGGTGCAGTGGACTGTGTAGCAGAACAGGCAGCTGTAGCTGCTCCTCCTGTCTTGCCGCTGCTTTCTTTACCATCACGCACTCCACCCACCGATGAGCACTTCCCACTGACACCTGTCTCAACTGGGTCCAAACCGGTGATGCTCTTGACTGAGCAATAGTTTGATGCTAATTGGAGTGGCTGTTAAGATATAATAATATGCTATGTAAACAGAAATATTAAAGGAGAATGCTCAAAACGGGCTCTCAATGGAAAAAATTTTAAAAATGTACGTAATGTACATGTATTAAAAAAGACATGTTAAAAAATCTTATTATCTTAGTCTACTCTTCATTTTTCAAGGAAGGTGGATTTAAAGTCAACATTCAATTAAAAAGTTTTATGACTGGAACTCAAAAATTACTTTAAAGGCCCATTACAAAATATTGAAAATATATGTTCGTTGATGCCATTATACCACACTGGCCATAATTTTACTTCCGCTGCATATGCAGTACCAATGAAAATAAAATATTGAATTGTATTCAGTCATACAATTGTTTGTACATTGTTCTAAAACGCGGATAAATACTATCAGCAGTTTATACAAAGACACTTATTGTATTTGATAACAAAACTGAGAAAGAATGACATAAATCTAGACATGAACATTTTGTCGTAGTTTTTAGTGTACAGGGAAACTATTAACACATTGTTTGCGGTTAGTTTTAATAACACAATATTTCCAAGCACGGGTCTGTTGACTAATAATCATCTCGCTTATCTTTGCGAACTTGTCCCATCAAAATTATTAAGTCTCAAAAATTTATGCGATTGTAATATCTCGCAATTTGATAGTTTTGCAGGATGTTTGGAATCATTCAATATTTTGATAGCGATATCTGTTTGATTCATCACCTAAATATTGAAAGAAATCATCTTTTATAAATGATTCAACCACATCAATCAGAGATTCTGGAGCAGCATTCGAAGTAACTACAGGATGACCCATAAAACCTGAAGAACTGGAGGTTCGTGAGTCGAGGACCATTCATCTTCACTTTCGTCAGAACTTGAAGATATAGCTCTGTGAGTAAAATTTGTAAGTAGGGGGATATCTTCATTGTTGTTTTCATTGTCACTTTCCAATCATGAATGATCTTCGATATCACTATCACAGAAAAGATCCAATAAACAATTAACACATAATTTTTCATCACTTTCATCGTCAAATTGGCAGATGTCTCTCGAAATAATGTCACTTTGATTAAAATTACTAAGATTTTGTGAACTGTGCACCCTTTCCGATTGTTAGAATTGCCCTGAATGTATGGCGAAGCAAAGAATTGTGTGAAGGGATGCTCTACGCAGTTGAACAGATTACTGTTACACTTCCAGGAATAACAGTAACCTACATACATAATTTATCATTGTATGTTGGCATTTCTTTAGAGCAATTAAAAAAAATAAAAATAGACGTATTTATACATTACCCGCATTCTACTGCTAATGTATAAAAATGTATCAACGTGTCTTGTGCTCTACTACCAGTGAACGTAAAACGTATAAATATGTTTCCCGCATACAATGTATTAATAATAATTATTTTAATTGAAGCATTGTAATATTAAATACTTTAACTATCACAATTTTGTTCTGCCATTATGTTATCCCTTTGACAAGTGTCATTTATGCTACACATACGAGTGTATGAAGGATGATTATAATATTACAATGACTGAATAAGGAGAAAGACAAAATAAATGTGTTATGTACCATGACAAATGTTGCTTAGTCATATCTGGCAGTGTAAAAACAAAAAAAAAATGTATACATATAATTAAATAAAACAATATTTACTAAGTACTGCCATTATGTTATCCCTTTGACAAGTGTCATTTATGCTTCACATATGAGTGTATGAAGGATGATTATAATATTACAATGACTTTGAATAAGGAGAAAGACAAATATTGAATATATTTGGCGTTAATTTTGTAGAAATTCATTATTCACAATTAAATGAAACTACGTGATGTAGTATTATTTCTACTATCTTTAATTTCATTACCACGATCTATGTTTCGTTGTATTACAACATCTTCATGTATCCCATGTATCCCACCTGAAGATGTTGTAATACAACGAAACCTAGGTCGTGGTAAAGAAATTAAAGATAGTAGAAATAATATTACATCACGTAGTTTCATTTAATTGTGGAGAAAGACAAAATAAATGTGTTATGTATCATGACAAATGTTGCTTAGTCATATCTGGCAGTGTAAAAACAAAAAAAAATATATACATATAATTAAATTATTAAAATATATACATATAATTAAATTATTAAAATATATACATATAATTAAATATTACGATGACTGTGAGTAAGGAGAAAGACAAAATAAATGTGTTATGTATCATGACAAATGTTGCTTAGTCATATCTGGCAGTGTAAAGAGAAAAAAATGTATACATATAATTAAATAAAACAATATTTACTATGTACTATATGATTTACATTTATTTAAGACTTTTTAAATAAAGTGTTTTAATTCGAACAAAAAGTCGATTAGACTATGCCTACTTTAAAACTATGCCTCATCGCATAAACATTTTTTGGCCGAAATTAATTTAGTTATTTAAACGATTGTTTTTTGGCTTGAACAAGGTTTTGTGAATTACTCAAGAAGTTCTGGAAAATGATAGACTATCACATTAGGAGACAATATAACAATATACATGACGAAGTAATATGACAATGTAACAGTGTTTGATGGTTGAGTACAGAGACAGCAAATATAATAATCGTTTAGATGATTGTGCGCATCATAATTTTCATCTAACACATATTGTATGAATCACAGCATGAATTATTTCCATTCATTATTGTACTGTGTATCTTTCAATAATGAATAGTCAAACATTACTGGGTATTTTGTCTATCGAGCTTGAAACATCCGTAACGTTGCCCCCAGTTAGAACATTGTAAAATCTAGACATACTTTTTTTGGAAAATATTCATTACAATCTTTATCTCCAGTAGTAAATAGACTATTGAATTTTAGAATAAAAATATAAAAGCAATAAAAAATGACACCAAAAACTATATTACTAGCAAGAAACTGTATCGGTAAACTACAAGAGTCCCATAATTTACTTTGCAATGGGAGTTATTTTTCAACTAATAAATAATGTTTTCTAAATATATTTTTAATTTTTATTTCTTTAAGATTATGTTCAAACAGAAACTTGTTGTTGTTTAACACAGAGAATCAATTTAAAAGATAATAGATATGCGAAAGAAATGAAAAAAGCCATAACTTCAACTTCCTTGTTCCCATGTAAAAAATTATACTAACTATAATATCAATAATATTGCAGAAAATTATTAACATTCTTAGAAAGAATCTTACCTTAGGATCAATGGGTGTGGCATTATGTGGCACAGAGGAGGTAGTGCTGCAGCTAGCAACAACGGCCGGTGTCGTGATGCAACCAAATGAGATGCCAGAATCTATCTATAATTGTCAGAAAAACAAGTACGTAAATGAAAGTTCGAAAAACACTTAAGATTTTCAATATTGACCTATATACTGCTCTTTTCAAAAGATAATCTTTGTAAAGAAAGAATATGACAGTTAAAATGCGATTGGCATGAATTCATATTCGATCACTTCAAGACTATTTATAAAACAGAATTAGTGTATTACCTTGTCCTTACTTTTAAATACCCTTGCTTTTGTATAAATATATTACCGATAATAAGATATGTAGAATTAGTATATTACCTTGGCCTTACTTTCAAATACCCTTGCCTTTGCAATATATTACCGACAATAACTTCCATTTAATTTTATTACATACACCCTAAAGTTTGCATTGTATAATTTCACATAATAACAACAATTGAATTTATTACACCCAACTAGAATACTGGTATATTGTATAACTCTCTGTAATATAATAAAACCTAGTCTGCGCCCCTGCAATAAACTCACTAACATAAACAATGGAAAAATCCGCACAAAGTAGTCTTCCGCTATTGTGTTTGAAACATATAAATGCTGTTGGTTGTTCCTAAGAGTTAATCTTTGCTAATATCCCACCTGAAGATGTGGTAATACAACGAAACCTAGGTCGTGGTAAAGAAATTAAAGATAGTAGAAATAATACTACATCGCGTAGTTTCATTTAATTGCGAATAATGAATTTCTACAAAATTAACGCCAAATATATTCAATATTTGAAAACTCATTGTCTTATACCCACAATGTTATTAAAATATATACATAATAAAAACATTAACTTAAGAAAATTTCACCATAAATAATGTTATAAATACCAGTATTACACCATTATTTTACTAATAAAAAATGTGATATTTACAGGATAAAAGTGTTGTCCATTTTTATTCCACTTCACCACCTACCCTCATTTTTTATTACGAAAAATCAGACATTTTTGCAAATATACTTGAAATGTTGGCGCTGAAACATCTAGACCATATATACTAATCAATCATTTTGTAAGGCATTAGAGTGAGATAGCTACAATGTGTCAACTTACTCTGCTATACTAAACTCTAGATTTGATTGCATTTATATACAAACATTGTAAAACAAACATTGTGAGATTTATTCTCTTTTCAAATAAGTGTTTGTAATATTTTGCAGTGCAGACTACATATTTTATACGCACTTTAGGGTAATGTTTTATTTATTACACCCACCTTTTACCCTTATATCGATGTATATTTTCATTCATGATTATTTTTTTATAACATACTTAATACAAAAAATTAGAAAAAGCTTTGATGTTAATATTAGGCATTATTTATATGTGCAATGGCCTAATTGTAAATTATATATTATGCATTGAGTTTGGCCGAGACGTATAGTTAAAGAGACTGCGAAAACCCATCATGTTCAGTCTCGGAAAAATGCACTCGTGAGGACAATTTCTTTTATAAAAGGAATTATATGCTGATTACCCCGGATGCAGGGAGGTAACCGGAAGCCGAACCGTAGCCATGATTGTATGTATACATATTATAGGCACTAAATTTGCAATGATTCGTTATGATGCATTTTAACAGTCTTGCAAAAAAATGCATTTTGAGATATATATTTTTTTTTTTAAAAAATACTTGCAATCTGTTATGTACATGATACAGACCCCAAAACTATAGTTTTTAGAATTTTTTTCTGTTTGTCTGATTGTTTGCCTTAATAAATAATTTAAAAATGCGTGAGCGTTGAAAATATATATTTTGTGTTTATTAAAAATAAGACCTACAGACTTGAAATTCGGAATTAATATGATAAATATAAGTAAGAATAAACAACATAGATGTTTTTTTTTTCAAAAAAATAGTCCCTCGCAGGGATTTGCAGGGGTGTCGAAAAAAATATTTCGTGTTTTCAGAAAATAAACCCTACAGAGTTTAAATTTAAAATAAATAGAAATTGAAATAGCAGAAAATACTAAATGAATAATTTTAATTGTAAAACCGATCACTACAGTTGTTACAAAAAAAATATAATTTATATTAAATGTTTTTGAACAATAGACTTATAGACCTTGTGTTCAGTATAATTTCCTTTGGAATAGGAGAAAAGTAGTGATGCACATTTTTTTTATGTGTGGCTATTACGCACGTAAAACATAAAATATTCTTTAGTACTCTTCGTTTTCGAAAAAATAAGTTTATATTTTGGTATACAAAAGAAATCATAATATTTTATTAAATTCAATCAGCGTTGCAAATGCCCTGTATTGCTTACAAGTCAGATGACATCACAACAAGTAAACATGCCTATTGTAGTTCGCAAACTTGTTTTCAGTTTTCTTTGTAGTGTTGTCAAAATCTTCGATCTTTTAGTTACATATTAAAGTTTCCCGATCTTTTTTTGTATTCTTGTTTCTACTTGTTTATACATTTTCAAAATGGAGAGAATTTCAAGTAAGCTGATAACAGTAACCTACCTAAAAATAGACTCGTTTATTGTTACACTTTTCTTTAAAAACAATGCTGATTTCTTTACTACTCAAAAATGTAAAAACAGCAAAGTAAGTACATTTTATAAATTATTTGTTTACAGAAATCACTGTAAGGTATATACGAAGTGTTTAAATTCATTGGCTATATTTCATTAAATTCACAATGAACTTATTGTTAGACATTACACACTTAATCCACATAGAGGAATAAACGTAAATTAATGAAATTAAAAATAACCTCAAACAAAAAAATTATCAATCATACAAACTTAATATATTGCACTGTCTTTAAATCTTTAATTTGTGGTCCTTTTTCCTTTTTAAAAATTTATAACTATCACCCTAGTTACATTTACTATAAAATTTACACATAAACTACTGTAAACATAATTACTGTAATTAATTTTTATAATATGAATTGATTACGTACTGTATATTACATAAAAAATACATTAAAAATGATATATTTAGCTAAAATAATTTCAGGTCGCAGCTAAAATATTAAAAAAATTTATTTAAAAAATCAGTCCAAAAAAATTATTTTAAGTATGAATAAGAAAAAAGACCTAACCCAACCAAACTTAAAAGATCCTAAAAAAGTCTAATCAAATCATCAAAATAATGACTATATTTTATTAACTTATTTCTATATCTTATTAATTTTCAATCATAATACTTAAAATAAAAAGGATGAATTATTTTATCAAAAAATATAAAATACATTAAAGTTACAATTAATCGTACAACAAATTTATAAAAAATTAATTATAAAGAAGTCAATTAAATTTAAATAATCAAAAATAAATATTACCAATATTAAATATTTTATTATTAATTGTATTAATAATAAAATTATAATAATAAAAAAATAATACATGAATTTAAAATACAACTAAAAATTAAGCGACCACAAAGTTATATATACCCATACATAAAATAGCAAAAATCAGTAATAATAATTTGTTAAAGCTAAAAAACCAAAATGAAGGTAGACTAAAAATAACCAAAAAAAGGTAAAAAAACTCTTTGATATTTAACTATCATAAAACACCAGATAAATACACGCAAACAGATATGTACTCACTAACGTATATATCAGCACTCTAATATTTTTCAAAACAAAAACCATAGAGAAATAGACTTTATTTTTCCCTGAATGAGTTGATATCCTATAAACAAGATGTAATTGTTGAAATTGACAGGTTAAATAAACATTCAAGTTTGATAATGAAATTTACGTACATTTTTATTGTAAATAATTCATAAATTTTACTTTTAATTGTGTAAAAAGTGACGAGTGATAAAACCAAAATTGAATTAACTGGAAAAAAAAGGTTATTATATATACCCTCGCAAAGAAATCATTGGGTTTGAAATTGATTTTTTTATTATAAATAACCGCCAGCTGTAGAATTTTTTTTTAAATATGTTGTTTTTAATGTATATTTTTTCATATAATATCAAATTTAATAATAATCATATTTTAATATAAAAATAACTAATATCTCCTTTCAGCAGGCAGGATTGTTGCTGTTTATGTTTACTTGTGTGTGATGTCACATGCCACTTAACTAGCTGCCATTACAAAAATTGAATTAATCTTGCCTTAAAAAAAAAATTAAAAATTTACCTGTGAGGAAGATGTTGTAGTAGTGTGAGCACGGCCACCGCCAATGCTAGGAACTGTATTGACAATCTCATGGGTCGCACGAGCTGTGTACATCATGTGAATGTGTGGGAGCTTTCCCGTTCTGCAAAATGCCAATTAAAAACCGTGAATATCACCAAAATATCTCCCACCAAATTAGAGTCAACCGCAATAATTATTTTGTAACAGACTGACCTGGTTTAAGTTCATTTAATTCACTTCTTTTTCTGACAAACATAATATGTTAGGTCATCTTTATTTATGTTTAAGAATCATATTACCTCTGTTTAGTAAGTTTTTGGTCTGATACTATTAACCCGATAATACTGCATGAATCTCTTTTGATAATTTCATGTTCAAATACATTTTTAATGAAATATAAGTCTTTTCCATTACTCCTATTAATCCACACCAAATTTATAGGGGCATTTGAAGTACATCAATTCTGACGGTCACCTCTGACGGTCACTTTTGTCCTCTTTATTTAAAGAAATATATTATTCCAAAAATGTTTCATTCATAATAAAAATGATAAATTAGTTTGATTCGAAACAATTCTATGTAAAATCTTAATGGATTTAAATCAATATCAAATTTGGATTCTATTATTTTACGCATTTCGTCTGGGTCACAAATGCAAACTGCCGTAAATAATATATGTTATGCGATGGACGAGTCCACGGTGTCTTATGTGACGGCGAAGATTTAGTTTAGAAAGTTCAGGAATGATAACTACGATCTTGAGGACAAACCCCGTACCAGATGTTCTGTTGAATTGGATGTTCAACGATTAAGACACCTAATTAAGGAGGATCCTCAACTGACTACTCATTAATTAGCAGATGAGCTACACTGCAGTCGTGGCACCATAGAAACACATTTTCACGATTTGGGAAACGTTTCAAAATATGGTGTTTGTGGATACCCCCACGAGTTGTCATCATATCACCTTCAGTCCAGAGTTGATAGTTGACAACAGTTATTGACATTGAAATGTAACTTCGACTGGATAACTAAATCTATTCTGAATCAGTTTGTAAGTGGCGATGATAAGTGGGTTACATACGTAAACCGTATACGCAAACATTAATACTGGGTGTCAGAGAAACAGGAGTTTCAGTATCCAAACCTAAAATTAAGTGCCAAAAAAGTGATGCTCAGCTGGTGATGGAATGTCAAGAGCACATTCATTGGGAGTTGCTTCCAGAGAGATCTACAATTAATGCAGATATTTACTGTGAACAATTGGACCAACTAGCTAACAAATTGAGTAGTCAACAGGATCAAGTTTATTTTCCACATGATAATGCTAGACCACATGTTGCAAAACATACTAGTGATAAGAGGAGTTCGGCTGGGTTCTACACACTCATCAACCACATTAGCGGGACGTTGCGCCCTTTGATTACCATTTATTCAGGGTTCTAAGTAACCATTTACACGAAAAAAAATTTGGCGTTAAAGATCTCCAAAACAACCTCACACAGTTTTTTGAATTAAAGTCACCAGAATTTGACAAGAAAGGCATATTGTCACTGCCAACTAGAGGGCGACAAGTAGTAGAAATAATGGTGCACTGGTAGATAATATGGTAAACTTAAATTAAATTTAATGTAAAATATAAATTTTTAATAAAAATTGTTGGCAGCAACTCGGGGTTAATAACTTATTAGCCAACCCAATATTTTGTAACATTAGTAAGAAAAATGGAGTCATTTCTGCAGGCAAAAAACAATTCTTTTTCATATCGATTATAATAAGCACTATCATATTTTTGCTTAGTTAACTGTCTTTAGACATGAATGGTTTAGTCTTTTTCCAACACATTTTGTTTTCGATAATGTTAATAATTTTTTTTGCAATTACATAAAGTTATATCAATTTTAATAATTTTACAAACGCAGTTAGTAATGTGATTAACCTAAAAAAATTTAAAATTATCTTTAATATATTATATTTTGCCAAAAACAAAATTGAAATGTGTCTAAAGCTTATTACGTTGAAAAACATAACTCAATATTGAATCAAAACCAAAATATATTTCAAAGTTCTATGGATACTGTTTTTGTTGAAATAGCAATTAATACCTATTTCATAATTACATTACAAGATTTAACCATAATTAACGAAGAATAGAAGGGTTTGAGAACAATTTCTAGAAATTATATTAATTATATAAATTCCGATGGCGTCCTATAAAACATATTAGTAGTTGCAGTATTGAATAACTATATAATGACATATTAGTGGTCAGGATATTTCTAATAAAATAGAATAAATTTATTAGATATACAGGAATATTTTTTAATAATCTACAATATTGTGTAGAGTGAATAAAAATTGTTTATTTATTTTTTCCAAAATTAATCACAGTCCCATCATGCAATAATGCAGGGGCAACAAGTTAATAAATAAATATTTTCTTTTTCCTAGACTTTATTTATCTGCATTAACGTAAACAACCACAACCTCCTCTCATGATAACCCCTCCAGTATTTGCCTCATCTTGCCAGATTCAGTCGTAATGTTGACCTTATTCCATATGCACATATCATTCAATTTCTACTCATACAATGCAGCTGACTATTTGAACTTTAGCCAATTCTACATGTGGAAATTATTATATTAATCTGGCTTACGCCGTCCTCTTTTCAAAAACGAATATAGGAATAAGCCCAAGAAAAATTGTACCATTGTCTAGGGAATCGACATAACTTACACCATTTGTTTATGTAGAAGACCAAAGCTTACGACGATTTAAAGAAATAAAGTGACTTGTGCATTTGATAAAGTGAAAAATGTCACCTTGCACTTAATATTAAGGCCTGTCAAAACATAAAAGAAAATTTGGACACATTATCGTATCACAAAAAACTTATAAAGCTGAAACTAATAGCTACATACTTTACGGCCAGGACCTAAAATATAAACTCATTTGCCTACTATTATTCCTTTTCGTTTAAATAATTTTTCAAGTTTTATTTGGCACAAGTGAAAGTTGTCATCGACCACTTTTCTCCTAATTTCCATTTCCTTCAACTCTTCTTGACATTGGTGTTTATACATTCCTAAAGGTCATTTTATTGATTTTCTAATCAAATCTGGGCATTGGTGAATAACAATTTTATTTTTCAAAATAAGATATTAGAATATCACAGGTTATTAAAATACAATTTTAAATAAATGTTGTTTACTAATATTTTATATATATATATATATATAAATATTTAATACTATTTTATTACAAGATAAGAATTTTATTGTATATGAGACAAACAACAGAGCATTAGTTTATTTACACAAGTATAATTTGCTTTAGTGTTTCACACATTTTTTTAAATCCTAATTTCCTCAATTTTGTTGATGGTCACCACTTTTTCATAAGTGAGACGGAGCATTATTTAAAGTTAATAACAAACATCTTCACAGCGCTGTCCAACAACTAATACCAAATAAAGAAATTGCTGAGTAGTAGAAATGACAGAGAGTTAATATCTCTGGAATTATTAATGTAATTTTCAATGAATGTTCTAATTTAACTCAATTATTTAAAGAAATATATGAAAACAGAATGGACGAGACAAACATTGTCTCAAGCGTTCGCATTTATTAACTGATTTTTTTATGACACAAATGTTCTTTCCTACATTCTTCAAAAGAAAAAAAACACTTTGGAATTGGCTTATTGTACGAAATAAATAAAATTATTGAAAGAGTTTGTGAATGCATGGGGATTATAAGTGTTTTTCATTAGCTGAAAAACAAACACAAAATACAATGGTATATTTCAATATATATCGACATCAACAATTATTAGCAGTGTTCATAGAGTTTGGAAAATTATCCTTTTCCCTATCAATGGGATAACAATAATTATTCATTATTCCCAAAATAATTTAATAATTTAGTCACGTTTTGTTCCATCATTTTTAGTGTTTACAAGGGTAACTGTTAGATTCTAACTCAAGAATACTTTTGTTATAAATTACATTAAACACTTTGAGCGCGTGCAACTAATGCCACGTAACAAAAGTGAATGGTGATCTAAACTTTGATTTGTAAGTATATAGTAGAGGGTAAAACGGCAGAGAGAGAGAGAAATAAATATTAATTAACTATAAATATTACACACTGTTGAAATACATAAACACATATGCACGCGTACATTTCAAAGTTGCAAACCTGCTTGAGAGCAGGATAAATATGTCACATTAAACAATAAAATATTAATCGTATGAATGGTACCTCAGCTGTTCATATGTAACATCTGAGGCGTACATCTACAATGCGCATGCGCAACACTATATTATTCAATTACTTTGTATCGTTGTGTATCCGTCGCTCTCTTTTGCTCCACTTCCATGGCATCGAATGTATATGTATCATGTATAGCTCTCTTTCTCTCTATGTCATATCTTTCTTCTCTCTCATGTAATGGAACCTACCTAAAGGTGACACGACCTTACTCCTTGTTTTTCACTCTCAATTCTCATTCACTTATCGAGCATCGAATCACAGCCTAACAAGTTTCACTTCAAAAAATTTTTTTAATGAACACCCACCAGTCTCAAAATTGTCATTTATATTGTCTCATATGAAGACAGCCAATGTAATAATTTCACTAGTCATTAACCAAAATCCAATTACAATGAAACCAAATCCCTAACCTAGTAATAACATCCATCTCAGTGCCCTGCTCCTCGTCGTTAGGCGGCTCACACACAGAAACTCGGCGCTCGGCAAGTGGTGGTGGATTTACGCAATGCACTGTGGCAATGTAGTCAGCAGGGGCACCCACTGATCTACCTCCACATACTTCTTCAGAGAACAAGAATGCTGCAATGTAAGTAAAATTTCTTATTACTTTTTATACTTAAGTAAATACCATTCGAATTGGAATATATTAACGAGATGTCAATGTCATGTATATTTTTAACTTGAAAAATTATATAATTTGAAAAAAGTTAGTAATATTTTCATAGGTTCATCCATATTTCATTAGCTAAAAGTTGATACGATGCTAAGTAGTAAACAGTTATAACAGGAAACTTTGTGGCCGCATTGACTTATTCGATAATATAAACATGGCTTCCTCGTTTCTTTTGTTGTTTTTAAATATGTAAGTTACAAATTTTAGATTTATAAATTACAAAATTCTTCGTTTGATTACTAAATTTATCTTTTTTTGTTTACTTTTACATGTTTATCCAAAACAAATCGATTTTAACATGAAAATCCAAGCTTGGAGTACATTTACTACTGTGTAAACGGACACTACCATAATTTTGTTACAAAAAACTATATATTGACATTACAAACTCATTTTGCAATAAGGAAATAAGTATGTTATTTACAGGAGCAACAAATATAATTTTGCTGCCACCTGCAATAAATAGTACAAACCATTATAACAGCAATATTCTAATTTAATTGTACAATATAATAAAAATTATTCCAAAATGACAAAACGGTATTAACCTAGTGAGCAAAGCAATAGCCGGAGAGAACAGCTGGTATAAACAAACATTTAAGTGTTTGTGAAATCTTCAGGAGTTACTTTTTATCCTGTAAATTACATTACTTTTTGGAATACCTGATTAACATTTGTTCATTAGAATTATCGTGTATATCTTATACATTCATAATCATGAATAAGCTCTGTTATATTCATTGACAATTGATGAATAACTTGGTTTTGAAATTAATTTGAATTTTACTGCTCATTATTTCATTTATAAATAAAGCTTTTCCTTCACCTAACTAAAGCTTTTTCTTTTTTTTTAGTGCTTAAAAAAGGCCTACCGCCATTTATAATAATTTTTACAATATTTATCAGATGAAGACCATAATTTTTTTTGTTAAACACTATAACTTAAGATTTGCAAAAAAGAAATGCAATATACAAAAAAACATAACCTCAAAAATATAGAAAATCAAATAAAACATAAGAAAATGATAAGACATTCTATTTTTTCACACTTCAGCGACAGAAATATATTCTTAATTAGATTTAAAACACTAATCTTGATATATACGGCAAAGAAACACATTGTACCAAAAAATACCTAATCTCAAAAATATAAAAAATCAAATGTTACATAACAAAAAGTATATAGTTTTGGTAAAACAAAGTATTTTGCGTTTTAAAAACCAATTTAATTCACCTCGAAAATGCTCAAAACTGTCATGACATCTTGAAAGACGTCACTCTGTGCGAAACAAATCAAAACAATTGTATTTGTGTTTAGCAGTTGCTTCTTTTGTTTAATTAAAAATGAATTCATCTTATTACAAGTACTTTATAGTGCTCCAGTGTAAAAGCACAACCATTTAAACGCCAAAAAAAATATATGTTCTAAACAAGGAAGGAATTCAAGGAAAAATATATATGTTCTAAACAAGGAACAAATACAGTAAAAGTGACTAAAACTTGCAAGGAGAGATGCTAGTAATTTATCTGCAGATTCATGAATATATTTATGTGAAGATCATTTTGATATCTTTATTTGCAGTTTAAGTACTATAAGATCATTGTGATTGTGGTCCTGTCTTACAACAATGATCAATTTGTGTTTATTATAGAAAAACATTAAAATGTCGAAGCCCTAAGCTAATATAGTTCATTACAAACAAACAAATTAATATGACTCAACTTGTCTTTTAAGGTGTAATTGAGGACAAATGTATAAACTTGGCAAAATTGTTAAAAACGAAAAATTAATCAAATAATCTGTTCTGTGTAAGAAAATGTCAACAACAATGGTGTTATGTAAAGTTTGATGTAACACTTTCTGATTGGTACTCAGTCACGTGACTGAATTCGTAATTTTGTCCACTTTATTTCTTAAAAATAATAATAATCTTCGTTTTTAATAATAAATAATTTTTTTATCTCCACGTCATGATTAATCATTAGGAACTACAGTCTATCCTATTTATACTTGGTGGAACTAGCATATTCTCTTTAATTTCAAATAAATTAATTTTGCTTTTTTATTTTATTTCTTTGTTTAGCATTTAAATAAGACATACTTCATTTGTTCTTGATCACAGACATACATATGAATAATGATAAGTATGAGTAATATGATTTGTACACGAATGTGTAGGTACTCTAAGTGAGGTAATTTTCAACTTCATCATGCTAGTCAGTCAATCCCCCTATGACATAATTTCAGGGTATACAGGAAAGAAGGAAGTTGAGGTTGTTAAGAATAGTGCGTCATCTATTCTGGGAATTCTTTCAAGTCAATAAACTTAATTTAATTAGTTGAGCTGTCAAGCAGTAATAAATTGTGAGGAGTTGCAAGTGAAGAAAACAGAATGCTTAGAACAAGAGAAAAAAATGGAGGCATACAAAAAAAAGCTGCAAACATTGAAAGAAAGATATTAATGAATGAGATGAATAAGATATGGAAAATTTATAACAGATTATAGCAATAAGAAGACTTTCAGCCAGAGTAACTACTAGTAACATTATAATTTGAACTTTATATAACACGTAGAAAGATAAAAAATTGGCGATGCGTGCAAGCGACTTCCCCTACTAGAAAATAACTTAAACAACTGTAAATTGCAAGCATATTGAAAATAAATGACCTGACATATAAAAGCAAACACGCTTTACAATCGCAAATTAATCATTCATATTAATACAAAAAACACTTTCATATTTATGATTATACATACTAAATGTCCATCATACATACTGATATACAAACATTAAAGTTTATATAGTATTTGCTATAAAATTATTTACAAATATTAATATTATATTTCACCTGTACATGCAAATGTTTCCTAGTATATATTTAACAGGCAAAAAATATTCGTAAACATCTCAAAAACTATAAAATTTAGAATGATCGCTATTGTTTTCCGAACCGCTATGGTTGCCGATTTAGGTAATTTCGGAAATAGATGAAGGGGGTGGTGGGGTTAGGTGATATAATTTTCCAATCCTAACCCATTTTCTAAAAAACAATTCTGAATCCTGAATTTACGACGTGCTCTTTCCATTTATGGGATATCAATTGATGAAATTAAAAAAAAAATTCTAGTGCATAATATGTCGTTATTAAACAGTTCCTGAGAAATATGAATGGGGCCCACGGGGAAACAGGTGTACTCGTTAGCAATCTTATAAATTTATATTTGATAAATTCACATGTATATTTGAAAAATTATAAAAATAATTAAGAATCATTCTCATAAATTGTATGTATTGTTCCACCAAGATATGTCAACAAAATTCTGAAATACTCGAAATAAAGATCAAAGTATGGTAATTTGAAAATAGTCAAATGGATCATTGGCTTGCAAGGAAAAGCTACAAGAAAATAGTGACGAATTATTCATCTGTTAAACCGATACCTAGGGGGGAAAATGTTTTTCAGCAAAAAAATACTGATTTTACTGACAATCGAAATTGTTAAGACAGTTTAGCTGTAGAAAGAACATTTAGCAATCGATAGATAAAAATAAAAGCAAAATATGTATTTAATTATTGGCGTCTACCATCCTCACAGCTAAACGAATCCTTACGTTTAAAAAACTGTTAATATATTAAATAAATACAGTTTAGTAAAGTGTTAGTAAGTATGCAATGTTAAGGCAGTTGTCGTATAAAATGCGTTGTCAACAAAATTTGCTGAATTTTTTATATATTCTTCAAATTATTAATACATAACTAATTTTAAAATTTAAAAATTATTTACCATTTATTTTTGGTAAAAATTGCTCTCAAAAATTGTATACTTAACATTACAGGTATATACAAAAGCAGTAATTTCACCACACTTAAATTTATTTTAAAAATGCATCGAGCAATTTGTCTAAAAACTAAGTCAATGTAAAATGATGTTATAACATTTTGAAAAAAGAAAATAATTTTCAATAAAACATGTTATAATAAATTTTGAATTTTAATGTCACATAGCAACTACCTGAAGTAGGTAGTAGGAGTAAACTTTATATGCCAAATTATTTTTTAAACAGTTTACATCAGGTATGATATGTTTAATAAACCATTCTATAAAAGTGTAGTATATAATATATATGCAAACAAAGTAAACAAAAAAATAATAGACAAAACAATTCCTTTTTTATTTGACATAAATAATTACTCCCGAACTTGAGACAAAGAAGAAATACAATCATTACGAAGTGTTACTAAACAGAAACTACAGTAAGAAATGTACATTTCTTACTTCTAAGATACCAAAGGTTCTTTAAACACTTTCGTAGTTAATGCTGAGAGAAAGTTTAATTCCATTGAATAATAACCAATAAACTTGCAAAAAGTACAGTTATACCGAAGTCTGTCAGCTTGCGATGGTGATTGTATTCCTTCTCATATTTTCAATTTATTATATGATAACGGCACTGACAAGTGACTGTAAAATTGTTGTTTTAATACTAATAAAAATCGTAAGCAGATAATTTTTTTTCATTTCACTTACACCCCTAAAATTAAGAAAATAATAGAAACTATTGAAAGTGTATACAAACAATGTGATATTATCGTATATTAATACAACAAACTACAAAGTAAAATTTTGGATATCTCTAATTAAATGTCAAATTTAGTTCCTGCGACATAAATGGAGGTGCTTCAAATAGGCACAAAAAATAGCTGTCATTTTATATGTTTCGCCAGTCCAGCATACTAGTATAATAAAGGCCACTGGTCACAGGCGATTATCTCAAAACTATTAAGTGTAAAAATTTTAAATTTAGATAAGACATAGAATATGGTGACGCAATGATAGTTGTGAAGTGCGAAACGGTTCAATTTTAATTCTGGAATTAATTTTAGAGGGTAAATTTGAAAATAAAAAAATTTCAAGGTGATGGTGTAGGGTGTCTAATTAAATCTGTCAATGAATGAAGCACAAATTCAGCAATACACATGATATCATCTTGAAAAAATTGGAAGATGACTTAAAAAGTGGAGAATAAGAGCAAGTGCTGCAAAATCTACCCATGTGACGTTCACACTAAAGAAAGGCGACTGCCACCAGTGAAACTTGATGGAACTGTTCTACCACAGTACATAACAATGAAATACCTAGGAATGCACCTAGAAAAGAAGCTCACCGGGAGAGACCATATTAAGGCCAAAAGGGAACAAGCCAATAAAAAATTAAGAGATATGTACTGGTTAATAGGTAGATAGTCCTCACTCAGTTTGGAAAATAAGCTTAAGAAAATAAGATATATAAAAGCGTAATAAAACCAGTGTGGACTATGGTATAGAACTCTAGGGATCAGCAAGCCATTCCAATATTGAAATACTCCAACTCTTCCAAAATAAAGCCTTAAAAACCTTGATTAGTGCTCCACGGTTTGCAAGAAATGCAGTGCATGAAATATTTAGAAATGCTCACTGTCAAAGAGCAGATAGACAGGTCCTGTATAACCTATAAACAAAGACTGGACCATCACAAAAATCATTTGGCTAAAGCACTCATGGATACTGATGATAGTGTATTCCGATTAAGAAGGACCAGACTAGCTTCAATTTAAAGCTATACTATTGAAAGAGATGTCACATCAAAGGATGTGCAAAATTAATTATAGCTTTTGGCTGATTGTAAATAGAGAGAAAAAAAAAGACACATGATGTACTTTTTATGAATTTGTAACATTTTTCAGGAAAAATTTACTACCCTACTCTTATCATACAAAGGATTGCCGAGAAAAAATCGTAATAAATTAGGTATAGATTAAACCAAAATCACATTTACTTTTACTGGAATACAAAGTAATCAACATTTTTTTTTTCTAAGTGGAAAAAGCGTGGCCAAGAATCTAAATATTTTAAATTTGTAAACTGCTAAATATGCACTTTTGTAAAATAGTTAGCCACTTAGATCTCAATATATCTTTTTCACACCACAAGAGTTAAAACTTTTACAGTAATGACTCAAAAATACCAAAATACTTTATTAGCACAAATATAGAAGAAACAGAATGAGGGTCTTATAATAAAAAATGTAAAAGATATTGTTGAAAAAATTAAAAGTTCAAATATCTTTGCTATAGTTTTATTCAGAGTTTTTGACCAGGAATATTTTGGAATATTTTCAAAAATATCTTTAAAACCACTTTACATAATTTTGGGCTCTTTATAAGTTGCTCTTACAACTGATACCCAAACAAAACTATTTCTTTTGACCCCACTAAAATTTTCATATAAATATTTTTCAGTGTTAACTGCTGAAAATATACATATGCAGGTTAAAATGCTATATCGATATGCCAAATTTCAAATTAATATTTCGTCATCTTCTTTCCAGCAACAAAACATTCACAGCTTTGCACAAAAAAACATTGCAAAATGTTTGATTATCGTCGTAAACGCACAGCTATTTATCATGGCAAAGGCAGTCAATTTCAAGGAAACAATGCCATTTTGTTTGTATCGAAGTTTCAGTGATTATTTAGAAATTTTAGTTAAATCACTGTCATATTACAACCCCTACATAATGGCACTACTCTGTTAGCAAACAGTGGTTTAAATAAAAAAGAAACTCCTAATCTATCCTGTTCACTCCCTGAGGGTCAGAAGCATTATAAAAATTTCAAACTTGTACGAGGCAAAATCTCTACTATCTATGGTTAGTAAACATAGATAATTTATTAGAGTATGTATATAGCACATGGCAAAGCTTTGTTATAAAATGTTATGTATTAATTACCATACACATTCAAACGCATCAATCGTACTCTTTTACCCCAATATCCTCTAGATTTTAAATTATAGAAACTAATATCTTAACAATACAGTAATTTAATACTCAAGAAAAAAGCAGCCAACACTAACGATGCCGATGTCCATCAGTATGGGTGTCAACTCCGCTGGGCAAGCTACCACCATGGTGAGCACGCGCGGCAGCAGAAGGAGCGGCGGGTGCGCGGCGCCGCGGTGGCTCGGCATATAACGCCGCCGCTGCCAACTCCTGCAGCGAGCCAGAGCGCCCACCGCCGCCGCGCCTCCGCCACACCTCCGCGCCCGCCTCCTCATCCTGTTCTGCCTCCTCCAGCAGTTCCTATCAAATAAATAGGTATTAGGTAATTTTTCAATTAGCAAAACTTCATAAAGAACAAAACACAAATGAGTTCGTCTAATAAGGAATATGTTGTCTATATTATGTAGCAAATATTTAGAAAATTGTTGAAGTTACAATAGGATGAGTGGATTAACGCTCCATACTACTTTCATATGATAAATGTAGAAGAAAACAGCATATACAACGGTCGTTCAAAGGAATATTTATTGATCCATGTATTGGATAAAACACAATGCAAATTAAATATTAAAACTTTAATTATCACAATCAAAAGCCAACCAGTTTTGCAAACAATCTGGTCAATTCCCGTAGAATTATAAATTTGAATATTGCAAACTTGAGACCGTACAGAACAACTCAAAAAATAATTAATACAACTTAAAAAACATTTCTATCCAATTAAACATTTTCGTGAGGGGATAGTACAGGGTGTCCAGTGGCAGATTTCAAAGTTTGATCAAACATAGTTTCTGAACGCAACACATCAGAGGGGCGCGGGGGGCGTCGTTAGAAGTGCAAGCGGTGCGGATGTTTTAGTAGCCATGGAACAGTGGAGTGAAGAGCACCGCGCTTTTGCCGTACATTTCGAGTGGATTTTCGCTGTCTGTAGCACGCCGTCGATTTAATAATCGTTACAATATTCGTCGATTACGTGATGGACCATCGATCAACCTCATTCAGTCATGGGTAGCAAGGTTCAGAGCTACAGGATCAACATTAAATAGGCCCAGGCCAGGACCTACACCATTGGTAGCAATGGATGAAAATGTCGAGCGTGTTATGGTTTCTGTCGTTGAAAATCCCCGTTTATCACTGCGTACACGTTCATCGATATTGGGAATTCCGAAATCAACTTTACAGGTAATAATGCGAAAAAAGCTCAAGTTCCATCCATATAGAATTCAAATTGTTCAAGATTTACACGATTCTGACTTTGAATTAAGAAAAACTTACACGGAGGTGATGTTGTTGAGATTTCGTACTGCTACCCGGATGGGCAACATATTCTTTAGTGACGAAGGTCATTTTCACATTGGAGAATATGTGAATAAGCAGAACTTTCGTTACTGGGATGTCCACAACCCAAGACAAACGCATCAAGAGCCTTTACATAAGCCTAAAGTGACAGTCTGGTGTGCCATGTCTGCATCTGCCTTATTTCTTTGAAAATCAACGTGGCCAAACTGTGAATTCGGAGAGATATGCCCAGATGTTAAATGACTTTTTCAGAGTAGAACTACAGAATAGTCCATCCTTCAACCAAAACACATGGTTCCAGCAGGACGGGACCACAGCTCACACTGCTAATATGTCCATGAATGCAGTGCGGCAGTTATTTCCAGAAAAAAACATATCCCGAAACGTTACCGTACTGTGGCCATCTAGGTCACCCGATTTAAGCCCATGTGACTTTCTTATGGGGATACTTAAAATCCGTTGTTTACAAAACAAATCCAAGCATTGTAACACAACTTAAAGAAAATATTCGAGCCGAAGTCAGTAGGATTCCCCAGTCGCTCTGCAAACGCGTTTTTTAAAACATGCATGCTAGACTCGAAGAGTGTGTCGAGACTCGATGGCCGCCATTTGGAAAACGTGGTTTTTAAAAATGAAATCCGCATTTGTTGTTATAAAGTTAAAATAAACCTACTTTGTATTAGAGGTGTAGTTTTTTTTTACAATTTTTCAAACATTGAAATCTGCCACTGGACACCTGTACATGGAAAATGCCAATTTGCAAAAGAAAAATGAAACCGTTAAATAAATCTTCTTGGCTTATCCATTTTCAATATTATTCAATAAAGTAATTTAAAGAAATATTATTCCAAAAATGCATAATATCACAGACGAATGATGAAATTAACTGAAATAAGTTTTGAGGATCATATAGATTCCATGTGCTTCATATTCAGATTTAAAAAATATTTATATTATACTTACAGGCACACTCCCCAAATGTTTACTATTATCTGCTTGCTGGTTCCGCATTCCTGTAAGTAACTTTTGTACAGGATCATGGTGTTGTCTTGAATTACAGACTCACATTTATTGGCGACAATATAATATCAATATTTCCCAAAATGCCACAAAATATTTAATTTCAATTATCGATGTTCTATTTATTCTTCAGAATGTACTTAATTTAGGTACCTGGCCTCCAAATAAAAGTCATCCCCATGTTGATTAATTTGTAAAAAACAAACATTTTTACTCCTCCTATAACAGAAACACTCGCTACTAGTACCATGGTGATATCTTATGTACATTTTATTGACATTTCCCACCTTGTTAAGCAAAAATTACTGCTAACCATATACTTAATAATTTTATGATTTATCTGTTTGTGTTGGTTTTGATGTCATATTAATTCCTTTTGTAAAATTTATAGGTGTAAGGACATTTCATGTTTTATAAGCAACAATCACATACCACCTTTCTGCAGTATCCATTTATCAGGAAATTAGTGTTAGGCACCATACTGAATTTTGAAAATTTCTTGTGCGCAACTGACACCCTGAGAAACAAAGGGTTTGACCTTGTTTGATTTGAAATCCATTTCAAACTTATAATCTAATAATAATTATTATCTCTGTTTTATGTTTAGCAATATTATACACCATATATTATCTAATATTGTTCTCTGAATAAGAATTGGGAAAAATAAAAATTCTTCCATTAATATCAAGACTGGTAAATGTTATAAAATATTTTGTTCCCAAAATAAATAAGCACGGAGTTTGTTGTGTTTCATTAAGTCTAAAATAAATTACAAACCAAAAATATAAAAAAAAAATTCAATCAGATGTCGCTCATAACGGTAAGTAATAAAAATTTTATTGTCTTACTTTGAAGAGCAGACTCTTGCCCTCTCGATCTTTTGGTCGTTTGTAGGTGATGGCCTCGTCGAGAAGGGCTCTCAACTGTCCGTCGTCCAGGGTTTCAATTTGTGCGTTCTCCTGTAAAACACAATTATGTTTATTAAAAAACTACATTTATAAACAAAAAAATCCAAATAGTAAATTTTCTTTGTAGCAAGATGATTTTTATATAGTCAAACTATGTTTTATAGTAAAATATTAGTCCAAAGAAATAAAATAATTTAATACCTATATAAACCATCTAAAAATTCCATAAATTTTAATAATATAGAAAAAAAAAGACTTCTACAAAAGTATTATTGGTACTTTTCTAACATTATTTTATAGCTGTTTCAGTTGTTCATATTTATGAACTACTTTTGTACTAGAAAAAAATTATTCTTTTATAATGACATCTGGTAAATTAATATAGGTATCTCAGCCTACCTGATACCTATATATTTTATACAAAATTTCGTTCTTTATTCGAGAAGGCCCTAGATAATCTAGTAAAACGAAACGCAAAGCTTACACAACATATAACAGAATAAAACACTACAATAAAATATTTATACTTAAATTAAACTTTTACTATATAATAACTGAACCATTTTTATGACGATTATCACTGTTTCTAAATGATGAAAAAAAAATAACGTTTGTGTTTACTACACTGAAAAGATAATACTACCCACTTGAAAGTCAAGTTTATTACTACTTTAAAAACAGAAAATGACGAAAATTCACTGAATTTTCCTACTAGTGTAATTATGAAGTATTTTTTCTGTCGTTCTCAAAAAAATAATTAAGCTATCCGATATGACGTAGCATAAGCAAAACTTTAAAGAATACATTGGCCTGCCTAAATTTATTTCAGAGATTAATTTTCAATTTTGTCCCGTCATTGCAACAAAGAGGTTACATCGTATCATAGTGATTAGTCAATATTTATATTTGTAAATACAAAGACAAGCAATCATACCTTGGATGACAGAATCTTGAAGGTCACTTAAATAAAGTGGTAAGTAAAATTAAGGCAGCAAAAAATAAAACAGATGTACTTCGCACGAATTGACACGAATAGCAAAAGCACCGCACATTTAACTTACAAGAATTATTTGTAATGTAACACTGCACTGATGCACTGAAACGTATTATAAAGTGTTTAGCCACTATTTAGAAAACGATATAAACGTAAAATCACCGTAGATCGAGTAAAATAATAGGTTTGCAAAAAGCCGGAACATGAACAACTGCTAAGACGTCCGCCATTGGCGTGTACTTGAATCAACTTCCGATAGAGGTCGGTAGAGGCGCTCAAGATTCGATGAATGTGTTACCAGTGCATTAGATAGAACCAATATTAGAACGTTGATGTTTATTTCTGCCAAATACAAATGGAAACATATGTTTCAATGCAAATACGAGTAGCTGCTATTTATAATACGATACCGATTTTTGGTTGTTTACATTGAATTAAATCTTAATACAATTGTTTATTTAAAAGTAATAATAACGTTTTACTTTATGCGGGTATACTGGGCGAAAAATATATTATTTGTAGTTTTCTTCTTTGACATTTTAATCCAGTTTTGATTTAAATTACACTTATAAATTCAAACGAAACTTGCTAGCTCCATAATTTCAATATTAATAAAAGTAAGCATAAAAGTAAATTATTATTATGTAAGCTAATATTTAACTTACGAATATTTGCACAAAAGTAAATTATTGTTATGTAAGTTAATATTTAAATTATGAATATTTGCATAAAAGTAAATTATTATTATGTAAGCTCTGAAGGATGTCAAATCGCAGGATCTTGGCTTTTTTTCTGAAGCGTCGTTAATAGTCATTATAGATATTTTCAAGTTAGTTTTGGTTTTAAAAATAATTTACAACACTTGGACATCATTCATGTTCATTTTTTTATATTCCAATATAGCACTAAAGTATGGACGTTCGTGAAACGTTCAAACTCATAAATAGTTTAAAAAAAAATAAGCTGTAACTTTTTATACGAAA
Source organism: Druceiella hillmani (assembly GCA_039881145.1). Lineage (NCBI taxonomy): Eukaryota > Metazoa > Arthropoda > Insecta > Lepidoptera > Hepialidae > Druceiella > Druceiella hillmani. Next base: position 37,274,101 of record JAYKKI010000009.1, on the reverse strand, counting down.
AGAAATATTCCTATGATATGTACAGAATAAATATTCTAAAATTCGGTAACCACATTAGATTTTTTTAAACCGAACTGCTCAAATGATTTTGCAATCAAAGTTTTGGTAGCTAGTTTTAATGATTATTATTACTTTTTTGTAGTCATTTTTTTTAAATTTTACGTGTCATATTTAAATATAACTGAAGTGCGACGCTAGTCAGCTGGTTGGGTCATAGATTTTAATAATCGTTTTCTTATGCCACTACCTGGATAATTATTATTATACAGATTTCGCCATGATCTACATACATTAAATGAAAAACATCGATTCCTTGAATTCTAAAGTAGGTAATTTGGTAATTTAAATTATGAACCACTTCTATAAGGATTTTCACGTACTCGTCGTTCAATTATTTTCCAAAATCGTTTGTAAATGCTTATTCTAAGGAAATCTTTCAAGAAGCAAGACGAAATAAAATGCAGATTATATCTCGTTGTATTTTGTTATTTTTATTTCTTATTAACAATTATTAATATGTTAAGAATATAATATAGGTTCGTTCAAGAAGATTTTTTGTTTTGTATGTACAAATCGTATTTTATTTTTGCTCATTCTTGATTGTCAATCACAGAATTATTATTTACTTTTCTACATTCTAAGAAGTATCACCTTTTTTTAAAAATTATGTTCCATTTCTGTAACAACATACCTATTTCCGACGGCATCCTTTCGTAACAAATACTATTATGTGTAAAAAATCTAAAGCTAAAGATCGTTGGATAGTCATAGAACGTTACGCTACGTGGTGTAGAGTTAACAACACTTTCTTAGGAGAGCAACTCTGGAAGAATGGATCTGGGGAAAGTCAAAACTTGTACTTGTAAGCAACTCCAGTGTGAGTAACCTTTGCAGAAGTACTAAACTAATTCCAAACCAGCATATAACTTAGGTTGTTAAAAATGGTATTTTTAACAATAGTAAGTCTACTTAATTCATAATAGTAAATAAAATTATAGAAATGCTTTCCATTTTCAGGGTTTCATAATGAATAAATTAGTTTTACAATTTTATGTCTATATAATGTATATGAAATTTTGCAAGTATATTTCATATGGAGATCTCAATTAATATGTAGCAATCCACTAAAAACAAATATTGTACAAGTGGGATCGAAATTGTTTTTTGGGCATTCCATCGAGTCGCATACCATCGGGCAGGTCTTTTCAAATAAAATTGTGATTCGAATCCTGCTTTATGCGATAGAGAAAAATGAACGATAATACAATTCCAATACAAAATTCAACTCCTCTACAGAGTTAAGGACTCTGTAGTAAGGCGGTATGAAAAAGAACCCGCCTTTTTAAGGTTACTTAGCTAAACAAGGAAACTTCTATAGTTTTGGCATCTCTGTCTGTCTGTCTTCACAGTTTTAATCGCAGACTATTTAGTGCCATAAAGCTGAAATTTAGCATGGATATAAATGTTTATAACGCATAAAAAGTTACGATATACAATACCTTGCCATATTGTTAAACCCAAGCAAAAATAATTCTATTTTCTAATTTTAGAGAAAGATTGTATTATTATTTAGGCGTATCATGTGTTTGTTTTTGAAATTCCTAATTCTGACAACATTTGAAAGAGATATTTTAAATGCTTGCAACACAATAAAAAAATGTCTTTATAGCCTCATGTGCGCAACAAAGGGATACATAACGGGAAAAGTTGTGAATTTTCAACTGGTTTCTTTTTACTAATAATGGTAAGTTTTTGTTGCGATTTTCATTTTATTATGATATCTGTTCTTAGTTTTATTTTTTTTCAATTATATAGTTAAGAAAATTACTTCCGCAAGTTAAGAAATCCCGTCATATAATTAAGAAATCCCTCTCCCAACAAAGTTGATCAAGTGCATGATCTTTTGAAGGTTGCTGTATTATAATAATATGAAACTTTAAGAATATTTAAGAAAAATGGACTCCGGGATAACTTTGTCACCAAAGAAAAGATGCGTGCGGACGACATTACGGCCCAAGGACACAAAAATACGAGATATCTGTGTCGAAAATATAAAATTACCCGTTCGTATGTTTATGAAGAACATTAGGGATGACGGAATACTTGTTTCCCAGCGAACTGCGCAGCGGCGTCTCGCTGAAAGTGGATTGATTGCACGTAAACCTGCGCGAAAAAGGAAGTTGACTCCGACTATGGTGAAGAAGCGACTTAACGGGGCCAGTAAATATAAAAATGTCACTATTGAAGATTGGAAAAAAATAAAAAAAATGTGTTATCACTATTACAAATCAATAATATCAATAAGACACGAAAAATTTAAAACAATATTTATCACACCTTTGCTTCTCCGACGAGTCAGCTTTAGAGTTTTGATGGAAAAATCAAAGTTTGTACGGCGAAACCAGGCGAGAAATATAAGCCCACTACATCGCCCTTATGTGAAAAGTCCACCTTCTGTTATGGTCTGGTCTGTTATATCAGGAAAAGGATAAGGCCGGCTCTATGGCGTAGAAAATACAATTCGCCAAAATAAAAAAGCGACCAATATAAAAAAGTCCTAGAAACCAGATACTACAGCTTAAAGACTGGTTCTCTGACGATGAAGAACCAATTTTTATGCACGATGGTGCTCTTTGCTATAAAACTAAGAGTATCTCACAAGCTTTCTACAACAAATATTGAAATTTTGGAATGGCCTGGAAACTGATATGAACCCAATTGAGAATGCCTGGGAGGTTCTAAAGAGAGAAATAGCAAAATCTACTATAACAACAAAAAGAGAACTCATTGAATAATTGATTTTCGAGTTCATAATCAAGATTTTCTTCATTAATCTTGATTTTCGACTTCAATTCAAGTTTATAATCCCCATCTTTAAGACACTATTCAGTCATGTATAGAAAGCATGCCTCGACGAATTAAGGCTCTTATTGCGACTAAAGGAGCGTCAACGAAATAAGGGTACTATAACAAAATTAATATAATAACTCCAGAATATAAAATATTTCATTAAAATTTGTTTTACTTTATTGGTATTATAATTAATTATTTTAAAAATACATTTTTAAAAATGTAAAGCACTTAGTTATTTACCGACATCTACTCCCAAGATGAAAAAGTCACGTTTTTCTTTCACAAGTTTAATAATAAGGCAAGGTACTGTAAAATCTTGTAAAAAACATTTTTAGGGTACCGTTTTTTTATTTGCATATCCCTTTGTATAAGGTATCGTTGAATAAGTCTTTCAAAAATAATGGGGTATGTTATGAACACTTTTCCAACACAGGGATCCTTTACGAAATATTAAGTATTAAATTGATCATTATTGTTAGAATTTCGTGCTGCCCCTCTCCCCACCCACATCCCCCCATACGCATACTAGATAAAAAAAATTTTTAAAATTTTATTTATTGTCGTCGATGTCTAATTAGGTAGACCATACGATTTATGATGTCGTAGTGCCCTATGAAGATCCGGGTTCGTATCCCGGCCGCCCGACGAGCGCAGTTGGTATAATGTTCTGAAGAGATTGCTCTCGTAGCAAAAAGTCCGTCATATGTATCAGTTGTGTACATTAAAGAAATTTAAATAAAAATATTCTCAACACTAGTATATATAAAGAAATTAAAAGGAAAATTATCACAGCTAAGTAGGCCCTACTAGTTTACGAACAATAGTCAGCCAACTTGTGAGATGTACTTCGGTAAAATTTCATAGAATCTCTATATAAATAACTTAAATTAATTGCAACTATGACTTTGAATTTTAAAATGTATATTTCTTGTGTCTGTCAAAGATATTTCAGGCAATATATTGATGTATTTACAAGGTGAGAAATAATATTAAAATTTGAAAAAAAATTAAAAGAAATACTACGTACGCTTAAATGTTTATATGCATCTAAGGGTGTATTAAACCCTCGTAGAGCGAGTTCTACTTGTACTTTTAATTTTGTCCAAGATCATAAGGGGTGAATTTCATTGTTCTTAGTACTACACAATGCATATCGTGCGAATGGACCGCCTCTGATAAGATTATTTTACACCCCATAGTGGGATGTTATTATACCTTAAAACGTCTTCTACGCTACTCGCGAAGTTACCTCGACAAAGTGCTCGTCAAAGTTGATGACACTCTCAAGTACGTCTGAAGTATACACAAAGCGAGTACATCTCTACACTATTCTCTTCGCCTAACTTCGCGAGTAGTGTAGTGCAGGTTTAAAATAATTTGAATTAATAACAACACAGCGGTGCATACGGTACCTCGTCAATTCATTGTTATTACTGATCTAACCATCACGTGACAGAGCAATATACCATCAGTGTATAAATCTTGCCGAGGTCAATGCAAGTTTGTAACCATAAAAAGGGCTACGTTTTGTGTGCTTTAAATAGTATTTTGTTAGATTAAGCTTAATAGCACAAACAGAAGACCAGGACAAACAAGGACCGATCTAGGCTAGCAATTAACTGTCCAGATTTGATTAAATTATTGTTTTATAAAAACATGTTACAACTAGAAAATTACACCGTAGAAGTGAAAAATGGACGCATCCTATATTTTTCTTCTATCTCCAATTCGTATACCATTCATAAGAGGTTGGGTGAAAAAATAAATACCTTTAATGTTTTCAAGAAATAGGGTGCAAGAAAAAAGAGGGATTAGTAGCTCAAACGTAGGTAGAAATGTGAATGGACTCTACTACCACTAAGACAAAAACTGTGGTTAAATTACAAGGCAGCAGGAAGGAGTCAATGCATCTACCAGAATGGTCAATTAGCAGACTATATGCATTATGCAGTACCAGTGGCGAGCAATGCTGTTTGGGAAAGGCAAGTTGCGAAAGTACGGAGGTATAAAAAATTATATAGATATACATAAACCCCCGAAAGTGTCCGCCGACCGCCCCTGATAGCGCTGAAAACGGCATAGAAAAGCGCTGAAAACGGCATAGGAAAGTGTAATAGATAGAAAATTTGTCTGTACCTAAAAATACAATAGTATTTTTTTATTAACCTTTTCAAATTATTTGTATTTCTATATCATTATGTTCGCGATTCAAAATAGCTAGTTGTCCTTCGGTACAATTTTCTATCCGCGAAGAACTAAAATTTTATAGTTTTACTGCGCACGATAAACGTTTTTTAGAATTAGCATATTTTCTACCAGAATTTGCCAAATTACCAGGATTATTAAAGCCAACTTTATTTCGTTTACTATATTCAATTTCTAATAATAAACAAGGACAGCAAAACATTTTATTTAAAATTAACCACCAATACTAACCATAAAAATTACTGTGAAAATGCCGTGCACTAGATTTATTTCGAACGTATAATTTCAAAATTCGCTTGTATTTACCATCCATTCCCAATTATACTATTTATTTTTTCACTAAAAGAAAAATTGAAAATAAACTGCAACATTTGATAGTCGCCATTGTTTACTTTGACGACAAAAATGCACGTCAAAAAATAAACTAATAAAATATTAATTTTAATGCACAAAGAAAACTTGAATGCATAATATGTATATTTAAAAAGCAGACAACTATTACAATTATTTTCGAAAGAAGATGATAAACTGGCAACGAGCTCGCTGTAACAACACAATGATTCATTGCTTATATGCAAATTTCATAATTATGGCATTGTTTCAGTCTGAATATAGCCGATAATCTAACAAGCTTCTGCATGCCTTGAGACTATGAATTGAGGTAATCAATTTTAATTACGTATGAACCAATTCTGATTCGTGAAGTTTTTGTTATTTCATACAATATAGGAATTAAGTTTGTACGTTTTATCTCAAATTCTAGCAACCGAAAACGTTCGCTTTTTGTGTGCGAACTACAAATCATATATCAAAGTGTGGCTTTCGCTTGAATAGCTTAATTTAAATATGTTTCAATTTTCCTAAATATGTTATGTATATATGCTAAATGTTCAGGATAAGCTACGTATAATTGCTTGCACGTAGCTTGCCCTGAACACTGCGCGCCACTGTGCAGAACCAAGAATAACGAAATTCACGCCTCATAATCTTATTCCGTATGCAAATCACTTTCTTAGATTACCATTTTGCAATCGAATGTGGTTTCAATATACATCATTCAGTGGTACAAGTTGTCTTAGTGGCGTGGTGAGACCATATACAACCAAACCAAAAAGTAAAAAAAAGTAATATTATTTTACACATAATGCTATTTTTTTAACAGTTCGGTAAAAACAATTTTTCTTTGCAACGTAGGTACGAAATGAGAAATAAAACAGAATCTCCAGAGCGGGATTAATAACAAAAAAAATCATTGTATTAATCTATATTACTTTGTTCTTAGGAAATCGAAGAAGCCCACTTACTGTACCTTCATATTTAACAAAAGCCTGTATTTAATTAATACCGTATACAAACAAGTGTTTTATCTCTTGTCGCCATGGTGGAAATCAGTAATAGAACAGAGTGCTGTCTAATATTAAGTGTGTTTCACGTAAACGCATTACCTGACATTTAATGAAACACATCCATTAGACAAATTATAAACATTAAGTGAATCCTTTAACGTTTTGTATTTTACCCAATAGAACACATTTTGGTAGCCAGAAATGACGGCGGTAGACATTAAATGATCAATATAATAACTTCAGGTCATAATTTCATAATAAAAAGCGCAAATCATTTAAACTGGCACAAGGGGATATACAATATACTCGTACAAACGATACACACCTACTGAGGGACATTAGCGTTTTCTACCTGTGCATTATAAAAGAATTAACACGTAAACATTGATGTTCACTCTCCCTTGGCCGAGTGTGAAATAAGTCCACGTCGGTTATGACTAACGGAATTTTCCCCTTCCCATAGGATTCGACTTTTTTATTACTATTAGCAAATAACATATTTTATTACGCGCATCTCTTTAAACACACTTTCCGTCTCTTAGGCTCATATTCTAATAGATACCGGGCATTCCTCATCCTCTTTATTAGCATTACACAACTCTTTTTAACACACCCAATACTTGCTTGGAGCGTGGCGTTTACCCGGGCAGCTAGATGTCTTCGTAGCTTTTGGCGGGTTATTCCTCTGAGCGGCGCTTATAATGTGTGCAAGTACGAAAAAGATAACAAATAATTACGAATATTATTTTCAATTTTCTGAATACGACAATCAACTATTTTTCAGTCAACGAATTACGTCTTATACATATACATACAAATAATATATACTACGTAAAGTTAGGAAATTACGGGACTTTAATCTGAAATATTGCATCATGGGTAGATTGCAATACTCTTATTTTTTTTAAATCATACCACTTTTTTATATTTAAAAATTGTCAGTCATTAACATGAAAATGCATCAACCTATATCTTATATTTCGATAAACGTAAGAAATGTGGCAATATTGTACGATTACTCTTCTTAGCGATCGATAGTGATTTGACCTGTCTAACTATCCCTTTTCATTTGCATAGTTTTACATAAGAAGTATAAAAAAGAAAAGGGTAACAAAATTAATTTGAAGGCCAACTTTGTTTACATTTCGTAAATCAAAATTTTTGCCATTTAAAAATCTTTTACATCCATCTATCATTCCCTCGAATATTGAAGGTTATAAAATATTATTATCGATTTTTTAAATAAACTTGTCAGAATAACTATTAATACGATATTTTTTCATTTGTCGTTTAGATAAATTATTATTCGCTTCGTAATAATAAAATAATATTAATTTTAATTGCTTATTTCAAATTCAATCTTTAAGAATTATTTATTATTTAATATGGCAACCCTCACACAATTCTTCTGGTTAGAATATTATTCTAAGTTTAGTTTGACATAACAGTTGATTGGTTTAATGCGATTTTATTCTGTTAAATGATTTGTTATTTGTGATATCAAGCGAGTGAAATTACGAATATGTCGTTTTTTAGTGCTGGTGGAACATGGTATTAGTATGCTAAATGTAATTATAATAGCCCTAACAATGTACGTCGAACGTTATCCGACAACCAAGTCTTGTTACAATCAATTCAATACAGGAGGATAACCCGCCATTTCATAATGGAACAAAATGTGCTAACTCATTTTAGAAGAAAACAAAATTCGAATACCAGACGCACAACGAAGAAAACTTAGTCAAAATAATCGTCGTCGGTTGCGAAAGTGCGGTACGGGGAAGGCACTTAACACGAAAACGGAAAATAACATTTAGGTATGTGTAAATACTAAATACATTCTAAAACGCGTTTTTAAAAAAGTAGGTTTTTTGAAACGGATAATTGACATTTCATTTTGACACTCGACAATTTTCAAAGTTTGCAACAGGCTGTTTTTGTTTCACAACAGTTTGCAACAGGTTGTAAAACTGACATTTAGTGTAAAGATTATAGGCTGTTAATTTAAACATAATTATGATTTCATACAAAATTTAAACTTTAATTATTTTATGAACTAGGCGACTGGTTTAAAAAAAAATAACATATTTTCGGGTTACACATCATTAATGGTACAAGTGTTTGAAGTGACAAAGTTTCCTTCATAAACATACTGTATACACACATACATACATATATACATTATATATATATATATATATATATATATATATATATATATATATATATACACATATATATACCCGCATATACACCGACACACACACACATACTACATATGATCTATTTAAAGGGAGCCATTCGATCAAGGGCGGTAGTACTAAATGTTCGCCTCTTCCGCCAATGAGGTCAATATCCGATCCCGTCTACGCCGCTGATCGCACGGGCGCGAGGGACGACTCAGCCGGGTGGCGATAACGCGACACTTCACAACCAACGCGCTCACCTCCGACGGAATAACATCTCGCGACGAATAAGGTACCACGTCGGGTCGACTCGTGTAGGGTGACCATGAGTCAGCGTTCTCTTGTTGTACCTCTCAATGCGATATATTAACACGAAACCTGGTAAATTGTAGTTTATCATTATTTTTTATTACTGCATACAAATGATTTATTGAACAATACATTTAACGATAATTTTACAAACAGATGTTTTTCTACGAAATACAAACAAAATAGTACCCCCGCTCTATGCAGCTACACACACACAGTACGGTCGTTCAATCGGCTGCGAGAAACGCAGATTTATTAATACATTTGAAAAGGTATCTAAATGGTGACAAACTACATAAATCAAATTTTAGTGATGTGACGTTCGTGCTATATTGTGGAATAAAATACCTACGAAAATACAAGGACAGGAACGAAACGTAGCAATCACCTAAACGCGTGTATTTGGAACTAAACATAACTTTAAGGATGAAGTGAAGAAAAAACTAAGCACAGTAAGTTTACATACTCTGCATTTAATATTTACCTTCTAATATAACCGTTGAATCATAATCATTAATTTTATACATTAAATTATGGTTATACTATCTATCTATATTATAAGCATTTGCCAAAGAGGAAGATGGTAGTTGGACTATTGCGCGTCACCATCCTTTGGTCTTAAGCCAAAGATCACATGCCATCATTGTGTCTGGTTGAGTTTCACTTAAATTGGTACATGAAAAAAAATTGTTTTTAAACAATGTTTCGAATGAGTTAATTATCGACAAGCATCAGTACCAAACTAAGCCAAGTCGAGTGCAGTAATTCCGTTTCAGTGGACTGCACAATTAACGATAGTATATATAAGTAATGTAAACATACAAAAATCAATCTAAGCTAAAACAATACACATAAAAAAGATTTTACTTGACTTTAGAAATTATACCATTTACATTAAAGGTACAACTCGCCTTCAGCTGTAAAGAAAACTATAGTGTTGCAAGGAGATACACTCACAATTTTGATACCACAGCACATTTTTCTAACACATAAATTACGCAACATTAAAAAAACTAACTCATATGAGATTGTAACCCATCATTGCGTCGTTCGCGTTTAGCGTGAAGAAGGTGAGCCATTGTTTCTCTTTCAACAAGTTGGCATCGTATTCCATATCATCATTATAAAGTATCCAACAAACAGGCAAACGGATAACCAATATAAGCAGTTCGAATGAATCATTACGTTACACATTAATCAGTCGAATTTGTACGTCCACAGTAAGTTTTAAAAAGGAAAAGTATAGATCGATTATTATCGTGATTCATTGCTTATTCTTGGAATGTGCCTATGTTATCGCGGATAACGACAAATTTTACACTCATTCATCATGAAATCCCCAATCAGTTCTGACGTAGACATTTTCGGTAATGACCTGTTTTATTTATAATTTATTGCATGTCGACAAATTGTTTTCAATAATCGTAACAAACGTCATAAAAATCACGTGTCTACTAATCAAACGCAGAAAAAGAAAAAAAATTAAACAATGTTTATTAATGGAAAACATTTACGTTGTGTACTTTATTAAAATACTACGTTTTTATGGTTACGAATAGCGATACCAATGTGACGCTAAAATTAAAACAAACATTTTTACAGAGTTCATTCCAATTAAATATTTATAACTTAATATGAAAAAAATAATACAGCTATTGATAAAACCTATAAAAGCCCAGAAATTATTTCACCCGATACAAATTTCATTCTAATGTAGCCAACTCCTTTGGAGTAAATTGGCTACGTTTCAATTAAATATGTGTTTAATTTAGATTTGTTTCAGCAAGTCTTCAAAATCATCAGTGTTAAGGTAAAAAAATGAGAAATTGTTGGTGATTGTAGTTAGATGTGAATGTGATCATGTTGGATTCTTAAGTCACAAAATATACGCGTAAGCCACATTAAAAACAGCAGAAATACGAGTATATAACAATCAATTATATAATATAAAGTGAAAGATGTGCAGAAGTTATAATTATTTTTTTCGTTGGTACATCGGAATTTCCTAAGAGAACGCGTAGAAGGCCGCGTCAGACGTAACTGAATCTGACTGAAAATTCCCCGAGACAAAGAGTCTAGTCTTTTTTACGCTTTAGACATCATGGCTACCGATTCGTTGGTGCGAAGATTTAGCTTCAGCATCTTGTTAATTTGAAATAAGTTGTAAAAAACATTCTAAGTCTTTTATATATGAATAATACTTTAATATCTTAAATTATATTCAATCTAGAGCAGAGTTTCCCGACCTTTTTTTTGTTGAAGCTCCCCGGACTATAAATTATATTTTCATGCCCCCCCCCCCCTTGATTCAGTAAATTAAATAAAAATGGTAACTGAAGTTTGTAAATACACAAACTTACCTTTTAACAGTGAGACACAATAATTTTACACACTCAAACTGATTTCTCAACAAAAAAATGAACACCAAAACGTCAAATTTATCGCAAGTTTGTGGTAATAATAGTGAACATGATATTTAATTTCATTAATTTTATGCATGTAAATTAAACATTACATTGTAATGTTATTTGTTAATGTTGCTTGTATATTTTTTTGTTTTTTCTTTCTAAAATGCAAACGCTTTGCGCCCCCCTTGACATCTCTCTATGGGGGGCCCCTTGGGAAGCGCGCACACCTGGTTGGGAACTCCTGATCTAGACAATCATGATTGCGTTATATTCGGTTTAGATAATCACCGTCGATATAAATCACTTTTCAGAACTTGGTAGTGTTTATTACTCATACTTGAATCACTAAAAATGTAAATAACATTCAAAGGCCAATTCATTGTTCCTAGCTCATTTACGCTTTTAATTTTCTTTAAAATAAATAGAATTTAAATAATTAAAGTTTTACATTGTATATTGCGTAAGCTTAATATTTAGACGATGTAGCTGGTAGGTTGAGAAAAAAATAACTTTATTTAATCAATTACTTTTGTCCATTTAATTATAATTTTTTACTCTACGTTTAAAACGTAAAACATAGAAATAAATACGAGTACATATGTATATGTAAATAATTTTTGACGTGATAACGTCTTATAAAGCGAATAACACCGGCTGCACGCATGAAAAAGGTTCACGTTCCGCCTGAGCCTGAGCGTGCAAGCGAGAGCGCGGAACAAGTGATAGAGAGGCACGATCGGCCCAAGCGTCGGAATTTATCTCTCTTCTCGCGTGACGTCAGAGCTAGCAGTTCGAATAGTTCTGCTACTAATTAATCTGTATAATTTAAGTAAAAAAATATTTGAATTAACGAGTGTAAATAAATGTTAATTTATCGAAAAAATTTTAATTTTCAATTAACTCCTTTCAAAAAAAAAATAATTCAGTGATAATAATTCAAATTAATTCATAAAAGTATGCAATTTTTCATCAATGTTTCTTTATGACGTTATCACGTAAAACTATCGTCCGTAAACCGACTTTACAGACAACCAATTTTCTCTTAAAATTAGTACTTTCTACAAATAAGTGCCTGCCAAACATACTTTTACTGCGGTCCGTTAGCAATATATATTTCCAATGGTATGATGTGTGGATGATGTTTAATACATTTCAATTTTGTTACAATTATGTTAAGTGAAGTCTGTTTGCAAGCCAGAAAACAGAAAAAAACTTATTTCAGCTTCTGTTACGGTCTCATTTTTCAAACATATGAACTTACGCTAACGTGGTATACGAGAAGGGTGGGGTGGGATGGTAGGAAAGGAAGAAGGGCTATCTGTTAATATAATTTACTTTTACTTATATGCGTTTAGATAATTCCTTTGTGTCAATATTTTTCACACAGTACAGAAAGTATGAAATACATCAACATATCATCCTTTGACGTTTGTATGTTCTAGATACTATTTCTATTTATTTAGACAGCAAAATGCATACGAAACTATTTATTTGAGATGAACTTATTGCTATATATATTATCCCTTCAAGACGAATTTTACGAAATACGTAAATGTGCGAACGGTGAATTCGCTTATTATGTAATCGTGTGTAATGACGTAAATCGTGTGTTATGACGTAATTGTTCATATTTTCGCTTTAATATAAAATCGTATTAAATACAGCACGTTTTGAATGACCGCTATTTTTAGGAGAAGTCGCATACATCAACGTCTTTTTGGATAAACTAATTCGGGTCTTATGATGATTACTAATCATCGGTTGCGCTAACTTGTAATCGTCACCAATCGCGACAGATTACTTGTCGAGCATAGCTTTGCCGTCTGTAGGGGCACATTGACACCACCACATCGTAAAGCTTCTATAATTAGAAAAAAATAGTGGAATCATTGGTAGAATGTAGAGTCGAACTCCGTACGTATCAACGTACAAATGTTTCATAATTTAGACAAATTCAAAATAGTTCCCCGATCTAGAACTGTTGAAAATGTGTAGGATTTATTGAAATCTGCGCATTTTCATCTTTTTCAGATGTCAGTGAATGGGGCTCTGATGTAAATTTTGATGATAATGACGTAGCTCACTAGGTAATAAATTTAAATTAAAAGTCAAGTTCTTACTAACTTGTAAGGTCTATCACACTGACAGCATTATTATATATATAGCATTATTATATTATCCGGAAAAGCATCAGATAAGAATATCGTGCAAAACAACGTAGATGAACAAAGAAACGCAGGACGAGAAGAGATGTAATATTTCCAACGTACATAAAAAAAAAGTTATAAGTGTTGTATTTTTGTATAATACAATAATAGTAAGAAATCGAAAGCAGAGAAAAATTACCGATTATATATATATATATATATATATATATATATATATATATATATATATATATATATATATATATATATATACAGCTTCAAATGTTTGTCGTAATTTTAAAATTTGTTAAGTCTCTTAAATGTAAAAAATAAATATATAGAAATTTTATGTTTCTTAAAACATACAATTGCAGTTCCATTTTATTACTACATATGTAACCATATATATCGTGTTCTGCATATCATTCAAATAAAGAACAAACACTGACAATGTTTTTTGCTCTAATTTACATAAATATTTCACGCATAATTTATTTCTGTGTCCTATAAACGTCCGCTTAGTCATATTGACTTGAATCAAATTTCTCTTCAATGTAATTATAAACGGACTCAATAATACAAATGTTATACTTTAAGAAATTATGATACCATAAAGAAAATAAATAATCCAAACACAGCATCAATACGACATACGGTACGTACAGCTCATTGTTCTCAGCGCCTGATACTCGCGTTCGGATATATGTTAGCGGAGAAATTAACGGAGCGCTATGCATATAACAAAGGATGCAGCTGACAAAAACAGGTCGGTTGGCTGCGAGCACAAGTACACAATGTAGCTCTGCTGTGCCGACAATCGGTTCGAATCGAGCACATCAAGCGATGTAAAAAATCGTATGCCCCTTTGGTTTTATGTTCGCGATTTGTCTTTTATCTGAAAATTGCAATTTGTAACAATACTTTTATTATGTCATTTCTTTAATTAACACGACTCTGTGATTGATTACAATGTCGAGTTTTACATCATACCTCTGCTAGACGCACCGAAGAATAAGTGTTTACAAGTACCTGTAACTATCTAACTGTATGTATTTATTGTGAAATACTTACATCAATTTATTTCGAGGCCATGCCATACCTTCCTGCAAATTATAGAAAAACAAACATGCTAAATACCTGTCTTTGCACATCTTTTGAAATAATTATACTAATATTAGTTGTCGCAATTAAAAGCAAGCAACGTCATTACATATAATAAATAGTTACCATTTGTCAAGGCAGACACTATTAAACGACAGTCTTCCATTTTCACATACGTGAGATACGTAAAGTTAAGAATGGAAAACGTACATTACATCACTGTGAAATCTCCGATCTCGTAATTATTATTATTATTGACGATTACAATTTCTAACTCGAACTAGTTTGATGCAAATTTAATGTTTTAAATATATACGTGGCAAAGAACTTCACTCGCTTCTTTAACCAAAATCAGAAGCCAAAATTCAAATTAATGTCAGCTTTTTTCTCTTTTTCTCACGTTCACTCGTCTTAAGCTGAAGGTTGAGGCACTATATATAAGTACATTGTTCGATATCGGTTGTAGAATTATACAATACAGCTAGATGTCTTCGTAGCTGTTCGCAGATTATTCCCCTGAGCGGCGCTGGATAATATGCACAAGTATATGATATGAACGAAAAAGATGACAAATAATATATACATATAATAAAACTGTAACTAAGCCGTGTCTGTACATTGAATATTTTTAGAAAAATTTTATTCTAATAACCATTATTATTGATTTTTAAAATTTGTGTCTGTCTGTCTGTCTTTCTGTTACCGCATCACGCAAAAACCATAGGACGGATTTTGATGAAATTTGGCATGATGACAGCTGACTATCCGGGTCAACATATAGGGTACTTTTTATTTTGGGAAAATGTCTCATTCCCAAGCGAAGATACAAAAACTGGCTAGTGTAAAAATCACTTCGAATCTAGATATTTTTACTAACCTATTTATTTGTGAATATAAACAATTACGAAATGAGGCAATAAATAAACACCCATAATTAAAAAATAAAGTAAAACGGCTCAATAATATTTAACAAAGTTCAGTTTAAAAAAATCACCAATAGATGTTACCACTAGGTTTCTAAAATACGTAATTTTGATCTATCGCATCAAGTCAATTATCACTGAATGGATTTGGATCTTTTTTATATTGCAACGTATCATATTACATAATGCAATGCAATATAACTCACAACATATCCACTCTCTCTAAATATTTTCAGGCTTAAGTAAAGTTACAAGGTTTGTACTATTATTTTGCTTTTCTACAATAGATGGCGCAAGTACGGATTTAAAAGAAACAACACAGCATAAATACGACTCTTAATAACGCAATATAGTTATTTTGATTAATTCATATATTTTTTATTTCTACTCGACGATATATAACGCTAAATGTTTTCTATTATGTAACACGATATATTTTTTTAAATTGTTTGTTACATGCTATGCAACAAAAGATGTCGCAAGTAAATTTCGTAAATCGTGGTGTCATTGTGTTTTCAAAAACAGAACAATCCTTGCGCGTAGCTGGGGTGGACCTAAGCACCAGTTGCTTTTCGCACGGACAGCTGTATGTAGCACTCTCCCGCGTCAGTAACGCTAACAATTTATTTGTTTATGTCCCTGACGATTCTATAGTAAACATTGTTTACAGAGAAGTTTGTATAACAAACATTGTTTACAGAGAAGAATGTTCTAAAGCTCACGCGAACGAAGTCGCGGGCACAGCTAGTTATGAATATTATTTTCAATTTACTGAAAAAAGTATCAAAAAGTCAACAGTATGCGGTTTTTCGACTGACATTTTATCCTTTATTACATCCATAAGTTAATACATAGTTGTCAATAGATGGCGCTAATAGTTATCTGGATATACATGATTGCCAGCAGATGGCGTTATTTTTTATCTTTACTTTAATACATTAACAATTTTAAAGACAATTAACTATTTTTCAGTCAACGAATAACATCTTTCTTTGCCCGACACTTATTGCCGGACACCGTGTATATACCGCTTCGTTGTTGGGTCAGTGTGATATGAATGAGGCATAGATTCACCGCGAAAACACATCGTTCAATTCAATACCCGGCTTTGCGTGTCAGTGGCCATGTGGAATGAAAAGAAAGGAAGAAAAAAATGTTTTACAGCTAATCATATTTTATTATTGTAAAGCTAGTGGATTGATTACATTTTTTGTTCGTCCGTTTTTGGAATAATAATCAAGATCAGATGGTTTACCGACTCCGAAGCATGCGACGCATAATTGTCCATGAGAGAAGCAATCGTTTTCCAAATTCCAACCGCACACTTGCAAAGATTGTCCTTGGGCTTTATTGATAATCATAGCAAACGCAAGACGTATTGGAAATTGAAGTCGTTTGAACTCGAACGCCATGTCGGTCGGAATGAGTGGTATTCGGGGAAGAAGCATGTCGTCATCTTTATGAGGTCCAATCAGAAATGTTGTTTCAGTTAGATTGTTCATAAATTTTTTAACTACTAATCATGTACCATTGTATAACTTTGGTTGATTGTTGTTTCGGAGTAATATAATTGGCTGATTGTTGTTTCGGAGTAATTTAAATAAATAAAATAATACATAAAAATAAACATAATAATAAATTTTTTTTGATAAAAATATGCGCGTATTCGAATGCAATGTTATGACGAAATTTAAAAGTCAATCGACCGACTACGTCTTGTGTTTTGCGAGTACAAACAAACGCAGGCTGAATTTTTATACATAAAGATTATATGTATTTCTAAAATATGTTATTTTCTATTCAAAAATAAATGTTGGTCACCCTATACGCCCCGCGCAATCACACGCCTGTTACCGCAGGCGCACAATCTCTTCGATAGCGGCCAAATTGGGCGGGCGGAGCTAACCAGATGCCCGACTGACGAGTCGACGCATTTCAGACAGATAATTTGATGTTGAATACGATGATGCTAAGGGACTCCACTAACATGGTGCGAAGGCACGGATGAAGTAGAGCGTTAATTGAAGCACGGAAAACGGTGCTCTTTTACAATAATATTATTAAATCATATCAAATGACGATGAGATACAAAACGGCGTATAATTACAGGGAATATAATGAGCGATGAGTTAATAACCGTAATCGAGAAGTATGTCGATTATACGTGGGAATTTAATATGAGCAGTGGGTGTAAGAAGATGAAATAAGCCTAGTTGAAATCAGAATATTCCCTAACATTGAGAAATTAATCAACTTCCGGTAGAGTTGTAGTATTTCAGTATTGTATATTAATGTATAGTGGACCTACCGGAGTTATAAATTAGACGTACAACAATGATAAATATGAATAAGAGTATACAGATGAATGCCCAAAATACTCCTAGCAAGTAAGTGTTACCAACAGTAATGAAATATAAATTGTAAATATCCAATAGAGCAGGACTTCCCAACCAGTGGGCGTGCCTTCCTAAGGGGGAATAAAGAGATCATAAGGGCCCAATGTGTTCGGACATTCTAAAGAAAAAACCATTTGAAATCTTAAATCCACCCAATAATTCACTTGGTCATCTGCAAGCGCAGATATCGCATTAATAAAATGTTATTTTTTAATCATAATTATTTTTAGGAATGAAAACTAAAGTTTTAATTGATTTGGTTACGCTTGTAGTTAAAAAATAAATGCGTTTTTTATTGTAACAATGAAAAAAATAAAAGGGGAGGCACGATTTTTTTTTAATTTGGCTCCCCAAATTAAAAAATTGGCTCTCAACGCAAAAAAAGATAAAATTGATACATTTACTGCAAATAATTAGCGAATGAGAGGCACGTACGATACCAGATAATGTACTATGTATTCATCAAAAATAATTGTAAACATAAGTATACATAAATAATTATAAATGTTATTTTCCAAGCTCAATAATTATATATAAAATATTAAAAAAAAATAAAAAAAAAAAAAAAATATATATATATATATATATATATATATATATATATATATATATATATATATATATATATATATATATATATTTCTATTGATAATGTATTTTACCAGTTCTCCCAATTTTAAGACACAGTACCAATAAATAAAAAGGCAAATCAAAACAATCAAATCAAATACACACACCATTA
The DNA here is from genome assembly GCA_039881145.1 of Druceiella hillmani. Lineage (NCBI taxonomy): Eukaryota > Metazoa > Arthropoda > Insecta > Lepidoptera > Hepialidae > Druceiella > Druceiella hillmani. Next base: position 37,255,485 of record JAYKKI010000009.1, on the reverse strand, counting down.
TTGTTGAACACGATTGCTTGTAAGGGACGAATCCCGTACAATAATGGGCATTCTCCTTTTGACGCATTTATTAAACTAGACTGATGTTTATATGAGGGTCATACAATCTACTGGGCTGAAATAATAACATATCTATTGATATCAAGAATGTAAGCTCATAAGTAAAAAATGTGATATTGATTTTTCAGTTTTTAATCTCCGCCTAAGCGAAATTTCACCAATTTTAGAGACGTAGGAATAATATTGAAATGATTTTAATTCCCATCTTAATTGTGTGTTATTAAACCTTTAATAATTAATTTTAAAGTTATTAAACCTTTAAAGTTATTAAGCCTTTAATAGAAAATTTTTAACCCATAATGTCGGAATACGAAAATAATTCGAGTCAAAATGATCGTTTTTCAAGTTGTGAAGAAAATGATAGTGGGATTGACATTGTGGTGCGCTCACAATTTGGCGTAATGCAAATTTTGAGTGATAGTGATAATAGTGACGATAACAATTATTTTGCTGATACGGACGATGTACCGGACTGCGAAAATGACGATGTGACCTTGATTTCAGTTTTTGGTATAATTTTTGTTCACAATATATATTTCCATAATTTTCTTTGTATTTTATTATCCTTGTACAAGTTTTTATTAAGAAAACACCGAAAAAATTATTAAAATTGCATAATTTTTGGAAGATATACACTTTTTTTGCGAGACAAGGGTAAATGACATCAAAAACAAAAGATTTCTTTGGCATTTTTAAGTATATATGAGTAAAAAACGATGGCACTAAAACGGTTAAACAATACGAATGAAGAAAGATATAAACACACTAGCAATTAGTTGTAAAAAGTATTTGTCATTACTTAATCAGGCGAAAATAATGTACAATGAAAAGCATACAAAAGTGGGAAAAATCAGGGTTTTCAATGCTTAGTTTTATTTACCAATTAGGATAAACAATACATGGAAGACCCTGAAAAACATGGTAGTGATAGATCTAACAATTTACTGAATGGAGTTAACAACAAGTGTTTTAATAATAAACAATTCACAATGACATGCAAAAGTAAGGAAGGGAAGCGTCCGAACAAAGCGGCACTACAAACTTGCTGGCAGTACTGACCTTTCCCATTTTAGTTTGGATAAGCAAATATTGCGCAGAGTAATAGTTGATTTCCGATATACTTGTTTTATATTGTTAATTTCGCGTCATTTGTAAATAACTATTTAACACAATGTTTACATTGTTGTTTACAAACGGGTTCATATTTCTCCATTTCACAAATGACCCAAATAAACGAGCTCAATTAACGTTTCAAATTATGAAATAAACTGAGAAAAACCGAAAAAGTGCGTTTACATGCAAAATATCAATCAGTTGAAAACGGGGTAAAATATTTGTCCTTCGTAGGATAAATACAAAATATAGATCTCAGAAATTGTACCATTATACCGGACTTGATAAAACACATTTTGTTTCCATCAATTGAAAAGTCAAAAACCGTTATAGGTAGGTTACAGATATGAAACAAAACTAAGTCCTAATTACTGCACTCATCAGTGTTAACAAATAAGTGTCTGTAATAAACAAAGGTAAAGCTGTAAAAAAAGAAAAATACTAGTTTTTTTAATATTAAACAAGACCGAAGTTCAGGTTGAATCGAGAAAAGGACATCAGTTTGCACCATACTGATCTTGATGAAATGTACATCTACAATTTTATGCTGACAAAAAATATTCTAATTAATTTTTAATATTATTTCCAATACCCCAACGAAAATGTTTTTTCTTCAAAGGAATTTGTATTATTCGAAACATAAATGGTAAAAAAATTGCACCTCATATACAAAAAAATCTCAAGAAAATTAATTTTCTGAGGAAATTTTCATAAAGGTAATTGGTGAGTTTTATGTGCTTCATTTTTTTCTGCATTAACAGCAATTTTTCTTTCAAGAGTGCACTTATAGTCAAAATTCTGCTAAAAACAGAGTATTTCCTTAAAAAAAGAAAACAGCCATGGATTGCAAACTATATTCAAAGTGGCTATCCAAAATAACTCATTTATATATGTAGACAAACGTACTTATGTATATACGTATGCCTAATATATATTCATTATATCATCAATATCTTCGTAAGTACATAAACTAAAAAACATCAATATACGTAACATTTCTCATGATCACATTAATTTAGTATTAGATATGTGCTTATGTATATAATTTGTGTACTTTTATATTATTTATACAATATTTCTTTTTGACTTGCCCTAATGCTTCTGATGTTATAGATATGAAACAAAACTAACTTCAGATAAGTATATTAACTTAATACTCGGAACTGTTGGACGAGCCGATTAACATAAGTACAACAGAGGCACAGCCCTTTGGGACAGCATCGGCAAACCTTGAAACAAGTTCATTCTGGAATGCAAGCCAAAAACTTTCAAACGAGAAAAGTGTAATCAAAGAAATTGTCTACTTCAATCGACAATCTAGGATGAAATACAGCAATACCGAACGAGGATAACATCATAAATCTGATTAACCTCCAAACGTATATATCGGCAACAACAGCAGGTATCAGATCCAATGTGTAGAGACGTGTCAGATCTAAACCAATCAAATCTTTGTTAACTTTAAGCAAACTCAACTATTTTACGGGTATCTTAAAAAACGAAACGTTGTGTCAGAATATGCCTAAGTCAATGATATTATTTGCAACTGTTGGCTTTAATCAAATTCAACGTTTGTGTCGTAATATGCCTGAAGTCAGTGATATTATTTGCAACTGTCGGCTTTAATGGAATTCAACACCTCTACAAGTATATTAATTCTATAAAATCGGCCTAGTACGTGTCGGTACACATCAATGATGTTATATCCATATAATACGAACAAGAAATGTGGCTCCAAGTTATGCCACTGTGATGAAATAAATTGATAGTTAAAGAAAAGAGGTATATAAGAGAGGGTTGTATTAAAAACGAGACAATTGTCCCATCTTTTATTTGCAATCGGCCAAGTACGTGTCAGAAAACTCATAATATCAACGATGTTATACACTTACGTTATAACCCACGTAATACTAATAAGAATGTGGCTCTAAGTTGTGCCATTGTAATAAAATAAATAGATAAATAAAGGACGCATGCATATATGAGATAATTGTATTGAAAACGAGACAATTATCCCATATTTGGGGGCTATTTTCGGTGCGCCAATGACATGTTTATACGTCACTACATAAAGTTAAAGTAGCTTAACCCCAGTATTTCTACACATCGCCACCTCGTCACCGTCTCACTTTTACCAAGTACAACACTATTTATGCATATCTAATAATAAACGATACTAGTCGCACACTACAATTACGTGTGGTGAGTTCGAAATTATAGTGCCAAGTAAGTACTACATGACTAATTAGGTACAAACTGCCATATGTCCAAAAATAAATGTTAAGAAATATTCCGTATTCACTAAAACGCCAATTGTGTTGTTACTGATATATCTATTTTATAAAACGAACTTCAGTTTGTGACAACTGCGACGTATTTTATATGATATTAAATGTCTCAGTATTGATCATTTGATCTATAGGCAATAAAGATTTGTTAAATTTGATGGTAAGAATGCTTGCTGCTCTAACAATGGAAATAAATTTTCTTTCCTTGGTTCAGCGTCTCAAGACGATTAAAAATATTTATATCGCTAATATAAACTTTGGTTTATGACAACTGCGACGTATTTTATATGATATAAATATGTCCCAGTGTTGATTATTTGATCTATAGGCAATAAAGATTTGTTAAATTTAATGGTGAGAATGCTTTCTGCTCTAACCATGGAAATAAATTTACTTTCCTTGGTTCAGCGTCTCAAGACGATTAAAAATATTTATACCACTAATATAAACTTTGGTTTATGACAATTGCGACGTATTTTATATGCAATAAATATGTCGCAATATTCATTATATGATCTATAGGCAATAAAGGTTTGTTAAATTTAATGGTAAGAATGCTTTCTGCTCTAACCATGGAAATAAATTTACTTTCCTTGGTGCAGCGTCTCAAGACGATTAAAAATATTTATACCGCTAATATAAACTTTGGTTTATGACAACTGCGACTTATTGTATATGATATAAATATGTGGCAATATTGATCATTTGATCTATAGACAATAAAGATTTGTTTAATTTAATGGTAAGAATGCTTTCTGCTCTAGTCATGGAAATAAATTTACTTTCCTTGGTTCAGCGTCTTAAAACGATTAAAAATATTTATACCGCTAATATAAACTTTGGTCTATGACAACTGCGACAAATTTTATATGATATAAATATCTCGCAGTATTGATCACTTGATCTATAGGTAATAAAGATTTATTAAATTTATTGGTAAGAATGCTTTCTGCTCTAACCATGGAAATAAATTTACTTTTCTTGGTTCAGCGTTTCAAGATGATTAAAAATATTTATACCGCTAATATAAACTTTGGTTTATGACAACTGCGATTTATTTTATATGATATAAATATGTCGCAATATTGATGTATTATATTTTATATAGGGATGATATCAATCCAAATTGACGTGTCAAATATTTTTTCATCATTTGATCTACAGGCAATAAAGATTTGTTAAATTTAATGACAACAATGCTTTCTGCTCTAACTATAGAAATAAAGTTATTTTCCTTGGTTCAGTGTCTAAAGACGATTAAAAATATTTATACCGTTAAGATAACCCGATAGTAAAATAGTCGGGAAAAGACGTAATGCAGATATTATTTTTGATACACTCTGCTTGAGACGATAATTATTACATTTGAGTTGATTATTATTCCCGAGGTGTTTCTGCTTCTGAATATATTAATCTTGGCACGAGATCTTTTCTGATATCGCTAACGCTAACCGTTAACATGAGGGTCATTAAAATATATAATTTTATCTCATCTACTCTGACATATAAAAACTACTTTCAAACTATGAGTTGAATAGCTAGTCGTACTTTGTTCAAATCCCTTCATTTAAGATTCTTTGAGATTCATTTAAGATTCATTTAAGATTTATTTGAACTAGTAATAACAAAATGACGAGAGAAAATTTCACTTTGATGTAGGAGGAAATATGGGCGAATGAGAAAAAGCATTAAATTGTCGATTTTCAGAGAGTATAAGAAAAATATATATTACTAATTTTAGCATCGATAGTTCTCAGTTGAGGATAGATTTCGGCTGGTACTCAAGTACACGCTGCAAAATGTACATCGTCTGCGATTTGCTAGTTGCGTTTCAACGTACCTATGAATCAGCAAAATTATAACCTCCACGATCACGATTTCATGAAACTATTTCAAACACTTCGAAATTTATGATCAGGTGGAAGACGCTTATGTACGGAAGTTCGAGTGATCTTATTACTCGAACTTCCGTGGACAAAATCCTGCGTGTCATTTGTGTGCACGCACACTAAGAATCATAAACAGTTCTCCCACGTTTAACTGACTCACACAAAAGTCTGACGCATGGTCGTGTACGTAAAAGCCCAATGTGTAGATTCACACAAAGTGTGAGTATACATTCACACTTTCTCGCTTGAAGTGTGCATTTGCACAGTTCCATGACACGATCTTTAAACAGTCATGGCGTATCTAGTAGAGATTGGGCAGCGCGCATTTCAACATCTTTGGGTTTAATTTTTTTTTCCTCCTTTTAAATTTCTGGTTTAATATATTCTGTCTAATTTTTCTTTCAAACACATCTTAATTTTGTCTCTTTGAATATAAAACATCCTTTTTTCAGAGTATATTCGCTATTACTACCTACACTAAAGAATCTTAGATAACTTGTCAAAATAATTTATTACAAAAATACGTAACTAACTTTTTGTTAAGTATTAACGGATTATTTTGGCAAGTTATCTAAAATTATTTCATTCATTTAAATTCAGAACTTTCAAAAAAATGAGAAAAAGTAGAAGTATTTTTGGATTATTTATTTATTACGGAAAGGAATTTTATGGGCGCTCCAATGGGGTCTCCGGTTCTTTATATATATCTTCATTAAATATTTTGCTGTACCGTGCAAACTTCTTCCTAATGTATAATAAGAAATTACTTTATTCTTTAACTGAGACGAATACTGTAACTGCAACAACAATACCAGTGAATCAGCATATTTGCCCAGTGAAGTATGCAACAGTTCCGCCGAGGAAGTAAACAAAATGTCTCGCATAGCTCTTCCTCTAAGACGGCCGATAACACTATACACGTCTATTTACTCGGCCGTTAGAGAGTGGAGGTCATCAAATCAATATCGACACGAGCCAGAGAGTTCGCTAGCGCTCAGTGATCAGTCATCAGCGTGTAGTGCGGCGCAGACAGTGCGACGCAATTGCCGTCAGGCGATGACGAATGTCACTCAATTGTATACTAACGTAGTATAGAGATAGTGTCTAGATGCTTAATAGATAACTAAAATATAATTTTTACATTAAATAAATTAAATTATACACATGAGACATTCAAATTCCAGCCGCGGTTAGGAGTATATTGAATTCGAATTAAGTAATAAAATGTCACGACCATTGCGATTTTAGTGATAAATCTTTTTCGAAATAGTTCCTAATCTGATGTATGGAGATACTAATTAACATATTGTTTTTGTGAAATTTACACTAAGTCAAAATTCAATATTTTCGCGGGCACTGACATTTTTAGTGCGAACGACTTTGAAAAAGCGTCAGAATTGACCACACTTTGATTCATATTAATATCATCATTGTTACCAATTTCCTTTTGAAATTTTTCTGACATTAAATTAAAATGTAATTTAAAATAATGTATACAAAACAAGCATATACAAGAGCCCGTTTACAGTGGTTAAATTTTATTTAGATAGAGAGCATAGTGACGAATCATTTTAAAAAAACATTAGTTCCGTGAAAATAAATAGTTTAGAAGTTTGGTTTTCCTTGTAATTTCCTGAAAAATCTTTGCTCCAGTAAAATAAATCGTTTTTGCTCGAAAACTATGCCACAAAATTCCATGAAATTTGGTATGGAAGTAGAGTAGTCATGTGGCAATAGTGATTTTTGTGTTCATTCTTAGCTTCCGCTATTATTTGAAACTTTATATTAATTTTTCTGTTTTCATTTTAAAAAAATCACTGCCGTAAAATCTGTACAACTTTTTCTGATTTTCTTATGTTATTAAAAACTGCCTTAGAATTTAGGTGGTAGTCTAGATAAAAAAACTAGACTATCACCATATCCTAAGGCAAAAAGTGATCAATATTGCAATATCTTCAGAAATTAATATCACGTGCACCAAGTTGCTAAACACAGAATGGGAAATTTCTGTAACAATCGTAATTTTAGCAAAATTGTGTTTCTTTTAAAAAAGCGTTTAATTAATTCTAATATACAATAATTTAAAATTACTTGTCATGATGGTCTATGACCTAAAAACATTTTTTGGACCACTGTATGCACGTACACACCCACATTTAGTTTGCATTGCATAAGTATCATTCAACTGTTAAATACAAAACTTATAGTAATAGACATTATGAAATAAAATATTTCAATTTGATAAAATTTTTACCTTGGATAAGAATGGTCAGTCCAACTATAATTACACCAATTAGTATAGCAAACATCGCGAATATTTAAATTCACAGTAGCCGCGATACGACCGAGGTTCATCTCGGCACAGAATGACTAGAGGTGTTAAAACTGTATGGAAAATTGGAATTTTTGTTTGAATAAATATTTTCCTCTTTCTATTTGCTAATATGCGTCAACTAAGATTGTTTTTTTTTATCAAATTAAAGTATACTTGTTTGGAATGAAACTCCTAACCCTAGCGGTGTTTAAAAATGTATGGAAAAATTGAACCCATATTTTTGTTGAATAAACATTTTCCTCTTTTTATTTGCTAATATGCGTCAACTAAGATTGTTTTTTATCAAATTAAAGTATACTTGTTTGGAATGAACCTCCTAAACCTAACGGTGTTAAAAATGTATGGAAAAATTGAAACCATATTTTTGTTGAATAAACATTTTCCTCTTTCTATTTGCTAATATGCGTCAACTAAGATTGTTTTTTTATCAAATTAAAGTATACTTGTTTGGAATGAACCTCCTAAACCTAGCGGTGTTAAAAATGTATGGAAAAATTAAAACCATATTTTTGTTGAATAAACATTTTCCTCTTTCTGTTTGCTAATATGCGTCAACCAAGATTGTTTTTTTATCAAATTAAAGTATATTTGTTTGGAATGAACCTCCTAAACCTAGCGGTGTTAAAAATGTATGGAAAAATTGAAACCATATTTTTGTTGAATAAACATTTTCCCCTTTCTATTTGCTAATATGCGTCAACCAAGATTATTTTTTATCAAATTAAAGAGGAAATGCGCATTTTACTATTTTTTCTCATTTCAAATTAAAGTAAACTTGTTTGGAATAAACCTCCTAAACATGCCTTTCTTTAGCCATCGTGGCGAAGAATAAATTGGAAAAAGTAGATTTCCATGGAATAAATGTATACAATTGATAAAAAGTATCTGTTTAAATTATATATGAAAGACTGATCTATTTTTTCATATCAAAATCATTGTTCTACATATCCCAGAGTTTACATTACACTTGACAAAAATACAGATTTTTTTTTCAAAATACGCCCTCAATGATCGTAGACGACACTCAATAAGACAAAATAAGATCTTATTAATATTTCAACATAGGTCAGTTACCTTCGGAGAAGACTGCCATTAGTTTAGTTTCGAAGGGTTTAATGACTCATCCTAACCGAAACAAAGGTTCTTAGTCCTAACGACGTCTTAATACAGCCACATAAACATCGGCCCACAATACGACTGTCAATGCGGTATCGACATGGCAATTTACCTTGTTGGACTTCCATTAACTAATTAAACTCGGCGGACCTCTGGGCCCGCAAGTTAATTGGAAATTTTGGGCACGTCAAAGAATCCGACCTTCATTTTCATTTATATGAATATATACATATATATATATATATATATATATATATATATATATATAAATAGATACACACACATATATATACATACACACATATAGTGGTAAATTTAATAATAATTTGTCAAATTTATCAGGTTAAAGTAGATTTGAAATGGATTACATTACTATAAACAGTCTGAAATATGTCTGTGTTTATCTCTATTGTAATAAATATTCCCATTAATAACAAAACAGTATTGTTAATAGAATGTTAGTTTAAAATAATTTATTAATGTGTAAATGTCATAGGTATGATTAGATATAATCAATGTACCAGTGAATTTCTTTTCGAAGTGTTAATTCTCATAGTTCAGTTGTTACGGTTCCGTAGACAAATGGCAAAAACAGAATCTTATAATTTCGTTCTGTCCCTCTGTCTGTCCGCACGTCACAGCCATCTTCTTACTCGGAGACTATTGGCACTATATAAATGAAATTTAGATGGTAGGTGTCTTCTATGAAAGGCTATACAATGAAATAATGGCATCATAAAAAAATAATATTAGAGGTGGCACTCCATACATATAAATGAAGGATAAAAAATCCAGGGTTCATAGGGGCGTGAGGTATCGTTAGATAGATCTTAAAATGATATAGAGGTTCCAAAATAACTTTTTTATTTAAGTCAATAGTTGGTCCTGAAAAGTATGACACCCCCTCAGCCCCAAACTTTTCAATTAACATGTGTAAAATTCTGAAAACTAATAGAACTTAAAACAAACTTTCAACGAAATTAAGGTAATAGAACTCAAAACAAACTTTCAACGAAAATTGGTTTAAATAAGATGTATTATTTAGTTATTGAGATGTGGGATATTTCCAGTACCGACCGCAACAATAATTTTGTTTTTCACACTGCCTTTGAGAAATACAAACTTATAAGTTTAATATTGTTTGAAGTTACGGATCCCTTCGTGGGCGAATCCTACTGGCATCTGGCCGATTTTCGTAAGTTCTAATTTTCAGTCTTAGACAGACATGGCCTAAAACTTCACTGTGCAAACTTTTCATACATTCCTTATTCATAAACATGATACCATCTAAATTTATTTTTTTACTAAGTGGCCGCGGTGGCAAGTGTGAAATATATTGAACTTCCGCTTTCAAAAAAGGTCGATATACTCTTTAGATATATTTTAATATCTTTATTTATCGTGATATATTTTAATATCTTTATTTATCATTCAAACCTTGTTCTTCCTTCAGTTTTCCTTGAATCCTATTCTTTATTCTTATAAAAATATTCAATATATTTTCTCCTCTTTAAATCAAACAAACTATTATTTTGACATATATAATTATGTAAACTGTGGGGGTTTTTAATTTTTAGGAAACTACGAAATATATATTGTTAGTAGGGAATTCATAAATTCTTTTCGGTATCGCATAATATATCACTTACTACTGTTAACTACGCTTTTGACACAGGGCGCGACTGGCGGGTTTCACTTCCTATAACATAGATTGAGTATTTGGATGACCACACATTTTAAGCACATATTTTTTACGTTATATAACTCTACCAGTTTTACGGTTAAGCACTCACTACTTCATCACCAATCGATCGTAACAGTGGAATACCGAGATTCCAATATACTTAGCCAACACCAGCTGGACTGGATCGATGAATAACTAAATTCATAAACTTTGAAAAACACGAAAGACGGCTTTTTTATCTGTACTTCTTGCGCAGTAACGTAGATTTCGAATTATGTAAATGTTTAGTCTAGCAGTGACTGTAGCAGTAGCATAGAATATTGATTATTTGCTAATTATTACTAACAATAGGCTTCTACTTCACTAGACTGCAATCCTTGCATTTTCCTACTTTGCTACTTCTCTACTTTGCCACTATGCAACAATCTCATTGAAATAAACATACGCGTTCTAAACTTTCTTTTCAACGATTTAAAGAAAACAATCCGTCTTGCCACTAGTCTACATTCAAAGCTTTAGTTGCTTCGTGCCTTGGATTATGTACTGAGGTCATCCTCACTCTCGTTTATCCCAAACATAGTACCACTTAGATGATTACTCATTCAGAATCAAACTCCATAACAAACTGGACTTTGGTATCTGAAGCGTATCGTCATTTTGTATTTATTCCCTTCCACCACATTCTCCCCTCTTCTCATATCCTTCCCTATCCCTGTTGATACTTAACTTATTTACATTTGTAATTTTCACTGATAGTCTACGGCACTTTTCCATAATACAAAGTTTTCATAGTACACTTGTATAGCAGTAAATCATTTGTATAGCAATAAGTTTGTTTAATGTATAAGGTATATATACCTTGAAGTTTGCATCAATGAATTAATCCTATATCACTTTTCAGATACAAACGTCCATAATTCCATCTATAAAACAAAACTTCGATTTTGGAAGTGAATTTTATTTTCAATTTCTTAATTTTTTTTTGAGTAAGCAATATTTATACAGTAATATAAACATTCATTACTTATTTTCCGTAAGCTAAAAAAAGTCCTTAGACGGTTTCAAATTTTCCTTCTGCAAGGCAAATACGCGATCAACCTCAGCGAGACGACCACAGCGCCGCCAACAACACGTACTAATGAATGTAACATAACGATACACAAAGTATTCGAACAAAGTTATTAAGTATATGGCATGATGCACTTAATCATATTTGTTACACATAAATATAATACTTTTTAAACATTGAGACTGCAACTTAAAATAAATATTAGTGAAATAACGTGTCGTATATTAAAATCATTATTAATTTCCCCAAAGCTTCATTGTCCTACAATAATATGATACATAACGTTCATCATGTAGCTAACTTATAAATGAATATAGGGCATTCCAAAAATAACAAATATATATAAAATTGTCATGGGGTCAGAACGGCTGACGAATCACCCAAATACGTAATTTTACTTATCGTTTATACAACGAATAAAAACAACAAATAAAAAAGAGCTACGCTCAACAATCAATTTACGAATATATTGTCGGCAATAAAACAGTGCGCGCTCTCTTGCTCAAACTAAATTATGCGTGGGTAACATGGTATATTACGCGTGCTTAAGAAAGGTGATTAAATGTTATAAAGTACATTATACATACATATTCTCTAAACCGTATAAATAAACAAAAAGTAACCGTATCAGGTTGACACCGACCTAATCATCAAAATTGGTCGACTCGTTTCCAACTTCCCGCATAAATCCTAACCATTCCCGCACAGTGGATAGATATACACTTGCATTTACGGCCAGTCGAAATGACCTCCAGGGCGCACCTTTTCCCTTCATAAATCACAGCCGTCGCCCGCAACGCACCTCTCACCGCGGGGTCGATTTAAACAAACAATTACTTACACGCACATCTACTCGAAAGGCAGAAATATTTTGAAAAAAAAAAGTATAATTTTCCATTCTACAACATCACGTCATATCCGGTTGAGATCGAGTATTCAGATGCAATAGTAAAAACGAGACAGCACGCTCCAATGATGTACCTACTGCCATTCAACCCAATGCATTAAACTTTAACCATATTATCCCGTTTCATTCATTTTTAAAATTCATGTTTCATAAGTTTTACGGCTGTAGGTTTAAAAAAATTATGACAATTATAAAAATCGCTATAAAGTAGTAAAAAGTATAAAATTATTTTCCATACATGTATCTTATTAAGAGCAGTTTTTAACGCTATTGCTATATTATACATTTCTGTATCTTCATTTTTTCCTTCCGGGTTGCTCCCACGAAGGGTGCTCTGTCTGATATAGTGAAGATTCTGCAGTAACTAATATGTAAATGTAAATGAGTTATTAGATTTAGACAAAAAATAAAAAATAAAAAAAACACCGCCATCTATCAAACAATTACAAAATCACATATTCATGATGGTTGCTTATGAAAGACATAGATGTCGCTGTAAATTTATTAAATTGTAGTTTTTAATCAATCAATTAATAATCAAATTGAGCAATACAAATATGAACCATATGATGAAAATGCAAGTTTCGATAAAATCCATCCGGTGGTTTTTGCGTGATATATGCATAGACTCCTCATTGCCATTTTATTACAGGTAATATACATGTAGATTATTCAATATGAAGGAGTCTTACTTTTCCACTCTAACAAGAAAAGTATACGAGTGAAACTTGCACCACGAGGGTTCCGTATACATTTAGACATTTATAAACATTTAACATAACATTCCTATTAAACTATTTACAAAATTGTAATTTTTAGAACGAAAATATATTCCCTATCATAAATTTCATAGGTGCATATTTAAAAAAAAATTATGTGAACCGATAACCGAAAACCGAAAATCGTTAATTTATAGGTATATAACTATAAATTAACGATTTTCGGATAATATCTCTATCTATAAATTAACGATTAACGATTTTTTTTCCTTTACTTGCGCTGTGACACCTTGCTTCTTGCCAAATTTCATGATTCTAGATCAACGGGAAGTGCCCTATAGATTTTGATTTAATTGCGAGTGACAAAAATAGCCGTATTTTTTTATTGCCTTGAAACTTGATTTTTTTTTAAATTTACAGCTCCAATGATATTAATTTCACGCATTCCTGCGAAAAGGGTCTTGACACACAGATAGGCAGACGGACAGCGAAGTGATCCTGTATGGGTTCCTTTTTTTCTTTATGAGGTACGGAACCCTAAAAAAGAGTAAGAAAAGGTGAATTGAACAAGATTTTTTTTCCGCGACTATGGCTATAGGAAACAAATGAGTGGTGCAACTGAAATATTGTTAAATGCAAATGGTACACACGGCGATAAATGTGTAAGGCGCAACTCAAGCGTACGACTTTCCAATGACAAAAAAGTCGTCGCCTGCAAATTAGCGTGGAAACCTGTCATGTCAAATAATATTAGAGTTCAAGTTCGACACTATACGGATTCTATCACACGGATTATTTGACGACCGTCATTCCTACTAAAATTAACTCCAATTTCCCACAACATTTCAACATCAATAAATGTAGCTAACAAGGTGAAACACACTTTAGTATGTCGAAACAGACTTCAGTACGTCGCACGTGTTTTTGCTGTGACGCGTTTTCTTACTAATTTTGCAGACGAAGACTTTTTTGTCGTTTTAATATCGTCGGAAAGTCGTATGTGTGAGTTGTTCCTAAGACCGGCAACCGTTTAAGCATCAAAATATTAGCAAAAATCACCGGTATCGATGTTGGCAGTGTTCACATTATCGTAAATGACGTTCGTCGTAAGAAGAAACTGTAGTGAAAGGCTGGCAAAAATAGACGTAGCGTTACAGAAATAGAATATAGTTTTAAAAACACTGGTATTTTAAAATACAAGCATAAAAACCATTCGGCAATTGATAAGACAAAACATAAAATTTGTAACCATAACACAAAATAAAAATAAAGTAACTTCATTAAACGCGCATGTATATTTTCAACATATGATTTAATAATAAATAAAAATGTATGTATGTATGTATGTATGTATATAATGTACATAAAAAATGTATGTATGTACATAATCACTTTTAGAAATGTATGTATGTATGTATGTACATAATATACATAAAAAATGTATGTATGTACATAATCACTTTTAGAAACGATTACAAAAATTAATCAGCATTTTTTTTTAAATTTATAACCATTTACTAAATTATTAAAAATAAACTGTTAAATGATATTGATATTCGTACTGTTTCTGTCAAAACGAATGCCTTTTACGCCCTTTTCAAATTTTATGTGACTTTTCAACGATCTTGTCGGGCCTGCCAGGTTTAATGGATTAATATATTACATGTGGATAATGGATACAACGACGAACAATCTGAAGTTTTTTCCTCTCGCTGATTCAGAGTTCCGTAGAAATAGCATTTACAAGCTAGGGTGAAAAATAAACCGATTTAAAAAAAAAATTTAAAGATTCTCATTTGCCACAATGAGGATTTAAATAAAAGTTTTAAAGAGCTTATATTTTTAATTTTGCTTATTTAAGAGTGTCATTTTTATTCTTGTAACACCTGGGGCCCATCACTATATGGACTTTTGCCGGTCTCCTTTGTGCCATATAAAAGCAACAAGCGAAAAAATCGGTTCCTTTGAGTAACGAATAACCATCCGCTAAGTTCAGATGATATATACTCGGTCGGTTATTTTCTATTTCCCAAAAACAAAGCTATGTTAAAAGATAAACAATTTGATAACCAAAAAAATTTTCAAAGATGACCCAAGAAGCCTTCATGCCATGGCATGTATAGGAGTATAAATATATAGCAAACTGACGAATGAAAACTTTTTTGGTATAGAATTGTTTTTCACCTCAAATTGAAAAACGGAAGATCATTCACGTGTATGTCCGTCATGTTTTCTCAGAAACTGTACGACGTAGAAATGGGAAATTTGTAATAGTGGAACATCTTATTAACCCACACATATTGTACTAGCTACCTTTTTTAGAATATTCATACAAGAGATAAAGAGTGGTTAAAGAAAATAACATTCACTGTCAGTCTTATTATGAGGAAGGCCTTATTATGAGAAATATAAAAAAAAATTCATAATTTTAAATTGCATATTTAAAAAGGTATTCTAAAAAATATCCGAAAATAGATTAATCGACCACACCCTTGTTACCGAAACTACTAAAGAAAAAAAATCTGAAGTAAAAATGAAAAGAAAAGTATAGCGATTGTCCTAGATTTATAATTTTTAAAATATTACGCCAATTTTTACGCCTGGGAAAAATTAATATTTATAAATTGTTTAATAGAAGCAATACGTAACCTTTAAGGTGATAAATAAGATCCAAAAATTATTATAAATTTTTTTTCGATTTTCTTTGTTTTCCAAACTGTTAACATAATATTATTTTGACAGTTTGTGATATTATAGACATAGTTTTTTCAACATCATTTTACACAGACATAGTCCTTTAGACTAATCACTCGACGCGTTTTAAAAAAAAATATGTTTGGTGAAATTACTACATTTCCTTGAATGTTATGAAATGTTACAATTTTTGAGAGCGATTTTTACCAAAACGAAATACTAAATAATTTTCTTCAAAATGTTAATATAACATCGTTTTACACTGACTTCGTTATTTAGGCGAATCGCTCGACGAGTTTTTTAAATAAATTGAAACCTGTAATGTTGATTTTACAATTTCTGAGAATTATTTTTACCAAAACTAAACGGTAAATAACTTTCTTTTTCAAAATGTTTAACATCATTTTACATTCATTTAGTTTTTTGGACATATCGTTAGACGCGTTTTTTAAATAAAATGAAAAGTATGTTGAAATCACTACTTTTAGAAATTGTAAAATCAACGTTACAGAATGATTTTTACCAAAACTACACGGTGAATAAATTTTTTTTTTTTTCAAAATATTAATATAACATAATTTTTCATTGACGTAAGTTTATCAAACAAATCGCTTGACGGGTTTCTTAAATAAAATTAAGAAAGTGGTCCAATAACTTGTTCACTAATGTTAATTGTACAATTTTTGAGAGCGATTTTTAGCAAAACTAAACAGTAAATAATTTTGAAATGTTAAAATAAGTTAGATATTTACAGTTTGAATGATATATGAAAAATCAGTGAATTTAATTTGTATATATTGGATAACTACCTTAAATTTTGACAGGATAACTACCTTAAATATTTATAACTTTATTATGTAGTGCATTCACTGCATATGTTAGGATGTACTTTCATATTTTGCGTAAATGGACAAATAGACGAATGCTTCACAACAAAAATAATGTTGAAACGAATTTAGTAAAAAAAAAAATATGTATCTGCGTTTACCTGTACACTAGTCGGCACCACCCAACGTTGTACTGGTTAAGAAATTTATTTTGAAGATAGAGCAATCGCTTTGTGTTCTGAGAATTGGTGAGCTATTAGGCCCCACTCCATTTGCCGCTGAATCCGTCGATGAAATCAATTTATAAATTATTAAATCTGAATAGATGAAACATGATCGCAAAACCAATTATCTAACTATGGTTATTGAATGATCGTGAAACTAATTATCTTTCCAAAGTAGGGATGTATATAGAGTACCCATCAACCTATCAATCTATAAATTAATATATATGGTTGGTTAGACGTTCTAAAGTCGATTAATTATATATATATATATATATATATATATTTTTTTTTTTTTTTAATATCATATATAATAACAATTGGATAAACTAAAATACTATCACGTCTAACCATCAATTGGCAAATAAGATAAAACACAACTATTTACTTATTATTATCGCAACGACAATGTAGGCTACAATATTGCGGTCGTATTATAACATAAATATCGAATAATCAATTTTTCCGTATCCAAATTTTCAGTTTGATTAGTCAAACGAATTAATAAATTGCTTTCACAGCGTGACTATACAGAAGAGAATAAGAACACGTCGTAACCACATTAATAAATTGTCTTCTCAAATGTGAAAATATTTTTCACCACGTGATATTATACGTATGTTTTTTCCTTCCTACAATTAGAAATTAGTTAGGTGTTTACTTCAAGGAAAATTTCACTAAAATCAATACGAGAGAATATTTGCAAAACATACACAAACCATGCAGATATAAACATTCCAATATAATTTTCTCAACAAGTATCTGCTTGCAAATAAAGATAATAATATTACGTGGCAACAACGTGTTTTAGTAGCCTTGATGATCACCTTCTGTAGGAGGACACGACCAGGCACACCAACTCAGAAACCGTTTCCAGTTTCACAATTACATGCTTCCGAGGATGACATCAATCCAAACAGCAATCTTGCACGACACCTGTCACTCTATATACACGACTTTGATGGGTTTACTCATACAGTAGATTCAAGTTTCCCATATAAATGCTGTAACGTATTTATTATTATAAAAGAAAAAATAATTTTCGGCTCTGGGCGAAATTTGATTTCGCACCCTTTTCATGACGGTTCTAGTGTTTGTACAAGTAAACAAACTAATTCTAAATTTAAGACAGTAAACTCCCATTTTAGGCGAGTTTTAAAAAACACGTGCAGACAACTTTCATAATTAAACGCAACGCCAGCCGCAAAACTGATTTTTTTAAATCCATAATTTCATATAGAAATAAACAATGACAACACATTGTTTATTTCTTGTACGTTGCTAATCAAAGTAATCTACACATAACTTCATGCATACTTAGCGAGTTATCATGTGTAACCATAACTCACGTTTGGAACCTACATAAGCTCATGGCCTCCTGCCCCCACTCCTTTCGGCTGATAACACCCACTCACGACACCAGTGCCCAATAACGTCATTACAACAACAATGACGGCGTAAAGCGCGTCACGAAAGCCGGCGCGACGGTCGCGCTCCATTTGGCCCGTTCGCTGTAATCTACCCCCACATTATACACAGAAACGACCCACCCCCCCACCCGCACAAGAGAGGACTAATAATATTAGAGCCCAAGTTCGACACTATACGGATTCAATCGCCGTCCCACGGATTACTCGACGACCATCATTCCTACTAAAATTAACTCCAATTTCCCACAGCATGTTGTTCGTTCGAATTAAATTTTAGACATTATCACAAATTTCCATAAAGCGTCATAAAAGTACATAAATTAACGTCGATTTTGACTACTCATCGAGGATTTCAACATCAATAAATTTAGCTAACAAGGTGAAATTATGTGATGCTGACAATTACTGTTGTTTCAAAATTTCCAGATGGGCGTATATAAATAAGCACTTATAGTGAAAACCGCTCATATGAGATAAATATCAAAGCTACATAATTAAAAGACTATAAATTCACGCAAATACACACAACGATGAAACATCTAATTTGTTTTCCAAACGAACCGAGGGGAACAGTTTTTTCTAATCTAACTCGTATCCTCGTGGACTCTCAAAACTATGGCCCCAAATAAAAAAATCGCCAAAACAATATGCAAAGCCAACTTTCAATAAATTGTAAAACTAAAGTTTGTATAATTTTATGAAATCGTGATTAGCAATCTCTTTGAGTTTACGTAGATATTCATTCACAGCAAAGGCCGTGGTCTGCCTTAAGAACATCGGAGTTGTCTCCTATTTGGCTTAGTCTTTCTTACGATGGTTGATAGAGGTAATGAGAGACAGAGTATGTAATATAAATATCACTCGTAAGTGTACTCTCTTGTTCGGGTATACTCGGCCCGCCGTCGAATATACACGAAGCGCAGAGGCTTCGTGCGAATTCGCAGTTTTTCCCGACCGCAAACGGTACTATACTCGTTCGCCCAACATTCCACTCATTCGGCCGTACTCGGCCTACCGCGGAGTATACCAGAAACGCGTCAAACGGTTTGGCCGTACTTGGCCTATCGCCGAGCATAATGAAGTGCGTCAAGCTAGTGACGTGATACACACTCGCAATTTTTTGCCCTAAAAAAATGGACAAAATATGCCAAGAGAATTTTTCACTTCAAAAACGTGGTCCCAAGTAGCCCCCGTGCGAACTATGGCCAAAGAGATAGAATCAAAGAAAGCACATACATAAAAGAGATAGTTGCATTCAAAGCGCGACAATTACTTTCCTATTGAAGGTCCTTTTTAAAGCGGTAATAACATTACGAACGAAGTCCCAGCTTATTCAGTACTAAACTACATAAACTACATTTGAAGTCAGGGCTGGTGCGGCCTTCCACGCCGCCCTCGGGCCGTGCTCGAATTTCATCAGGTGAATAGCTAACTAAGGCGCGAGGCGGTCTGCAACAGTGCAGTGACGTCACCGCTCACCTGCCTGGACGCGCGCCAGAGTTTCGTCGCCGCGTCCGGTGTAACCAACCTTCGGGCGTTCCCTGAATAAAACCCAAAATTCTTCTGACACTTTCAATATTCCAAGTCATAATTATATCTTTAAGGAACGGATTTTATCTATTAAAATACTGGAAATGTCGAGTTGGTAAGAGATTTGGAAATTGCATTTTATAAAATCTTTCAAAGAAATCAATTACTTTTAATAAATTAATCACAAAGTAAATCAAGACAGTGGACAAAAATATACTAATAATTAAAGTGAACTCGCAGACGTAAAAGATCCATCGATATAATTAATTTGTACCTTTTTTTGACCCATCAGATAATTATTACGAAAATTAAATCTTAGTTAAATCGGGTTTAAATTGTCTATTTAAAATGAAATATCCCAACATTTAGATGCAAGAATCTCAAATGCCGTCGTCATTAACTGCCTCTAACGGTAAAGTCACTCAATTATTTCCCGGTCACCGAAGTTCAGCAATATGGCGCGCTAAAAAAATACAGTGACCAAATTAATTAAACGGCCATGGAATATCCCAATCGTAAACTAACGTAATGGCCACTGTCACAACAGGCCCAGTTACGACACGATTTACAAGCACGATGCAATTATATACATTCAAGTTTCCCAGACTGAAGGCTGTTTCGAAACACATTTTCGCACAAAACAACATTCCGCCTTCGGTTAATTGAAACTATCAAATTTGAACCAGAAACAAAGGAGTCGGCTAATTTCCGCCAATTGTTTAAATTAAACAAATTAACAACGCCCATGGTACAAATTATCAATATTGAGAGAAATAACACAAACCAGTATATCCAGTGAAAGCTTCTGTTGAATAGGCACTCACAAGATATATATGTAGTCTTGTTGTGAAATTGGTACAGCAAGCCGTCTTCTATGTGTTCAATGAAATTTTCCTGTATCTCGTCTCATTCTCGAGATGCGTTAAAACTCAACGTAAACTATAAGGTTAAACCTTGCGCAGTGTACCATAACGTCGGCAGCAGTACAGCACCATTAAAGCGATACGACGCGATGTGGTTGTTGATTTATAAACAAATATTTAATTGGAATTTTAATATTGTGTGAAATAAGTGTTATTTTACATAGAAAACATTACACTGGTAATTCAATGTTTTTCCTAAGTTTTTTTTCACTGAGACTCTGTTTACGATCACAGATCACAATTTACTTTGAATATTGTGGTGTCATTTTGTACAAGACTAACCAACCTTATGTCCGACGATGGCGAATTTTGAAACGGACGTTTATGACAATCCAACCTTCGATTTTCTTCTTATCGACAAAATACAAAATGAAACGTAATTCTGGATAAATTAGGAGGTTCAAGAAGAATAAGGTATTTTTAGAATTTAATTTATTAGAATAAAAGTAGTCGTTTTCGGAATCGATTAGAAAATTTAAAAAAAATTAAACTGAATCGACATCAAACCAACTGAATAAATTTATTATTCAAATGTCTAGTAAAACTCGCTGAGATTACAAAAAATATTGTAAATATACTCATTTGAAGCAACTTCATAAAAGTCAATATACATATATATATATATATATATATATATATATATAATCATAGAATTTCCAACTCGCTCACGCTCTTAACTATTCACGGTAAGTATAATAACGACAAACATGAAGCTCCATGTTGGACGATAAAGATTCTTTAATAAATAAAAAAAAACAGAAAAATTCACATACTGCTATAAAGTATCATTATGATTACTAAAAATAGCACATCATTAGTCAGTAAGAAGGAAAGTTACTATCCAAACCGTCTAATGTTTTTGGTTGGCTGAAGACGAACAACTGAACATTTAACTAGCAACATTAACCCTACGAGACTAATATACACTAATAAAGAAATCTCAGACAAAGCAAAAGGAAAAACAATATAATACATGGCCTCTCGTAGCGTGGGCAACTAAACACTCTCAAACTGAATGACGTAATTATCTCCATACCGTATATTCTATTCCTAGATGAATACAGCGGTAAGAACTAAAAAATGAAATTAATCATAATGTTTTTGTCTGCAAAAGAACTGTACTAAATTTTGTCCATTATGTTATTTAACAGAACACTTCTCAACTCGGCTGCGAACTTCAATCTGCGCGACCAGAACTACCACAGTTTTTGAACACGAACCGAACCGACTTACAATTTGAATTTGTATACAGTTTTCATCTGCTTACTATAAATTAAAAAATATTCTTGTTATTAAGGTAGGTTTTTATACGTCAAATTTTAAGCATGTAATGAAACGCTGAGGCCAAACCTATGCACAAATATGAAATTACTTATGGATTACATCATGAAAAGATACCGCCAGTATTTAAAGAAATAACTGGCTTAATGCGTTGAAAAAAATAGATTAATGTGTCTTATTATAGCTAATATTAAACAAAATACAAACCTTTACTAACAAACGTGGAAATATGTTAAAAAAAGTTTAGATTTAAGCATTTTAACATCTGTAAATCTCACTGACTACAATTGAATCTTAGGACTAAGTGAATTTACGTGTCAAAAACAGTTGAATACTAGTAGGATATACATCCAAGGGCTGTCATCACTTCCGTATGACTTCAAAAGTTTATTACTACAAGAGAGTATTGTGCATTCCCAAGTGAATTTATATTCATTGATTCCAGGCACATCCGACATACTGCAATACATTTAAGGTTCTATCTATCTTTATGATGTATCAACAGGCTCGATCGTCATTCCTTTTAAAAAAAATCATAATAACAATTTTCTAAACTTCCAACCTCTATTTTCTTGTTCACTGTCTATTACCAATTTCACTGATATTCAGAGTACATCAAATGTACATTTTTCCACCCATTTCGGAGTTTGGCATTTTTTTCAGCCTTACAGACTTACAGAAGTTGGTGATGTATGGAATCCTGTTAAAAAATCGGATAACATTTTATCTTCATGCTTATCCAACAGTAATACAAAAGAATAAAAAATAACACTCTCACCAAATATTTAACCAATCTTTAATTAAATTTTGTAAACACTTGTATTATTTTCTAGGTTGACGATAGCTGCACGCCGCCACCAGTTATGCCGACGCGCCGATTCCCACAACTCATTTGACACGAAAAACATCTCAAAATCCCGATCTTAACTAGAGTATATTTTTATCCAACGTTTGTGCCCGTTTTTAATTTTTATTAATTTTCGCAGGCCCCATCTAACTGCCAAGTGTTAGCGCCTTGTAACGCATATGAACAGCTGCTAGTGAAGACGCATGTATAATGTCGATAACCAATATCCGGGACGCTATCTTAACTTTGATCGACACCGAACCAAATATTCGATTTCGTATTGGATCGCCAAGCAAAAAAAGAACGTTAAATTTATTTTTAACCTCTATAATATAATTTTAATCTATTTTACATAATTATAATAAAAATAACAAAAATATTAATTTTTATGCGCAAGTTATGTACAAAATATTAAATCTATACGTGAATTTTACTCATTACATGGTCAAATCATCCCGGGTAGGGATAGTTTTGAACCACATATCATATACAGTTTTTTTCAGTTTCATAATTTGTATTACATAACATTAGAATTATAAATCTACTCAATCAAAGACTACGTTTAATAAGAAAATGATTTCTTTCAAGAACAATAACAGATTATATAAATTAAATACACCTCGACAATACTGGTGAGGCTGACTACTCACCATATATCCTGAAGATACAGGATCCTCGGGATATGGCCCATATACTGCATCGGCATGCCAATAAGATTTGGCAGTCACCGTCCACGCTTTACAAGAACTAAAGAATTTATTTAATACATTATTGTAGCTTTTTAAATCAAACCAATATGGTTTGATTTTTAAGTGAGCTTGATTTAGATGACTGAAATAATGATTGATTTAGATGATGGAAATTAATTCTCAGACCAATTTATTTTTATTAATAGTTATGCCGGTCGAAAATTGTATTAATTATAAAATTAATGTACGTTACGCCATACATTGTGATAATTATATTAAAGTAAACTTATTTTATGTAAGTGCGTTTTGCATTTTGCCAATGTACATCCAGGTGGAAAATTTCATTTCTCTATTTAAAACATACGTAGTGCCATCTGTTGACTCACATAGGTAAATCACAAGTTTGTGTAATTATCCACCGTGGTGTGTTGGGTTGACCACAAGTCATACGGCCGTAGGCGGAGTTACCCCATCTCGAATCCCGGCCGCTAATTTGGCGGAGTTGGACTGTTGTTCCAGGTGGCCGTAACACATTATACTTGTAGCAATAAATCCGCTACATTTATGAATTATGTACATTAAAGTATGAATATAAAATTTACAATAAAACAAAATAAAAGAAATAACTATGCACTTCTTTGCTTTTGATACAGTAACATAGGTATATTTTGATTAAGTTAACTAAATGCCAAAATTAAATGTTTTTTCTAGTTAATTAATTTTTTTTATTTTACTTATCAATGTTATTTTAACAGCTTTTACAGACAAACGCGTAATCATGTTATATTATCACTTCACTATCCACTGGGTTTTTTTTGCAAATATTTTCAGTGCACAGACGTGCAACGCTTATAGATTCTTTATATACGTAAATTATCTCTTCTAAATTATTTACAATTTAATTATTATTGCAGTAATGTGGTTTCTTCGGGTAATGTTAATTTTATGAACAACCTTGCACAACAGAAACTAAAGTCAGTGTCTTAGTAGGTTTATGAGAGAAAATCTTTATTGCAGCTCGCTGACAGTTTGCATCCGGAGATGCTTTATTATACGTGCAACAATTACTTTATGAGTAGGAATTGCTTGATTTAGATGATTTACGAAATTTTGAAAGGACATTTAAGAAATTATAAAGAGACGAACATGAATAAAGTCCTGAGAAGAAGAAATAACTCAAAGAAAATTGTCGATATAAATGTGTATGGACTTAATTATAATTAATTACACTCACAACTATAATTATTTACACTCGGGGTGAGTGTAAATAATTATTATTAGTCTTAGATGATAATTATTTACACTCATAATTAATTACACTCACAATAATAATTATTTACACTCGGGGTGAGTGTAAATAATTATTATAGTCTTAGATGATAATTATTTACACTCATAATTAATTACACTCACAATAATAATTATTTACACTCGGGGTGAGTTTAAATAATTATTATAGTCTTAGATGATAATTATTTACACTCATAATTAATTACACTCACAATAATAATACTCGGAGTGAGTGTAAATAATTATTATTAGTTTTAGATGACAATTATTTACACTCACCCCTTTTTAGACGGGATAGGCTATGATGGTACAAATCTTACGTATTTGATGTAAATTATATCCTCTCAACATAATAAGAAATGCCCTTTCGTGTGGTCCTTACTTACTTTGGCAAAAGCTATATGAGTATATCCGTGTTACCAGATTAATTGAAATCCAATAAAAAATAGTCAGACGACTGAAATCTCGTCAATTTACTAGCCGCTATTTCGGACAATGCACGAATATTCAGCGGTTAGTGTTAACCTTTCATCGATTACCCAAAAATGTATTTTGCGGTGTGTTTTCTATTCCATAATGTACTAATACCACTATTGCCATCTACTTATACGTATATAGAGTGCGGACTATCTAAATTACAAAAAGATGTCAAAATTACAAAAACATCTTCTTTAAGTACCCCAAAGATCCTTAGTACCCATGTAATAGATGTTTTTGTAAGTTTGCAGTTTTATTTATTTCCATTGTTCCGTGCCTTTCTGGTTTTTTAAAATATTTTTGTCATAAAATGTAAGTGTAATAAATATAAGGCATTTCTTGTCTTGTCACAAGCTACATTGTGAGGAATAGTCGTATTTAGATCGGGAAAATAATATTTTCTCTGTCGCGATTCGACTTTTTTTTCCTTTAATCTTAATTTTCTTTTCTTTTTTTATTATTATATACACATGACTAAAATTAAAAGAGCGCATGACTACAATTAAAAGTGCACCTAATTAAAAATAGGGTTTCCAACGATCGATGTTTCGGAATTACAATTTCGCAACCGCAACTAGATAAACCGTCTTAATATTATTTACCACTTTGATACATTATTTAAAGCACACTGTGTTCGAACTATTTGTAATAGTTTAATAGAAATACTACACAGGTTTGTAAATTAAAATGTTTAAATTTTTATATGAAGCTACGTGTATACGGATCCCTTTTGCTATTCGATTCAATAAGCTTATTTTCGTTTCACCCATATGTGTACTCGCATTAAAAACGAATCGATAAACACAAAAATAGGTGACCATATATGGAAACTGTTTGGAATGTCGTTTAAAATAATAAGCTTTATTAAAAATTATAATTTATTGTGTATGTTAATATGTAATTAAGCAATCTTCTAACAATAATACTTAAAATCATAACAAACACCTTCCACAACTGATTTCATCTGTGGATATCCTCTCCCTAATATAAATTAAAGTAATTCATATATTTTCATGAACGGAGGTCGAATATACAAAGAGCAATTATAATGACATTGAAGTACTAATGTTAATGATTAGTTAGCAATTCACGAATGTGGGAAACACAAACATATATCGATGAAAATGGAACCGACCTCATAAACAAAGTGAATACCAACGTTTGATTAATTTAAAGAAATACAATACAGCTATGTAAAATAATTTATAAGTATCCGCAACAACTATAAAGATAGTACCAAATATAGACCCAAACCCCAAAGCTTTATTCCGCACAAACTAAACCACTAGAAATACAGTAAAACACACAATCTTCCGAAGCAACAGCGGCTAGTCAGCCGGAAAGCACGCACGTCACAATCGAACAGCATCCCCGGGCGCATCCTTGGACCAACCGAGGTAGCGCGCGGTTGGGTCGAGGACGCGGCGACCCCGCGGGCGTCCCGCCCGGTCACGGTGCGTCACGCTCTCCCAGGCCCCCCTTTATCTTCATCATTTATCTACGTAGCCAGCTACTATAAACGTAATGGAAATATTGCGCTTTATCTCATTTGCATATAAAAAATCTGTGACGACATCAACATCACACACACGTTAGAGTATTGCGTCATATGTGTATGTTTAAACAAAAATTCAAATTAGAGCCAATAATGTCAAATACCAAAATGTGTCAAATTGATAACATCCTCCATTTTTAATTCGGGTAATAAATAAATAAAAAAAAATATATAATATATATATATATATATATATATATATATATATATATATATATATATCATGCACTGACTATGAGAGGAAGAGAGTAAGAAAATGTGCGCGCGCCTGCTCTCCCTTGCTCCTACAGTGTGATACAGACAATAGGCTTGCATTGTGTCTTAGATATAAGAAACATAACTGGCTATGAGAGAAAGAGAGAAAGAAAATGTGTGCTCGCACCTCTCTCTCTTGTCCCTACAGTAATATACGAAACGTAACTCTCTCTCTTTCTGTCTTCACTAGCTTATATCTCCCTCTCAACTTCCGTTCGCCTCGCCCGATCACACTTTTCGTAACGCTCTCGTCACGCATTCACCAGCTTGCTCTCCAAGTCAAGCGTGCGTAAAGAAGTTTTACTTCAAAAAATATTTTAAACCTACCAATTTCTATAAAAAAAAATTAATTTATATTATTTTATCATTATTTTCATTATAAATCAATAGTAACAATATTTTTAGTACAATTACTTAGAATGTATATATAAAACACAATAAATGTATGTATGCATGTTCTTTATATGCTCCTACAATTTTCAACTGTGGGCACTTATCTAGTTATAATTAAATTATAGGATCGTAGCAATAATTAATTTCAATCAAGCATTATTGTTATGAACGAACCGAGAGCATATACTCGTAAAAATCAGGCGAATGCATCAACAAGAGCAACCTGTAGCATTTCCATATCCAGGCCCCGAAACCGCGAGCGCAACCGACGAATACGAAGCTATGAACTGACTTGACCTCTTTGTAGACATTACTGTTAGTCCGAAAATTATTTAATACTATAAAATAGAATATTCCGTTTACGACAGCAAATATTTTTAAAGCTATAAACTAGGTATTATAAGCTATAAGCGGGAAATCTATTAAGAAAACACGTCGGCTACAGCGCGATTATGAAATTCGATTTGTTCACAAGGCGACGAAATTATTACACGTATCGGAATGTACGAACCCTTGTTTAATTAAAGGAAAGTTTTCTCTGTCTGAATCTGAAATTATAACTAAAACCGATCTAGTTAGATAATGCCAAAAATCATGTACGTATTAATGTTGGCTCCATGATTATAGTAACACGGTCCAGTAGCTGTCAGCCCCAGCCATTATCAAGACATGAATGTGTAATCGTCACGACATACTGTTGTAAGTTTATACCGGGACTGTTATGGTCTTAACGTAATTTTAATCTATAATATTATCTCGTACACCAACACCTTATAAATCTGTTTATAGCGCTGCGGCTCACACTGAAATATAGCAGATAGCGGTTAACGCTTTGTTGTTTCCTTCAATTACGAAATTACTCGTAAATTTGTTGCACAATCCTTCTAACGTTTATATCGTTTAATATTTAACAGTTAAAAGTCAGAGAAATTTTTGTATGTTGTTTTACAAAATATTAAACAGAATCAATTTCTGAATCGTAAAGAAAAACGGAGTAGCTTCGCAAGATCGTGCATGCACTAGGAAATATGTCGAGAAACCCTGTATTCAAGAAGAAAAAGTTGGTAAGAGAACAAATGAGGAGCATACGTTATTGTATTAAGCAGAGACAATTAATAACCAAAAACGGATTATTACTGAAAATAGTAGTTCTATAATTTCCTAACTATCTGCGATATCTTGTAATTTTAAACAGTTTATAACCTAAAACAATTTAATAATGGCTTTATTGCGACACGTGAGACTATAAATAAAAATGACAAAATTTTTATCCTGGTTTTGAGAAGCAAATATTCGATAAAAATTAAAAACAACTCATGGGAAAAAAGAAATTAAAGGTGAAGTATATACATTAATATTATTTTTTTACTAGTAAATATTAATATTATTATTAACTAGTAAATATTAATATTATTTTTTAACTAGTAAATATATTCCCTAGAATACATTTTACAGGCGTACAAATGTCGTGAATTGCCCCAAAACTATGAGCTCATAGTTTCAACCTTTGTTAACATTTTATGGTACACAACGTAAACTTCTAGTAATCATGCCATGTGGACATTTATAAAAGTACCTCTAGACTATGTCATTTCAAGTTTCTACGTTGGACGGTTTCTGAGAAGAGATGGCTGTGATAGAGTGACAAATGGAGGGACAAATGGGTGATTTTTATACGGATTCCGTTTTTTTCCTTTAGAGGTACAGAACTCTTAATAAAACAGATAACAATTTTACTTGAACAATTTTTCAGATTAATTCAATTTGTAAATAAAAAAGAAAAAAAAAATCATCAGATTAGAGTGAAGGCTTTTGATTATATTATCCCATCCTCACAGCACGCAAACTAGTATAAGTTCGAAATGCGAAACTGGACAAGTCATTTAAATTGGAATCAACGTAATTTTAATCTATAATATTATCTCATATACATTGGTGCAACCAAACGAAATTCAGTACTTCAACACGACAATAATTGTTCCAGACTTTCACACGTCATGTTAAAACGTCAGAGTAGTGCTAGTCGTCATGGTATTACACAATCAAAACATAAATAGTTACTGACGCGGTTTAAACATTCCAGAAAACAACTGTTGCAAATAATTATTTTTGAAACTAAGGTTCTCCTCACCTGTCTCACTGAGTGCACGCCACTGCTGGCACGGACAAACAGATGATTTTATGAAACGCCTTGTCAGAATATAGTTTTAGACACCGAGTCACTGCTCCGGAGTGTGTTCAGAGAAAGTCTGAAGTAGTCAATGTATTTCTATGTGACAAAGAAATAAATGCAAAGGGCTGCTTCTTCTTTTTTAAAAGAAAAACAAAACACCTGATGGTTATAAACTAAATTATTTATTTCTGAAACTTTACTGCTCTCTTAAAAAGCACATATAATGATTTTCTTGTATGAATCTGTTACAGCCAAAAACAACAAAGTTATATATTGGAGCCATAGCCAATTGCCAAGCATTGTCAATGTCGACAAGTCATGGACATCCCACGTCCTTTCCGACACAAGAAAAATAATTAAAAGTAACACTAATAAAAGTTTTTGAAGAAAAATAAAATTCATACACGATTCATTCCTGGTTTATACAGGAGTGAGCTAGTACATATAAAAAATCAGTGCCACGTTAAACATAATAAAAAGTTATTTATAACCAGTATGTACAAAGGGGTCACGATCAGATATATCAAGGGTGTAGAGGGTGGCGGGTTTGCAGCCTATCGCACAAAATGAAACACACAGGGAAAAGTCTTTTACTAATGAACTATAATCAAATATCGTAATTTTGATTATCGCGAAATGTAAAACGTTAATTAGAAGGCCGTGAGCTTATTGACTTTCGGTCTTATTGGAGTGTTGTAAAATTTAAAAGTTGCAAACGGTGTCACAGCGATATAAAAAGCATATCAATAAAACTATTATAGAAATCATATGGGACAAGTTTGTGGATTAAACAATTTTAGAAAATTTTGTAACAGGAATTTCCCGGGGTGTTATAGGGAGTTTATATGTCATAAGGATGTCAAAGATATGCTCAGAGCCAAATTAACTGTTTTAACAACTGTTGTTTTAACAATCTGCTTGTATAAATTAAACGATTTGAAATAGTCGAGGTTGTCGCGGTGCAGTTCCGCTTAAGAGTTCAAGCTAACATATGTTACTTTTATCCAGGGCAAAAGTAATTTTAAGAGGTAAATATTATCATTGTGCGGCATTAAGTAAAAAAAGAAGCCACGGGCAAAGCCATTTAATAAATAACTCAAAATACGGAAAGTAACGCAATGCGAATAGAAAATAAAATGCTAGAGAATAACCAATAAAAATATTTCAATAATTAGCTTATAAAGCATTATGCGGCTTGAGACAAATATTTAACGTAAACACTGAGAACGCACTCGGCAGAAGACAAAAGGTCTTCACGATCATCTTAGGATGAGTGAGGTCAGTGCAAGGTGGGTGCCGAGAATGCTTATTCTGCCTTAAAAACAACACCGCGTGGAGTGTTCTCGCGTTTTTGGACCTCTGTAGTGAAAACAAGGATGAATTATTGAAACGATTTGTTATCGAGAACGAAACTTGGATTCATAAATATGAACCTGAATCCAAACAGGACTCCACGCAGTGGCATAAAAAAGCCACACCATCACTCAAGAAGTTTAAGGTGCCACAGTCGGCTGGAAAAATCATGACTGCCTTTTGTGACTCAGAAGGGATCCTGGCGATAAAGGCGTCATCATAATCGAAGAATACTATGCTTCAATCCTAGAGCAGTTGAAAGAACCTATCAAAAAAAGAATGGTAACCCAATTCCACGAACTTGAAAACGCCCCCTTGTATAATCTTAAAAAGACGTGTCAAATTAGTTCAACTCAGTACCAAATTGTCCTGAAAGGCCTTATACACTAATCCTTTATAGAATTCCTTAGGATATCTCCGTGGTCCTTCATTAGTTCCATTCCACGCGATTTTATTTCAAACAAAAAAAATTAAATTCAGTCAAGCGTTTCCGAGTTACGGCTGGGCATACATTAAGAAAATACATACGCTTCAGATGTCGGATATGTTGTTGGTCGTTAAAAATGTATCTAAGACATTGGTCAACAGATTGCTCTGAAACGTCGAATGTTATTATGTAATGTTAACAACTGACGTATTTTAATTTTAAAATATGTTTCCCATTGTCTTATTTACTGGTTTTATATTTGCCTAGGTCAC
This sequence comes from Druceiella hillmani, assembly GCA_039881145.1. Classification (NCBI taxonomy): domain Eukaryota; kingdom Metazoa; phylum Arthropoda; class Insecta; order Lepidoptera; family Hepialidae; genus Druceiella; species Druceiella hillmani. Next base: position 37,223,665 of record JAYKKI010000009.1, on the reverse strand, counting down.
CAGATTTAAGATGAAGACCAAAACTTCCAACAAATGAACGTAATATATTGTAATTCAAATGTCATCATAGTGAATAAAAATTAACGCGATTCATTTCACTTTTTTAACATTAAAAAACATCCCATAAACACTTAAAATTTTTAAAAAATACGGCATCAACGTGTCGCATTATAATGATTAATGTTTTCTGAATATTCCAAGAATTAAATATTTTCTAGTGCGTAAAGGACTTTCATAAAAAATATAAAAAGATAAATTTATAAAAAGTCTAATCAAACAATTATTAAATTTCGTAGCTGTAAAGAAATTATGTTTACATCGGAATAGTACAAAGAACAAACCATAAAGAAATGTTTCGTATACCACTGACGGGTAGATTCATAAATGCGCAATATACTTATGCGTGTATGGCGTTTTTATTAACCCAAATACTACAAGATGTTCTTGTGCAGGTAAATTTAAATAAAGAATCCTGATAAATTTGAGGTAAATACTATCGAAAAACGTTCAGTGGCGACTTTACAGTCTGCAAGCGGCAGTTAAAGCTAACATCTAAGGCAGGTTACGAAAACAATCGTCAAGGTCACAAATAATGCATATCAGGCTAATAACAAAGGTGCATATTGCAACTGAGCAGCATAATGAACAACTGTAATGCAAATTAAACCATGTTACTTCCGTTATAATATTGAAAATAAACCTTGCTAAACGACATATGGCCTTAGAACAATTAACACAAAACAGTAATTCAGTATTGCATAGGTAAATATATGTTTTTTTCACAAATGCAATTAACACAAAACAGTAATTTGATATTGCATAGGTAAATATATGTTTTTTTCACAAATGCAATTAACACAAAACAGTAATTTGATATTGCATAGGTAAATATATGTTTTTTTCACAAATGCAATTAACACAAAATAGTAATTTGATATTGCACAGGTAAATATATGTTTTTTTCACAAATGCAATTAACACAAAACAGTCATTTGATATTGCATAGGTAAATATATGTTTTTTCACAAATGCAATTAACACAAAACAGTAATTTGATATTGCATAGGTAAATATATGTTTTTTTCACAAATGCAATTAACACAAAATAGTAATTTGATATTGCACAGGTAAATATATGTTTTTTTCACAAATGCAATTAACACAAAACAGTCATTTGATATTGCATAGGTAAATATATATTTTTTTCACAAATGCAATTAACACAAAACAGTAATTTGATATTGCATAGGTAAATATATGTTTTTTCACAAATGCAATTAACACAAAACACTAATTTGTTATTGCACAGGTAAACATATGTTTTTTTCACAAATGCAATTAACACAAAATAGTAATTTGATATTGCATAGGTAAATATATGTTTTTTTCACAAATGCAATTAACACAAAACAGTAATTTGATATTGCACAGGTAAATATATGTTTTTTCACAAATGCAATTAACACAAAACATTAATTTGATATTGCATAGGTAAATATGTTTTTTTCACAAATGTAATTAACACAAAACAGTAATTTGATATTGCATAGGTAAATATATGTTTTTTCACAAATGCAATTAACACAAAACAGTAATTTGATATTGCATAGGTAAATATATGTTTTTTCACAAATGCAATTAACACAAAACAGTAATTTGATATTGCACAGGTAAATATATGTTTTTTCACAAATGCAATTAACACAAAACAGTAATTTGATATTGCATAGGTAAATATATGTTTTTTCACAAATGCAATTAACACAAAACAGTAATTTGATATTGCATAGGTAAATATATGTTTTTTCACAAATGCAATTAACACAAAACAGTAATTTGATATTGCACAGGTAAATATATGTTTTTTCACAAATGCAATTAACACAAAACAGTAATTTGATATTGCATAGGTAAATATATGTTTTTTTCATAAATGCAATTAACACAAAACAGTAATTTGATATTGCACAAGTAAATATATGTTTTTTCACAAATGCAATTAACACAAAACATTAATTTGATATTGCATAGGTAAATATATGTTTTTTTCACAAATGTAATTAACACAAAACAGTAATTTGATATTGCATAGGTAAATATATGTTTTTTCACAAATGCAATTAACACAAAACAGTAATTTGATATTGCATAGGTAAATATATGTTTTTTCACAAATGCAATTAACACAAAACAGTAATTTGATATTGCACAGGTAAATATATGTTTTTTTCACAAATGCAATTAACACAAAACAGTAATTTGATATTGCACAGGTAAATATATGTTTTTTCACAAATGCAATTAACACAAAACAGTAATTTGATATTGCATAGGTAAATATATGTTTTTTCATAAATGCAATTAAAACAAAACAGTAATTTGGTATTGCATAGGTAAATATATGTTTTTTCACAAATGCAATTAACACAAAACAGTAATTTGATATTGCATAGGTAAATATATGTTTTTTCATAAATGCAATTAAAACAAAACAGTAATTTGATATTGCATAGGTAAATATATGTTTTTTCACAAATGCAATTAACACAAAACAGTAATTTGATATTGCATAGGTAAATATACGTTTTTTCATAAATGCAATTAAAACAAAACAGTAATTTGGTATTGCATAGGTAAATATATGTTTGCGTTTTCAGATGATCGTAGGCGATTTGTTGCAATAATCGTGATCACGAAAACAATGAACTCTTGAAAGTTAATGAAGAATATATAAAGAATATACTTTATTATTCTTTAAGTGTGTCTGACACCTCAAAAAACATAATTGAATATTCTTTATTCTTAAAAGAAATCCCACATTGTCTTGAGTTGAAAGAAAATGCAATTTTGAGATTTAAATATCTATTTTGACGTATTTTGAAATTGTTTCAAATTGAAATTCTACAAACTCACAAGTAGAAAGAGATAATGAAGTAAGGAAAAGAACCTTATTTCTTTAAATTTCCATCTTTTCTTAGTGAAGAAAAATTGTAAGTCCATAGAAACTTAACAAAAAGAGAAGATTAAACTAAAAACCAAAGCTTTTACATGATTTTATCGAAGCATGGTGCGGCTCACTCTAAACAGTTTTGCTATACATACATAAAGAACAATTTTCTCTAAATTAATCATAAGCTTAGCGTTAAAGCCTGGTGGTGCCTGTCTGAACACGCATAAATCCGTAATTTTCGTAATTTTCTAAACCTCTTGAAATAATTAATTCTACTCAACCAAAATTATTTCGGATTATTTTCGGATTTTTCATGATCGAAATACTAAAGCGCGCCAATGTGGCCACGTTACTTCAAAATTTAACGTTTCCCAACCTAGGCTTGGATATGAAAAATGATCCGAAAAATTTACAAATAGAGGAAGTATGTTAAAATATTTGTTAACATTTTCCAATATATCGATTAAAATTAAGATTTTCATATAAAACATCTACCATTAGCAGATTAGCCATGATTTAGGAACCCGTCGAAATTTAATTTCAAATTAGTTTAAATATTTCTAGTTTTATGAATATCAAGCAGTTTGTATATCTGAATATATCTTTCATATGTTATTTCTCAAAGGTGTTTTTGTCGGTCCGCCATATCTTCTTTCTATCAAGACTACTTTCACCGCTAATGACGAAAAATAGACACACAATTCAAAACCATTTTATTTATTTTGTAATATTTTATATATTATTTCTAAAAAATTTCGCTATCTATTGACATTCTGTTTAACTAAATATTATATATTTTTCCCCTTACTAATCATATTAGATATTATTAAACATTTATTACGCTAGAAAGTTAATTTTAGTAACGATTTATGACAAATAAAACAATTTTATTTGAAATAGAGCACGGAACCCTCGATCACGAGCCCAGATATGAAGACTGTTTAACTAAATAAAATACCTTTCACTTACTGACTTTCACATTACGAGTATATTACCATTTAGTGATTAGCGAATTATTCGCACGGGCCAACTAGTAATAATTTATTCTAGAACTAAATGCTGGCCAAAGTAAGGTAATGAGTAAAATCACCTAGACGATGTGACCTACTGTCGTAGGTGTGAATGCAAAATTATAAACGCAAATAATACGCTGACGACAATCGTACTTTAAAAATATGTTTAAACAAGAAGGACGCGAACATCGACCAAAATATTTCGGACATCTCACCTTGAAGAAATCGTTTAGAAAATACACATACGAGGCCTATTACTTTTGTCATCTCTATCTGCTTTGTAATGACACTAATAATAAAGTTGCCGCATTGACTGTCTGTACATATACTTTCAAGCTTTAAACGTTTTCAGAAGTAAACCAGTTCAAATAATGGCCGTATGGCTAGAGTTAGTTTATTTTTTGAGGTTGACGAGGAACTTTTATGTAATTTCGAATAATAGTATGTAAATATCTCTCGCATTATATCTTTGCATTTTTATCGCACTGTATTAACTGGAACCTAAAATATGACGAAATTTATGCGCAACGATCATTTCTTTCGTAATAAGTATCGTGGTCGTTAACATACCATGACCGAATTATGCTAAAAGACCACAAAAAATATTCCTTTTATTATTACAATTGTAGATAATTATTTTGAACACGTAATTTAGAGGCCAGGCAGCTCGTTACTAGGTGGCACATTCGGACAATACTGAATCGTTATAATTATTAGCAACATCTACCAAAATGTCTTATCCATAAGTTTCCGATCTATCATTGAAATGTATACCACTGAAAACCATATTTAGAAGCTTTAAAGAAAGCTAAAGCCACTATCCTATGGTGCCACATTAACGCAACTCGCAGCATTAGAAGCATCTTGCGGCATCAGAAGCATTCTTCCGTGACTAAAGGCATTTCAAAAGTGTATCATATCAACACGCGGATGTAACAACCCATCGTTAAAGCATTTGGTTAATCAAGGGTCTTATTAAAGTAGTTCGATCTAATACATTATGCTTATGCTTCAAGATTTAAAAAAAATAATGTGAGACGCCAAAAAAGTGGTATGTAAGCTTACAACGATAATAGGTAATATTGTTAACCCACAAGGAGAAAAAAATTAAAGCAATTTCTACAACGGTGCCCAATTTCAACTTGATTGAAAAATTAGTTGCTGAGAAAAATATCCATGACATGCGGATAGACAGACACCAAAGTCTCGCCACAGGGTTCCGTTTCATCTTTTAGGTACGAAACCCTAAGATTAAGGAGATGAGGGAACACTTCTAAAACACGTATGAAAATAAAATTCTTGTCCCAAATTTTATATCTTCGAAATTTACTAGAAATACCTTGTACTGGTTGTTTATACTGGTGAAATTTAAGAAAACTTGTCTCCAAAGACATGTCATTTAAAAGAAATGGAACTGAACATTTACGCACGTTTTACACCAAGGTCAATAAGAAAATTACAACAATAATGTTCGTGATGTAATTGTCATATTCAATTAACAATTGTTTCGTTGTACTTTACATATTTCGTACAAATAAATTTATTATAAAATGGAAAAGTGCAAAATATATTATCGATCTTTGATTTTCTTTACGTCATATTATTTTAAAATAGTTAAAATAGTTATTATTTTAAAACTTGTCATCATTGGTTATTTGCACGATTTTGTATTTCGCCGTGACGGATTTACGTCTATCGTAAATAACGGAATAGAACAGAGTCAAATGTTGAGCATTCAATACTAAAACGTAACAATTTTTTTTAATACGTACATTCTTTATCAAGGCTAGCAATTTCTTTATCCTAATCCGTTTACGCTCTCCCAAAATAGTTTCAGTGAAATGCATATATTATGAGCAAGGGACAGACAAAAATTTATCTGTAAAGTGTAATGCTAGACCCAAACTTACATTTGTACATCAATATCTACAAATATATGCAGCAGATACATCTGTAGAGTGTAATGCTAGATATTGAATATATTTGGCGTTAATTTTGTAGAAATTCATTGTTCACAATTAAATGAAACTACGTGATGTAGCATTATTTCTACTTTCTTTAAGTTCTTTACCACGACCTAGGTTTCGTTATATTACAACATCTTCAGGTGGGCTATTAGCAATATGTTGTAATACAACGAAACCTAGGTCGTGGTAAAGAACTTAAAGAAATTAGAAATAATACTACATTTTATATCTATAGTTTTATTTAATTGTGTAATGCTAGAGCCAAACTTACATTTGTACATCAATATCTACAAATATATGCAGCAGATACACTAATGCTGATTTCTTCTGAACTCTAATACAATGTTGACATTTAGTTCTTTTAACATTTGTGTACTAACTTTATGTATTTGATAGTAGTTAATTTGTATGTCCTCTCATTTAACCTTCAATTAAATTATGACGCGACAATAAACTAAATAATAATAAGCATGTCGCAGTGCCGTAAACTTGAGTTTGACATTCAATCTAACCCTTTAGGCGCACGTATTTATGAAGAAATACATTAATGAAATATAGATATTTTTGACATGATTAAAAATTGTTATATGGTTCCTTCAATTTTTCACTTTATTCATATTCAGGTTGACGCAGCGAATAACCTGTATGAATAATACACACGTTCTTTTTTACACCTTTGTATTCGAGTCCCTAATACGTAAAATGATCCCTGTTCAGATGTAAAACTTGTGAACAAGAGGAAAAACTAAAACCCAACTACGGAAAAAATACCTGAAAGCACGAAATACATACATGCCTGTGAAATTCATAGCCCTTCAGAGAGCAAAACCAAAAATTACGTGTTAAACCTTAAAACACACAGTGAAATATATAACTATATTTTCAGGTTTTCAGTTCTTGAACATTCTCCGAGAACATTTTTACCTTTTGATAAGGCGACAACGCTGTTTCGATTTTTAAGCAAATATGTTAAAACCTTATTGCCAACATTTTCTCCTGTTGAGAATATCTCGTTACGATTTATTAAGAAAGTAAAAAACACCATGCCATAATGGTTGACAGAATTTCGATGCAATTTTGATTATCATATATTTGAACAAAATTAGAAAGTCAACATTATGTTCTAAAATTTCAGAAATATTGAAAAAAAAACTTAATTCCACATAAAAACGTTTAGAGTTGATGCAGACTCTATGACGATGCGGAATATATAGAAACTGTCAAGCGAATCGTACTACTATTATACATACCAAACCGAATTTAATTGACGTTTACCTCCATTTCCAGCATCACATTTAGCTCCATGTACAGAGAGATCACTTTTATTTCATGATTCATAACCCGAGCAATGCAAGCTCAACAAACGTCGCTCGAAATGCCAACATTTCGACTCATCGACCATTTTAGTTTGTGTCAACCTAACGTTTATAAGACGGAAATAAGTACAACTAAAATGGGCATTTGTTTTCACCATCCCATATTTTCGCCTTTTAGTAAATGATAATATTTTAGTTCATTTGCAATACACGATTTTTTAGGGTTTGGTAATAAAATAAAGAAACCTTATACGGAGATCTCGATGAAAACGTAGCAAAATCTTCCAAAAACAAGTTTTAAATGTATATCTCCATACATATATACCAATGAATGAGGTATGATTGGATAGGTCTTTTAAAATGAATATTTGAAGTTCCATTTCCCATTCTTAAGTTTCCATACCCCAAAAAGAAAAATAGAACCCTTATAAGATCACTTTCGTGTCTATCCGTCCGTCTGTCACTGATGTGTATCTTAGACACAGCTTGACATAGAAATGACACAGACACAGCTTGAAATTTTTTTTTATTCTTTAAATAGTGTGAGATATTCTTTTAAAGGGCTATTAGAGGGAATATGCAAAAAAGTGCCCTCTCTTATTTCCGAAACTGCTCAATCTAAAGTTATGAAAAATACAATTCTCGAAATAAAATTTTTGCATCACATTTTTAAGCTTTTGAAGAATTTAGTAGACAATATATTCAGGTAGTGAAAAATTAATATTTTAAAAGAATTTATGTACCCTTAAACATTTATAATATTCAAAATACGCACGGAACCTTCGTAGTGTGAGTTTTCCTCGTACTCGACAGGTTTTTCATTCCCAAGGTTCATTTGCGAAATATATAGTTTGAAATTGCGGTGCCATATATCACCACAATCTAACTTTTCAATCATTTTTTCTAAAACTCTGAAAAATTTAGACACTAACTAAACATTTAAAAAAATTATTTCATCTACCTCACATCAAAAATTTCAAGAGATACCGACAACTACGTAACTCTGCTGCGTGCATGTCCCGACACGAACTTGGCCGATTTTATTTTATTTACATTATCAATAACTCTGTAACGTGCCTACACAAATTTCCCACTGAAGACTTAAATTTTATACGGGGGCGCATATTTTCCCGTAAAAGCATTTTAGAGCATGCGAAAAATGCATTTGACATTCATTTATGGAGGGGTCTCGTATCCTGGCGGATGTAAGAAACCATCACCGATAGCATTTGATATATCGAGGGTAACATTAACATTTTCCTCCCAAGCATAAACGTCCCTTCTCCAAACTAGTTACCTACGATTCTGCCTATACTCGCACAAATGTTGTTATAAACATATAAATAGGCGAATGTCACTAAGAAAACTTGCGAGAGCTATTATTGTGCTAACGTGGTGCAAACGGCCAAGATGATAGTGGTCTTACCTTTGGTTACGACTTTTTCACATTTCCAATATCTAACCACATTATTTATTGAAAACACGTCAGCCAAAGGTAAAGGATAAAAAAATAATAAAACGGAATATGCGCAATTGTGGCAAAAGTGAATGATATCGTTACCGTCAGAAATTTATTTAGTTCCATTGTATAGAATTACACGTACACAGAACGTTCAGCGGCTCTTAAATTTCTTTAAGGAAATTGAGAATAACCTTTACTCATAAATTTCGATAAAGACCCAAGGAATGATTATTTTTGATAAATTTATTGCCTATTTTCTCTTCCCATCCTCTCCTGGAAAACTAAACGTAAATATAAACCTATCTTATTTATTTAAATGATACAGTTAACATCGGTTTCCTATACAACCTGGTCGATTTTCTATTTTATCTCTCAATATAAATTCTTTGGCTCGAGTTAACCGAGAACTTGTTTTGTTTCCACTACGATAAATAAATAGTAATGCGGTCTATAATAGATCAAAGAGTTTACGGAAAAAAACTTGTTTCTAAAGAAAACCTATTGTTAAATAGGATAATCGATGTTACCTAGCGCTTTAAACGGGTGTCTGCAAACGTGGAGGGTAGGATAACATTTTCCTTGGCGAATTTTTGTAGGTTTATATAATCAATTTATATGTTTCAAAATAAAGGCGTGGGACGAACACATACTTACGTTGGTAGTTCAACTTTTATAAATGTTCTTATTTTGAAGTGAAAGACTTAAATATTATTATTACATTAATAGCATAACAATAAAATTGTATTGACAGAAAACCTCCCTAACTCACTGCAACGTATCTTAGTCTCTCTCCCTTCTGTCGCGTCTTAGTCTCTCTCCCTTCTGTCGCGTTTGGGTAAAACATTATTTTAAAAAACAAGCAATACTTACTTTATTGGCGGTCCGCTACATGTGTTTCACTTGTTACAATTTCATTTGTTGGCATAAGAACATACACTACCGTTACAATAAAAAAATCACTTCAAAATGTAACAGTATATAATATTTTAGTTCCAACATTTGTAGGAGATGTGGGAGCAAAGTTTTTCCATAAGCCTTATCAAAAGGACTCAGATTTTGGCTATCTTCCGGTGTTTTTATATCAGGCTAATATCCGCCTCTCTAGCAACAGATGTCCTTAAGGTTTCTCGGAGCTTGCCTCAATACAGAGAGTCCCACTCCATTGAACTCTTCTCGAAGGCTCCAACTTTAATCCTCAGCCTATGTCCAATCCACCTCTAGATATTTTGCAAAACTTAATATAGATCAAATAGGTTTTTCCAGGGAGGATAAAAACGCTGTTTTCTTTTCTAATGGGTGACCAGATAGCAATGATAGTTTTTGGCAGCCGTCGAAGACATCCAGCTGTCGAAATATTCAGTAAGGTTTGCCATTTAATCATGGATCGTTCCACACTTGTCGAACGTGTGGAAATTATTAAAAAATATTATCGAAGTTCTGGCTCAGTTTCAAATTTGCAACGTGAATTTCGTCGTGGGTCGGTTGTCATCATGACTTCATTGCGCAGGCAATTCGTCGCACCATGGAAAAGTTTGAGCGTGAGTATACTCTTTTAGACCTTAGGCCACCAACCAGATAGAGATTGGTGCGAAGTGAAGAAAGCATAACCGCCGTAGTGGCTAGTATCGAAGAATACCCAGAAATTCCTGTTCGACGCCGATCAGTTGAATTGGGCATCACCAGTGTCAACTCGGCGCTTATTTTGCGCTTGGATTTGGACCTACATCCGTATAAGATTGTGCTGACATAAGAATAGAAACCAGACGACCATAGACAACGCCGTGAGTTTGCTAATTTGGTGCTGGAAATGTTCGCTAGAGATCTGGATTTTGGCCAAAAAATCATCTTCTCGGACCAGGCCCATTTTTGGCTCAGCAGGCAAAATTACCATTATTGGAGCAAACACAATCCACAAGTGTTCGATCAAGCCTCAATGTATTCACAAATATTGACTGTTTGGTGCAATTTATGAAATGGTATCCATCATCGGACCTTATTTCTTTCGAAATGAGGAAGTAGACACAGTTACCGTCAATGGTCTTCGGTATAGAGCAATATTATCCGATTTTCTGTGGCCAGAGCTCGACTACGTCGATATATCCGAGATGTGATTCCAAGAAGCCGACGCTACATGCCATACAAGCTACATAACGCTCGAAGTTGTGGAGGAGAAACTCGGTAACTGGGTCATCTCACGACGAGCGTTCATGATTGACCGCTGCTATCATGCGATTTGACACCACTCGATTATTTTCTCTGGGGCTACATCAAGTCCTTAGAGCTACACCAAGTTCTTAGTCCTAACAAGCCAACCACTTTGGACGAGCTCAAGACCAACATTCGATACGCTATTGCGGAAATAACGTTGCACATATTGGAGGCATTCAACAATTGCCTTCAAAAATTGGACAGACCGCTTTAAGTACTGCCAGCAAAGCTGAGGCGGTCATTACATAATGGCATGTAGTTTTAAAAGTGGAAGAGTGCTCGCGGCATAATAAATGCAGTAAAATCTAGTAATCATTCTATAACCACTAATATTCGAACTCGTAAGATATGTACTTATATTGTTAGAAAAAACAAGCTAAGTTTACTTCACTGACGCGCTGATAAACTGTAGGTGAGGAGGAAACTATCCATCGCTTATTCTCCCCGTTACCAAAGAATATTAAACTATTACTACGTAAAGAAGCGAGATTCACCTCCCCCCGCCAGTTTATCGTCACCCGCAAATGACGGGTACAATTCAGGGTAAGCATTCCTAGGTTGCCGCTTGCTGCGTGCGTTACGATTTGTTCAATTTAGCGATGTTTGGTTGAGTTTACCTTGTGTAATTCAGTCTTAATTGATAACTACTTATAATAATTCAATACAACAGTCCGTTATTGCACTGTCTACGAGTTCTTAGAGAGCAATAAAATCACTAAGGATAGGAGATTGTTTTGTCTCCTTTTTTTTGTTTTTTGTAAATAATTTTGTTTTGTATCACCAACTTATTTGGTTAGTACCTATAATTTTATGTCTACAAAGATGTCACTGAGCAATTTTAAATTTCAAACTGTTCTTAAAATAATTGTTTTCTTTGAACGCGATGTGATTGGAAAACGTATCCTTGTAGTGTCGGTCATAGGCTTATTATATTGTTTATTACGAGATCTTTCTCATGAAGCAATTCTAATCAAGTCAAAAATAATATTTCAGTGTATCACATTTATAAATAAACAAAATTTATTTGTATTTAAGATTTTATTTTGTTTTTAGAATCCACGCTAAGTACCTTTTTTCAAATTCTATCTTAATATTATTATTATAATATTATCATCAAATCACTTTCACACAAATAAATGTATAGTATAAAATATTTACTTATATAATTAGATTTTCACAATTAGGTAATAATAAAGACGTGCGCGTCAGTACGAAGTTACTGCGCCAATGTGCTATCGAGACATTCATCCGAACGACGCTATTGGTTAGAAAGAGAAACAGTCATGTTGCTGGCGTATAGCGTCGACTCGCTCGATCGCTCGTCGACTCGCTCGAGCTTTAGATTAATTTACGAACACACGAAAACGGATACGGATAGACGGGTACGTATGCAATAGTATAGGCAATTAAATCTCTCCGCTAGTATGGAGTGTCGGGGGTGTGCCGCTACTATGGGTTTCACTTTAAAAAACTTACACCACCCTAACAAAATTACGGGTTAATTTAAAAAACTACAAAGTTTCGATTCTTGAATTCTCAATGTAACTACATCATCATATATTAAGCAGTGTTTTAATTCTAAATAAGATAAAACCTTTATTAAACAAATTTTCACCTTCCTACGTAAATAAATGTTCTACCAACAAACCCAAAAACAATTAATAATGTACAAATTATTTCCCTTTCAACTTCAAATCCATACATAATAACTACGTCCATGTCACACTTTTATTAATTAAAAAACTCAAAGCCACGCTCGGCGCTTGCGAAATTAAAACGTGAACAAAATATTGGAATTATCGTGGGTATTTTACTTTGATATTAATTAGTCTGCTCGCCCGGCACCAGAGCGGCGAGTCTCGAGCAGCCAGCGCAGATTACATACTAAACACAGTACGGCCACTCGTTTGCTCAATCTCGCTAAGTGGCTGTTGGCGCGGCGCTCACCCGCAATACCTACCCGCTACGGCAGAAGCGGTAACGTGAACTTCGTTTTATATACGAGTACCTGTCACTCGCCTCAGCAAAACTATCAGTTTCTAATAGATTCTTTACCAAGTTTGCCTAGTTCAATCTCACCAACGTAGTAACGTCCTTCATATTTCTCTTAGCTTAATTTAGTAGCACGTGTAGTAAATAAGAATTTGGAATAGGCGTAGTAGAGGGTTGTCTACACAAATAGGAATACTCATAAAGAAGATCTAAATAAAAAGTGAATTAAAAAAATAGGTATTCTGCAAGCCACACGGTAGAAGCACCACACTCCGGCCTAGTATTGGGTGTGTTAAAAAGAGCTGTGTAATATTTTTTGGACATAAAGAGAAAAGGCGTTTTACGTTTTATTTCAACGACAATTGATTCCTTTATAGCCAACAAATCTAGCCAACGATTGATGCATTGACAAAAAAGGTTAAGAAACTTTCCTTTAGGGCATTAAATTCCCTACGACTTTCTTCACGTAACTACTTTCATCCAACTAATCGCTAAGGAATGACTTTATACCAAATAAAATATTATAACTTCATAAAACGAACAAAAAATTGGTTCAGATAATGTTCACCTGACTATTTTGTATATTACATTTACTATATTGCGTACTATAATGCAATAGATATTTAAATAAAACTTACGTAATCCATGCATTACCAACCTATACTTTTGGAACAGTTTTACTAGACTTTATCCCAACAATAAATAAATGAAATAAAAATTATTATGACGTAATAAACTAAAACTGGTAAAAAACTGGATAAAAAATAATGAATACGAGAAATCAACACAGATAAATAAAATTTAAATGTCCGTCTGTAATCTTCAAATTTTCTACTTTAAATACTTTTTCGATTTGTATATTCGATTATTAAATGGAACGAAATTTTACACCTACTGAAGTTTTTGGACATAGAACCTATACAGTTTTTTTATATCTCGAATGGTTCCGAAGTTACAGCGCTGAAAAGTTAGAAATCTCGACGATACAGTCGCTGGACAGCTGTGGACTATAGAAGAAACACGCGGGAGGGAGCAGAACGGCGAGGGGGTGGGGGGTTACAAGTAAACCCGTCCAGGGTATAAACTAATTATTTGTGTCTAATATAAGAGCTTAAAATAAATGCTTTAAAACACTGAACTTGCATTTCGGAATTCCACGCAGACGAAATCGTGAAGTACCGCTTGTACAAGAATAAGAAAATAAGTAACAACTCACCGCGATTCGAATTAAAAAGTCATAAAATATAATGGAAAATAAATTAATAATTTACGTTATTATACAAGAAAGTACTATTTATGGCTAATCTTTTTTATTATTTTTTCTCAACAAAATTCTTGCTCGACTTTATAACTCACTGCCAATATATTAGCCAGTTAGTGTGAAATAAAAAAAAACATTAAGAATAAAACACAACAAATTGTCACAACAATGATCAAAAACAAATACAAAACATAATCAGAAATAGTGAACGTGCCATGGAACACTCCAAATATTCCACGATTTTGATTTTAAAATAATGAATCCAGCAGTGGAACAAGTTGAAGTGAGGCAGTCCCTTTAATACGGTGTGAAGCAAATTCAGCGCGCAAGTTACCCAATACTGAAATTGAATATTGATCATAAATACTTTATAAGAAATAATAGATGTCCTTGTACTCCAATATAAGCAAAATTCATATTAAAAAGAAAACTAAAAACACGCTTTTGAAGCCAAACTACCAATTGTCACAAATCAAACGAACCCAAACTTGATGGGTTTAATCTTAATTAAGAAATTTCCATGACCATTTCTCCCCTTCATCATCAGACCCTCTTGGTTACGAATACGCAATCAAAGGAATCTTCGAGACATGTTAAACGAGTCTAAACTCGACAGGTTTACAGTTAGCCATTGAGAAATTCCTATGACAACCACTTTCCTTTATCATGTCAGCTCGATTGTAGTACTGTATTGTGGTCATTGTGTCAAACTAGAAAACGCGTGTTAAAAAAACGATACCAATCTCAACATCAATGGGTTTTGTCAATGTAACTAATTATCATTTCGAATTAATGCAGAATCAGCTGCAGCGCTCTTCGTTTAAAGAGCTATATCTGCTATGCCCAAAATAAAAAGCAAAGGAACATAATTTTTAAACGAGGGAAACTCGAAGGATCTCGAAACGACCGAGTTCATTCCCAATTTACTACGTACGAGAGCGTTAAACAGAGATTTAATACGCTAGTAGTAGCATTATAGCATCGCTTCACATGCTTCTCTACAATGTTACTACAATATACCCTTCAACTAAAAACCAGAAAATTAAAAAAAAATTATAACATCCAAATAGTTCATAAATTTAATTGCGCGCCATTGACGAGTCCGTGATAGATACATAGAAATATTTAGGCAGAAAACATACTCGCTTGTCGTACGTACGTACGCTCGTAAACTAACCGTATTTTACAGTTTTTGAACAGACTTCTAAGCACCTACCACTCGCGTTCGTTCACTGACAGCTTTCCCGCTCACTTTACACAACAAGCTGTGCGAATCTGAAGGTTGTTTGTTCTGTGCTGATGGATCAAAAGAATTTATAATCAAGTGTTATAAAATATCACTGTATTCAGCTGTAGAAAAACTGTTTATCGTTCGCAGTCCTATCTAAAATACAATACAAAAAGGAAATAATCTAACTTTTTTATCTGAGCTTTATTACGAGAAATATCTATTTTTCAATATGGAAATACTTTTAATTTTCGGCCTATTCTCAATCATATGTACCTATATTTAAATATTTTATTGTCGTAAACAGAATGTCTATGAAAAAGTTAAGAAAACCCATGTAAATCGCCATGTCGTGCCGTAATGCTTTAATGGGTTACCTTTATCTTATTCTGTGCAAATCATGTAGTCGTTGATAGTTAAATGCAGACAATATAACTAAAAGTATTTTTCTATTTTAATTAAGTTCCTTAGGCACTTGTGACACATACAATTGAAACTATAGTTGGCAATTTACTAAATGAAAATAATATTTTTCATGTCTAAATTTCATTTTCTTTAATGTCCTTCTCGTGACATGCAATGAAAACGTTGTAATTAAATTTTAAATTGAAGTTTTAACTGTGTAACTATTGCACCGAAAATATAAAGTACATATTATGGAAAGAAACTGAAAATTAAAAACATATTTAATGTTACTATTGAATTTACTAACACTCAAAAAAACTCAGAAATCTCACAGAATCACGCACTTCGTTTTTTTTTAATATCTTGTTGCCTTTGCTCTAAATGACATTCGAAGTTATTACAATACTTATGGAGCATAAAATTCTCTACAAATTTGGTTTTAGGCAATATTCCATACAATCAACCGTTCTTAAGATAAAGCGCGAAGAGTGGAAGGCGCTTATCCGTATGTATAGCAACGTTAGGTCAACTGTGTAATTCAGTACATAGTACATATTTTAAAGTTACTTGTTTACTAAAAATATTATAATTATTAAGAAACCTTAGCTATTAACTAATTAATAAGTATATTTATAGATATTGTTAATACGTAAAATATCCGTTTAATAATATTTTGTAAAATTATATTAAAATAAAATAGTTTAAGCACCTTTTAACTATATTTTTATTTATAATAATTATATTGTAAGTAGGAAAGTAAATAAGTATCTTTTTTTGAAATGTATACATACATTCTTGAATGTTCTTATATTATTATTATGTTATACTATTTATTATTACATTATACCATGAAATACAGGGCCCTAATACGACCTTTCCTATTCATAGTAAATTGGGACAAATGTTTCATTGTTAAAATCTGTTTCTTTTTCAATGCGGCTCTCACTATACCTAGTTTATTTCTCAGCTAAAAACTTCTTTCATCTTGGCAACGACGGATGTAAGATTTTAAATGTAATGTCTGATTTGTACTTTATACGCAATTAGTTGTTTTCGGAAGGCGATTTTGTAAATTTAGTGCGCGGCTTAGAAATTTTGAAAACTTCAAGTATTGCAAGAAATGACGAACACATAATACTTAATCACCTTAACTTCTGTGAATATGCATATTGAGTGCAGAAAAATGTACATTAGTAAAAATTATATAGCTGCATTCAGGCGACGACAAGGGGATGAGCCTACGTAATCATCAAACCATCTTGTTGAAAAAGAATGGAAGCTTTTGATTCCAAAATTTTTATTCTGGCGTATTTGTTTTTTTTTAAATGCTCCTCAGTTTGCGGACAGTGTAATGGACAAGCGTGCTTCAACGTTTCTTCAGATCCAAATGATTTTGATATGTGCTTGAAGTCCTTGAAGTTTTAGAGTCGAATTTACCGGACAACGAGCAATGGTGAATTAGAAATTCAAATTGAGCGAGAAGAAGAAGACGATGGGAAATAAGAGTAATACTGAGCTGGATGCTTGATATTAATAATACAATTTCAACTTTTAAATCATTGATATAATAATTACTTCAATTGTAACAGATTTAAGAAAAATTGACGGGAAATAAAAATATAATTCAAATGTATTTACTTAATTTAAATATTATTTTTAATAGAATTTTAAACGTATATTCTATTTATGAACAATATCTATAAATAGTGCTCATTAATTAGTTAATAGCTAAGGTTTCTTAATAATTATAATATTTTTAGTAAATAAGTAAATTTATAAAACGTACTATGTACTGAATTACACAGTTAACCTAACGTTGCTGTATATATAGGACTACGCGCCTTCCACTCTTCGCGCTCCATCTCAATAACGGTTGATTGTATGCAATATTGCCTAAAACCAAATTTGTAGAGAATTTCATGCTTTACAATTTTTTTAATAACTTCAAATGTCATTTAAAGCAAAGGAAATAAGATATTTTTCCAAAAGAACGATTTTGGTGACCTTTGGACTTATTATATCTTGTGACGTGTACAGTGCTAGATTCTATGAGACCTTTCAGCCAACATATAAAATGCCGAAACAAAGATTTATACAAGTTTATAGTTTATTATCTTCCGTTCCGAGATTAACCCCTTTTGTTAATGAACGGCCGTTTGCACCACACACGGCCAGGACTCTCAGTTCGATTTACTCACAGTTAAAAACAATTTTTTTCTGGATATTTTAAGATTGAACCGTGCAATAGGCAAGGTCAGAAAAGTAGGCTTTTGATCCGATTCGACTGACAGTTAATAAGAAACAGAAATACGTTTATAACTGTCAGTAAGTCCGACTGACAGTCTTAACGATATGTGGTGCATATGGGTGTTAGATGCTCGCTAACGATTCAGTGTCTCCTGCCATGCTCACTCCGTCCAGATGGCCGGCAAACATTCGCAAGGGAAGACGTATAACAAATTTGACGAAAAAGATCGAAAGCTGTCGTAGGTAGTCGCGTCGTACAGATTTTCGTCACCTTCAGTGGAATTTTGAGATCATTATTTGTTGTTTTATTATATTTTTGTATTGGCACATCTGTAATTGAACTCTAATACTTAATATTGTTTTATTTGTGTATAATTATAAGTGTGTAACAATTGTTTTTGAGGTAAATCTAAAAAACTTTAAAAAATACATTTCTCTCATTACCTTTATCATCTATCCATCATAATTTTTAATATAATATTTCCATATCCCATCCAACACTTTCTTTTTAATAAATTTATATAATTTAACGCTTGAATGAAAATATGAGTAAAATGGGTAAAGTAGTGATTTATAACTTTACGTGATAAGTGATCAGACACCATGGCAAAATAATGAAGTGTAATTTTATTAAAACGTAATGGAACTGCTTTATTAGAAAGCTTGTGCTGTAACGCATACAATGAAAAATGCTTGAACTTGTGATAAACGCAAAAATAAAGTTGTTAATTTTGAAGACTTTAGTAATGAAGGTAAGATGATTTAGTATCAGTGCTGTACAAAGAAGAAAAACTACATATGTAAAGAAAAAGACAAAACTAAAATGATTACTACAAAAATAAGATTATACACCAATATAAGATTAACCCAAAAACATCAACGAAAAATTATCTTCAGAAAGCAAGGTGTTTCTTGTGTGAAAATGACAAAATATGGACAAACACTTCATATTGGTAATAAACCCAGGAAAATAATAAACTCAGAATTTCAGCGTCGAAACGAAAATTTTGTTTTTCTAAATATTCAAGAAGAAATGAACAGGAAAATATAACGAGCAAAATATTTATTATAGAAAACGACAATGAAGGAGACACGTGTAAAATGTGAAGCAAGCGAAGGAAAATACATAGTATTTTTTTCTAATATATTCTAATATAAAGAATTCCTAAAGAATTATGACTAAAAATATTTTAGGTCCCTATGAGATTTACTTTTTGTTATTAATTGTGCATATTTTCACAAGAAAGTTTACGACTTACTATTGAAAAGTAACTGTTAAATTATTTGCTAAGAAAAAAATGTATACTAATTGGAAATACAATATATAATAATGATTTACCATATTTATAACTTTATGGGATGTTTGCATATTTTGAATCAGATAATACGGTAGTTGACTCATTCTAAATTTTGATATTTTTCGTACAATTTTGTGAAATATAAGTTAATAAAAAACCAGTCTTGAAAAAAATTCAAAAATTGATTGAAAAATAATCCAGTTGTAGGCTTCTAAATTTGAAGATACGGATAGAGTTGGGTCCCTGTCTCTTTTCCTCTTGTAGAATATAATGTGAAATATTAAAAATGACTCACAACGCAGTATTGCCGTCCTTGTCTAAAGGTTAAATTTAAACTTTTATAACTCCATCAATTTTTAAAATTATTAAAATTTTTTTTCACTCTTCATTAGTTTGTACCTTGAAATTATGATTAATGAAATAAAAAAAATTTAGTCAAACACCCAATTATTCTAAGAAATATTTTGATTTTAGGATTGAAATATTGTTCCGGACACTAAATGATGCTAGTTTTATTTTATTGCCAAGTTTATCTATAAGTATTTTTTGTCATTTAAAAAGTACTTTTCTGATACAATATAATTTTTTTTCATTTTTTTAGAAATAATTGTTATACAAAAAAACTAAACTTTTTTTTATTGAAGAATCCTTGAGACGACAATAATTCTTTTCTATTTTTGTAATTTGGAAAAATGTATGTTTTGATATTTAAAAAAATAATTAAAAAACATTTCAACATTGTGAATTTGAATTTACGTCATTACTAGCAACATCTTTTCATTCTGTTAGCTTCTAACGCCATTACAAGGTCTACTATTTTCATTACCATTATAAATGTAAAATTTATCGGTCAATATTTTCTTTTCGTATTCCTTAGTATAGTTTCTTCTAGACATAGAAAAAATGACAGTTAATATTTTCTCGCAATTTCATTCGATTTGCACTAAATCGGAGAATTACCGTAACAGTGCTGTACGAGGCCAGGTGCTGTGCACAACATTTAACTCAGACATTTAATTCAGAAATCTATGAGCGTAAAGTTTACTTAAAACGCTAATGAATAGCATTGGCTGTAACAATATTCTAATATTCACCAAGAAATGAGTGTTTTTTTTGTATTTGTAAAATCTATATAAAAAGTATCCTGTGTTGTTTGAGGCTATACACTATATCTGACATTTGGTATGGTAACTAAATTTCATAAAAATCCAGTAGATTTCGCGTGATTGAAAAACAAATTAACACACAGACAAACGTTCTAAAAATAGATTTTCTGCCTTCTACTGTCATTCTATTCGCTAAACCTATCAGTCTTTTTAAAATATTTTCCGCGTATAGAATTCACTCTGTTACAGTTTTATTATATGTTTAGATTACAGTCTTATTTTAGTCAGAAAAAAGTCGGCTTACCAATTCTACTGTGTGTGTGCGTGTGCGTACGTGCGCGCATACGTGTGTCTGGATAAATAAGTGGAAAAAGAAAAAGTGGGCAGCCCAGAAGGGTATATAGGTGGTGTATTAATAAGAGATAAATGTGTTATAAAAATAGAAGAACATAAATGAACAAAAAGATATTACGATAAAAAAGAGGAGCTGTTATTGTCGTTGGGCGGGAGATATCTAAGATATAGACAGATACTTTTATTCGACTGCGCGAGAGCGAAAGCATAAATATTTTTTCAGTTGTATGCATGTGTGACACTTTATATATCTAAAATCTAAGCGGCTGCTTGAAATTTGGTATTTGACGTCTCAATGGTTTTGTCAAAGTTTCCCGAGTGACATAGGATACGTCACTAGAATTTCGATAGCGCAAATGCTGGTCACCATTTTGTACTGAATAGCTTATAGATTTTAACAATGTTGTAAATTTTCTGGATGAGTTGAAACTAAATAATAAATTAAGTAATTTCCCCATTGTTACATCAGATCTCATCAACTTTAAAGTTAGTTGGAATAAAGGAATAAATCCAACCTTATGAACTAGTTCTCTCTTTAAGTCTTTGTAGTATGCTGTGCGCAATAAATTGTACGTATGGAGAAATTAATACACGCGGCTCTAGATTGAAAAGACAAAAATTAAAACAAAATTACTAAAATAACCCGACTGTAGAAAAAATAAATCAAACATTTGTAAAGCAGTAGACAAAAATTAAAAAAAATTATTAAAACTAAAATAACCCGACTGTAGAAAATGAACCAAAAATTTGTAAAATCTGGGACTGTAAAACTGCGGTTAGGTAAATTTTCTGGCTCCCTAAACTATTACATATCAAATAATGACGACCGACTGTCGGTGACCATCAGGCCTATCTATGTCGGCTTTCTCGTTGAAGCCTACCAAATCATAAACGATAGACGAACATGATGGGAGTCTACTGATGTATATATCCATAACAATTGCAATCCGCTGTAGCTTCACATATCCTGAACGAGTACTATGTAGCACTGGCTGATAAAATGTCTGATCGCTTCCACTGTGCGCCTTCACTAATCGGGTAGTAAGAATTTATGGAGCAAGAACATTTTATTTACTTTCGCCTGTTTAGTTCGCTTCTTATTACGCAACCAGGTTTTTTTTATTTGTATAATTAATTTTTTTGTTAATAATGACACTGTAGTTTCTCATTTAACTCTTAATTTAGATGATTATGCATACGTTAAATATTACGCCAAAAAGTATATCAATCACATAGTCTAAAATTGTCATTTTACATAAAGTTTTTCTTTTTTTCTTGAAATTTTCAAGTTATAAACCAGAACTCGCATTTCTACGTATTCAAGTTTTCTCAACATATACGAGGCAATTTCTACATTCGGAAACTGAGTTATGACTACACTCTTCTCTGCGTGCACATTTATAGTTTAAATATAATGAATTTTATAACTAGTCATGCTTAAGCATGAAATAAAATTGTCCTTTAGAATAAAATAGAAATCTCGTTATTTTCGCTGGGTCATTTCGCCACGTACGAGACGTAATATGAGAGATGCCTTTGACACGCGGGACCGTTTCCGGCACTTCTCTTTGTCGTCGCCGAGATGGCAGAATGAAATAATACGCTCCTAAATTGAAAATGGATCTGGAGCTGAAGAATTAAACCGTTTTGTTCGTTTATCTTTCATATAAGTCTACTTGGCAAATCACAAACTTTGCTAGAATTTGTGCTAAATGAAATACAGAATATAATACTTTATTATTCGTATCCAACTATGCGCGAATACGTTGTTAAATTGATCGTATCCGATAAGTGCTCGTATGCTCTATGCAAATTGTAGCACTTATACCAAAATTGATTACCCTTTTTTTAGTGTGACCAAAAGAACATTTGAATTATTCCTCCCTCCAGAGAATTTTTCCGACTCCCTTTTGAGAATTGAATTTTTTTACAACGGTTTTGCGAAAGGGCTTCAACAAGCCTTTTAATATAAAGTGATGTGGATAAAAATGCTCTTCCTCTGTATCGTTTCCCTACCATGACTGGAAATGGACTACTTAAAATTGCCGACAGTGATTTTCGCTATTGATTGACAAATTAGACAAATACTTCGCCCTGAAAAATTATAAAGCTGCATTGAGTTCTTATAATTCGAATACATATTTTATACGTACACTTGGATATTAAATAAATTATAATTAGTATAAATACTATTCCAAAACTTGAATTGTGTGACGTAATTTACCATTTATCTTATTATTTAAAGAAATGTTACCAGAAACAAAGATTGTTAAAAAACCAAAAAAGTATCAGCGAAAATTAAGTCCGGTTGGATCCCTTTATCATATTCGCCTTATCCAGACCAACGCTTAATATATCATTGCTTATAACATCTTTTTCGGGGGTTTTTCGGAGAATGATATCGGTAATAACGACTTTCTCATGTTTTTGTTTTTATTTAGTAAACATAATACTAACATCGCACAGGTATCATTTGATAATAATTTCGACAAAAGCTAATTTACAAAAAAAAGCATATTTATAGCCCACTTTAAGAAACACAATAATGGTTTTGTTTAATGTCGGCACACATCACTAAACAGTCGGAAAAATAGTATCAGTAACTTCGTAGATAGCTGGTATACTAGACACACTTATTGTTGAAATGAATTCTTAAGTCGGAATGTAGATTTTTTTACCATACTCAGATTTAATGTCTTCAATGTCGGCACAACCAATTTATATTGTATTTCAAAACAAACTATAAAATAATAAAAAAATATCAATACGCTCTTTCCATTCTTAG
The DNA here is from genome assembly GCA_039881145.1 of Druceiella hillmani. Lineage (NCBI taxonomy): Eukaryota > Metazoa > Arthropoda > Insecta > Lepidoptera > Hepialidae > Druceiella > Druceiella hillmani. The sequence continues at coordinate 37,200,073 of JAYKKI010000009.1, read as the reverse complement.
AAATAAAAAGAATAAAGTAATATGTTCCATCAAAAATTTCGTCTCCTAAAATCTTTCCTCACTTGTACAAAAGAACATTCATATTACAATAGGTTTAAACATTTGAGGCCTAATCTAAGATCTTTTTCAAAACAGACCCTGAGTTTTTCAATACACTTTTACTAAGCTTAATAGTTAACTTTGTAATAACATAAAAACGTTTAAAATAAAAATATCGTACCTAGGACTTTTCATTACAAAGTTATAACGACTTAAAAACTGACGAACTACGATTCGTGCGAAAATATCCCATACAAAACACGACTAACTTATGACGTCACTTGCCAGTTATTTAGGATTAATTATAAGGGAGCTTATTAAATATTTTTATTAACTCGTTAAATATTGCATATTATAATTTTTCCATTTTTTGGTCATTCACACAAATCATAACAACTTTTTCAATTTAATGAACAGACAAATTGACACCTTTTCCTATTTAGAAGTCGATTAATTGTTTGTTATATGAGTTATTTTTCTCATCACAAGGATTTTTGAACCTACTCCGCAGTTTTAAAACATTTTAACGAAAAATATCGACATCAGTCAAATACCCTATTTAATTCATTCATTCGTGTTAGATTTCTTTCCACTCAAATCGAAATTAAAGCTAGGTCTGTACTTGTAGGTTGAATTCTGTAAAGCCACATTTCTCTAAAGCACCTGTAATGTCGGGAAAATCACTTCGCGAGACAGCTTTCCCCGATGTTTATCATTGATACAGTAACGTAGCGTAATAGTCGCCCGCTACGCTCTTTAAAATTAACGAAAACAATTCCTTGAAAATAACGATATTCGTTTATCTTTCGACAGATAATTATTGGTAAAGAATCATAGTTTTATCTCCGTTAATGGAATAAACAACTTTTTTCTATCGACCTTCACAGAGAAGACAAACATCAGCGCTATTCTTCAGATGTCGGTCTTTATGAACTGCCGAAAGTTTTGGAAGACAACTTGCACTAATCTTATTCATTCCTACATGAAGGACTACACATTGCTGCTAATTCTTTAATCTTTAAACGATTCTCTTGATGTATTTCTTTTTCCACTAATTTCATATTTTTCTTAACCTCGTTCGATGACCCTGAACGAGGTGTGTCTTCGATTAGTTCTCTACTTAAACTAAACGGTTTTCTTCATTTTATGGTGTATAAGGAAGGAGTGTGCATAAGTAGCGTGTCTAGGAAAAGCTTGATATCCGTCAGAGACTTTCTTCTTTAATAAGGAATTTAATTCCAGTATTTTAATTTTCTCTATACTCACTTGCGTTCAGTGGATGTGAGTGACTAAAAAGCACCGTTTTGTAATATTTATTTTTGTATATAAATTACGTGTATAATAATCATTATGATTATTTCAAAATGGGTACACCGAAAACTTTTAAGACTTCTACATAGACCGTTCAGGATCAACTGAAAAACAACCTGTTTGAAATTTAAATTACGAAATTTGAAAAGTTAATAGGTTGTATGGGTTGTTGGCAGGTTGAACAGTCTATTTATACAACTCGATTACGGAAATAAAATACATATTTCCATTAATTTAAATATTGGACAATAAGGAATTGATATCATAGAATAAAATTTCCTTTTCATGGACTTAAATTTTACGTAAATTTATTGCGGAATTTAAATACATACGTTACGGTAATAGAGACATATCGGCTTTTGGGAGGGAGTCGGCGGTATCTAAATCCGATATTTGCGGTGCGCTTCCCACATAAATATCTCTTCTATGCATTGTATTCTTCACCTTTCTTATGTACATGATAAATAGATTAAACTAATTCTATACCAAACATATTTTCGAATACATTAACCTTTCCACTTGAAAATTCCGCAACGTTAAAAAAGGGATGCGGAGCGGTGGAGGGGGTGTGTCTATAAATACCTGGCGCCATCGGCGCGCTCCCCTGTAGCGTGTCACCAGCCGTGTCGTTAGAGCGTGCTTGTTTGTTGTAGACGCTAGTCGCTTTATCGCCAAGATTGTTTTGGTTTGATTATATTTTATCACTCATGTCAAATCATTTCTATGAACCTTTGTCAATATTTACGACTTCGCCCATATTTTCGGTGCTTTAATGTGGGATAATTTTTTTATTTTACTCACTCCTTTGACTATAAAGATATAATGTATCCTGAAAAGTATGCATGGAAATCTACGAAATGAAACAGTTTTATAATTTGCCTTTATGACCATGGCTTCGCTGGCGTGTATTTTCTATTAAGACGACAAGATTTGTATGACCAAGGAGACTATGATAAAACGTATCGGCAAATAATGTAAAATATTTAGTACATACACATTACGTTATATATTGGCAGATGTGATCTGATCTGTAGATAATTAATTTTAGGGTCACATACCTCAAAAGTAAAAATGGGGAACCCATATAAGATTACTCATGTGTCTGTCTGTAACAACCGTGTTTTCTCAGAAACCGTTTGACGTAGAATCTTGAAACTTGACACAATACTAAAACATATTAACCCGCATATATTTCAAGAGATTATTCTCAAAAATATTTGTACGGAAATTTTAGTGGGGAAAAATGGAGAAATATTAAACTTTTTTTATTCCATATTCATATAGTGTGGAATATCGTTTAAAAGGTGTCAAAAATATTTCCATAATTTTAGATATTATGTCTTCAGAGATATACTGAAAAATGCGTACCTCCATTTCTGAGACTACTGAATCCAAAAATTACGAAAATACCAGGCGCCTACACAAAGCTTGTAGGACAATTATAATGATAATCCATTCAGATATCATAATACTTAAATATGCGCCGTATTTTTTGTCTGTGAATGGTATATATTAAAGTTGTGAAAAATTAATATCTTAAACAGTTTATTAGATATAAATGTTAAAAGCGCCTAAATATTTACGCATTATTTATAGTGCAATTTCGTACTCACAAAACAAGTTCTATCATTGAATAAAAAACATCACGTTTCATCCTGGAGATTCGTTGCTATGTTGTAGTTATTTGATAAGAAACAACCAAACTTTGGTATTTATAATATTAACCTCATTAATATTGTAATGCAAACTAATTTTACATTCAGAATACAAAGTTTGCGTTAATTAGACGTAAAATGCACTTTGTATACTTTACACGCCATTAAAGAGACTACTTGACAAGGAAAAGGAATGATTTTTTTTCTTCATTATAACAAAGTATAAAGTTTTCCAAAACCAGACCAATAAAAATATGTGCGTAGTAGGCTGGAAGTGAAACTTCTTAATTGTGAATAATTTATTTATAATTAATTTAAAAAGTATTTATAACAATTAGATAAAATATAATATGTTTTCATGATATAATTTCCATTATTATACCGATAAAATTAAAAACCAATTGGTAAGAATAGTAACTAACCCCTCGGACGTCCCTGACACATGTCTGGGTCATGGTAATTAGCGTCAATACGCAGTTAGATTGAAGTTGAATAATCTTATAAATAATTATATATATCATAGGCATGAGAAGGAAATAACGAATCGAATGTTAATAGTCGTTTGTAGGGTAGTTGATTGTGTGTTTGTGTTTTGTTTTGAAAATATTGCGCTAGTGATTATGGAAAATATAAGTGTATGTCTATTATTTCATGAGTAGTTACTATTTTTGTAAAGTCTATTTTGTATTCATTCGTAATATTTTTGTAATAAACAATGTTTTTGGTGAAACTGATATGTGACAAAAACGTGAAAATGTCACTTTTGTTTATGATACATATTGGCAATAATATTGAACTGTTTATATCTAAATAAAACATTACAATTCAAAGATGTGAAAATATTTAATTTATTATTAGAGATCTCAATTTTTTTGGACATTAATTTGACGTATGCAATGTTTTGCGGCCATTTCCCATGGAAATTTACCCATTTTATATTTGTTATTTTGATGGTTTTTTCTATGCAACGTATTTATTTTTTATTATTGTTGGTAATGCCTAATGCTAATCGATATATATATATATATATATATATATATATGTATGTGTGTGTGTGTGTTTTTTTTTGTATTTTCATTCGTAAATAAACAAAACGCCTAAATTTAAAAACTTCACTTTTTCCACTTTTTCTAAACTATAGCATTAGAAAGTTTTTGAAGTATTTAAAATATGTTATAACATTATTATGCTGTTCATTCCTAATTGCATAAAGGGCTTAGGATTGTTATGAAAATAAATTTATTACTTTTTAGCAGTGGCCTGACAAAATTTATTTGACTCACATTATTTAATAGGATATTTTGTTTACTTTTACATGTACTTATTACTTTTTACTGTAATAATAATTGTATTTTATAATGACATTTTCTTTATAAGCCTTATTTTCGTAAAAATTGGGGATTTTTTTTTGTTTCTCAATATTTTTAACACACAGATACAAAAAATATTGTACAAACGCTTCGACTATTTTATAACTACAGTTCATCTCCATATACGCATAAATCAATAAAATTAATAATAAATTTTGGAGATAGGCATTATTAAACTCCAGTCGCATCCCTTCCCTGGCACATTTTTGTGTCATTGTCCGAAACGTTTATCTATGTTGATTGTTTGATTTCAGCTAAAATATTTAAAAATACTGTTAACAAATAATATGTATGAAATACAAAGAGGCAACTCACTAAGACTACTAGTTTACGCGAATATTCAGCTTAGGTTAAAACTTCGTCGGTCCTATATAATACCGACACATCCGTACTGACCTAAATCCCGAGCCACACGTCCAGCGTTATACAAATATTGAAACGAAAGGCCGGTCGCTCTTCATTTCAAGACATATTTCCGCGAGAAGCGAATAACGTAATTCTTCACTATCAAGGACCGCATTTGATTTTGAAGTATCGCCCCATTCCGACGCATCGGCAAATATAAAAAGGTCTCTCCCATACAGCGTCGCAGGAAGCGTCGTCGACGACTCAAAGAGATTAATCCTAAAAGGGACTACGGATCTCCTTTATGATAAGAACGTTCGTCGCTAGCCAGTGAAGGCCTTTGGCATTATTTATATAGTGCCCGAAGGACTAGAAAGTAAAACCAATAATTATCTGAATATTTAGAACGAAACCTAAGTTAGACGGATCGGAAGTAACGACCCATTTTCGTCTCGCCGATTTTGAAACAAATTTCGTTAGCTTATGCAGCGTATTTTTATATTGGGTTTGACTAAAAAGAACGACTTTCTATTTATTATAATAAAACAATATTTTGGTTATTCAGTCATCGTTATAAGCACACATAAGTATTAAAATTAGTAAATATTTCATGTACATACTTATTTATGCCAATGAGGATAATTTATCAATACGACTGCATACTTTCCAACTGAAGTGGAATAAACAACAATGACGAGGTGCCATCTCGCGCATTGCTGCTATGTAGTACATACATATTTCGTCATATCGTAAGGGATCAGCTTTCTGAATCACGTCATGGAATATCGTATATACATATTTATGCCAATGAGGATAATTTATCAATACGACCGCATATTTTCCAACTGAAGTGGAATAAACAACAATGACGAGGTGCCATCTCGCACATTGCTGCTATGTAGTACATACATATTTCGTCATATCGTAAGGGATCAGCTTTCTGAATCACGTCATGGAATATCGTATATACATATTTATGCCAATGAGGATAATTTATCAATACGACCGCATATTTTCCAACTGAAGTGGAATAAACAACAATGACGAGGTGCCATCTCGCACATTGCTGCTATGTAGTACATACATATTTCGTCATATCGTAAGAGATCAACTTTCTGAATCACGTCATGGAATATCGTATATACATACTTATTTATGCCAATGAGGATAATTTATCTATACCTCCGCATAATTTCCAACTGAAGTGGAATAAACAACAATGGCGAGGTGCCATCTCGCACATTGCTGCTATGTAGTACATACATATATCGTCATATCGTAAAAATTTTGTTTTTCTAAATCAGAAGGTCAAAGGAGAGAGAAGTGAAAATTAACTAAACCCTATTACGTAAAAAGGGTTCAAATAAAAAGTTTGTGATAAAGGGAATATAGTAAGATGTCTTTTTTATTACTGTCTAAACAAATACAAAAAGTACGCATGAATAAAAACGTGAGCACAGCTATTTTTAAAATAAAATTATATATATTCATATCTTCACCGTTTTTAGGTTTCCGTAGCCCAATTAAGAACCCTTACAGTTACCCTTGTCCGTCTGTATGTCTCAGTCTTGTTACTCGCAGACCATTTATGTAGAAATTAAGCATGCTTATAAATACGTATTTACAACACCTACAAAGTGATCATCGTATTTACAACGCCCACAAAGTGAAAAAGTGATAATTTTTGTTAGAGTTACCCTTACTAGCTATTTTTGAAAAGTTTTCACAACAATAATATTTACAAGGAATTTAAAAAGATTATCGCGGCTAAGTAGGCTCTACTTGTTTACTAATAATAGCCGGTCAACTTATACTCAAAAATATGGCATGATCACCTTTCGATACGGCGATCCGTTTGCAAAATATTAAGACTTAAAATGCTCATTATTCTTAGAGTTACCCCTACTAACCATTTTTGAATACCTGAAAAGTTTTCACAACAAGTTATGACATGTACTTGGGTCTGTAAAAAATTCATAGAAATTTTGTGTTTTAAAATTTATATTTATTATATTTTTGTGTCACTTAAAGATATACTAGGCAATATATATATTTACATGGTGAGAAATAATATTATTTAAATATGCACCATGTTCTACACAAATGAAAGATACAGTAGGCAAATAGCTTAATAAAAATGCTATGTATTCTTAAATGTTTACAAGTGCCTAATCGTGTACGAAATCCTCACAATGCGAGTTCCACTCATACATGACATGTTTTTTTATATTCATAACGCCAATTAAGGATAAAACTGTCTAAGGCGTATACAAATATAAAACAATTAGTCAGAGATAGAGAATTCATTAAAGCAACATCTTGATAAAACATCGTAAGATTTTGGCCAAGAGAACTTTCTAGACATAGCCAATCGGCGAGATCGGCGCAGCAATGCGGCATGCCGTGCGAGGGTACAGGTCGTCGGTAGAGGGCGGCGCGCCGCAGTCCGGGCGCCGGTCGGTCGCGCGTCACGACTACACACGGCAAACGTCGATACCGCCCGCGCGCTTTAATCTACGCAGAATTTCTCCTAACGTACTAACGAAAAACATAACGTCTGTCAGCAGGCACGAATGTTATTTGCAACTTCTACCGGCCTACCATCGCGTCGCAAAATCGTTGATCGACGAAATGATTAATAAAATTTAGTCAACTTTTCCATGGTAAAACACCTGAAAGTGATTACACTATGAAGTGATATGTAAATAAAATAACACTTTTTTTTTTAAAAAAGGAGTCAAATGCGTGCAACACTCAAAATTAAGAGTTCCACAGTCATTCCACGAAATACAACAAATTCGAAATGATTTGAAATGAACATTCCGATTAAACACCAATTTCAAAATTCTCTAAATTCTTTTCAAAGTTCAAAATTTCTCTAAATTCTTTTCATAAATTCAAAATTTCTCTAAATTCTTTTCATAAATTCAAAATTTCTCTAAATTCTTTTCATAAATTCAAAATGTCTCTAAATTCTTTTCATAAATTCAAAATTTCTCTAAATTCTTTTCATAAATTCAAAATTTCTCTAAATTCTTTTCATAAATTCAAAATTTCTCTAAATTCTTTTCATGAGTTCAAAATTACAGTGGAAGGGTTACAAACCAGTTTAAAGATTAATATCACGCGAACGGGACTTTAAAGTGAATATACATAACGAATATATATCGGTTTCGTATTTCGGCTACCAAATTCTAATTAAACGCCAACAAAGCAAAAGTATCCACAGATGTGTGTCATTTTAACTAGTCAATATATGTCATCTCTTAAACTTATCACTATTAGCAAGCTTGAAGTAATTTGAATAGATGTACATTTAATGAACGTATTCACTAAATACTACAATACATTCAAGAATGTTTCCGGTTCGGAAATGAGACTTCACAATATAAAACGGGTTCATGTGAGGTTCACTTTCATTTTAACAGAGTTTTTAATTACGCTAGTCACCTGGATCCATCTGAAGCATACCGTAAAATATCAATCAGCCAATATATTTGTATTAATAGGTGAAGAAAAAACTTTATAGCCCTTTTTAAGTATATTACTCGCACGGAGTGTATAACTTGACATAACTAAAGATTAGGTGGAAAAGGAGGGCAGAAAGTTAAAATTTGTATATAATGTGTTTAATTACAAATACATTCAATTATATATTACAAGTACATTAAAAGATTCATTGTCTACGTTCATACTATCAATGTCAAACACATAATAGTCTGTGGTCAAACAATCGCACAGAGTAGAGATTGTCGCTCTAAAGAATTTTAAAATGTCAGATTGACTGAATAGCTGTGAATTTTGTGTGATTTCAAACGTTCCTTTTTCAAGTGTATGTCGAAGCAAAAAAAGCGTTTATTTTATATTTTGTGTAATAGATTCAGTATTTTATATATTTGTAAAATACAGCTGGCTTAATATACATCTGTTGCAAAAGGAAAAATCTGTTAGCTTGCTTAATCTACACCTGTTGCGAAAGGAAACTGTTTGACTTACTTGCGCCTAGCTTTGACAATAGAATCTCAATAACGGTCAAACTTAAAAATTTAATAAATTAGGGTCTAATTTCGACCACTGGGCGATCACTAGTATATATAATTGTAGATACTTTAAGGCTACGATAAATGGAGGAACATGGCGGAATTGTAAAGGTAAGATCTGACTACAATTCGACTGAAAAGCACAATGTAGAAATTTATATGTATCAATTTCGTTAATAAAGGTAATTAAAATGTACCGATAGAGTTACTTTTTGTTTTAAAAGGAACCCATGTTTAGTTAATTAATTTATATATTTTAAAAATGTATCAATTTGGGTATGCATTATACATAATTTACAAGAAATAAGTTTATATATAATATAAGAGAAGTAAGATTTAACGAGTTTACAGTCAAAATGTTTTATATCAAAATATTCTACTGGGAATACACTTGCATTGAAAATAAATTTTATATGGAATGTTAACTTTAAAGAAAAAAACTATATACAGAAAGTTATACATAAAGTTATATAAAGTTGTTGATATTATATACATATTCTTATATGTCTAGTACTACATTTTCTGTATAATTTCCATATAAATATTTTTGAATTATAAAATTGTATTTTTGATTTCTAGTTTCGTTTCGAAAGCATAATACATCAAGGACGTAGCAATGCTCCAAAAATATTTATAATACGATCTTTGAGTCTATTTTTGAACGAACACTGTGTTGTGGGGAAAATTAATATTTCTAAACTTCACACAAAAAAATGTTTTTTAAGTTAAATCTTATTTGAAAATATCACAAACAGTGTTGACATCGAAAATGAAAAATTACACATCTATAACTAAATTAATAAACAAAGCAAGGTTCTGGAACTGCTGAAAGGATTATTGTTCCAATCGGTAACAAAAAGAAGTGTTTAAAGTTAAATCTTATTTGAAAATATCACAAACAGTGTTGACATCGAAAATGAAAAATTACACATCTATAACTAAATTAATAAACAAAGCAAGGTTCTGGAACTGCTGAAACGATTATTGTTCCAATCGGTAACAAAAAGAAGTGTTTAAAGTTAAATCTTATTTGAAAATATCACAAACAGTGTTGACATCGAAAATGAAAAATTACACATCTATAACTAAATTAATAAACAAAGCAAGGTTCTGGAGCAGCCGCAAGGATTATTGTTCCAATCGGTAATAAAAAGAAGTGTTTAAATCAAAGGCGTCAAGATTTAAATGATCTACAAGATTATCCATGAAAATATATTTTGATATACGATGATATTATCATGACCTTTAAATAGCTGTACCTCAAACTATTGAATTTTAACGAACTATATCTTAAAACTATTATTTCTAAGAAAAAACAAATTCAAATAGTAACTATAGACAATTAAACGTATTAGATGACTAATAATAACGTTTTGTAGTACGCTATTTGTCATAATAAGATATTCTGTAAAAACGATTATATAATATTTGAATAATAATAATATTTGAAAAATTAAAACTGTAGAAAATTCAATTTGCAACAAAATTATATTTTAAGTCCAATAGATACCTATTGACATATTACAAAATGTCTTCTTTAACAAAAAAGTGGAAAATTTTCCCCTTTGCAAGACAGTCATTTCCAAGTAGTTGTGAGTATTTGTCAGGTAGTTAGAAAATAATTTCAAAAAACTAATTTTTTAAAATTTTCATAAATAATACCTAACATAGGTTTTATGACGGAAAATATAGAGAATAATATCACGCTAAATTAATGTTGTCAATTCCAATGTAATTTAACTCTTCATTGTTAACACACACATTAACAATCAACGTTGACCTACATTAGTTTAACCACACAACAACACGCACAACCGAGCCTACTGCACATTCACTTATTATGCATTAACAACGCATATGAACGTTTACGATAAACCGTACCAACTTCAATCGAGACTAACTTAAACCCGAATACTATCGTCCATGTAACTAATCTCAACTCCCTTCACAACTCGCTCGTAGATTACGGAATTCTGACAAGTCCGTCGCACCTTCCACCAGCGCTCGAGCCAGGAAGCCCCGGCGCCCTTGTACGGCTTCCGGTCGCCCTTCCGTACCCAGCCCCAACACTCGGCGCTATCGCCGCCGTCCTAAGGCTGAGATTCCACTTACGGCGATAAACGAACGACGAGCACATTAGAGCGAGATAATTCTGTCGCTTTTCAATTTTAAAATAAGCATATTTTCAATCGTCTATCTCACCTTTGAACGATAACGCAAGGCGAGTTCGCATTTTAACATATGTTTATTTACTCAATTACTTTAGTTACTGGAGCTCACAAGTACAAATAAAAAACAATAGCAAAATATCCTTCACAACTAGTTCAGCGAGGAAATAATTGTTCCCATACTCGCATATGCTACCGGCGTTCACCCGCTCAACCGTCCGTAGTGTTGCCTAGCTCCACGGATTACCTAGAAAATCGGATAAAGCCTATTTTTTTACTGCTTTGGCGGAATATCTATACATGTAATAAAATCGTAACTGAGTGAATTACTGTACATGGAAAACATTGTAAAGAGTAATTGATTTAGCGTATAGAATAGTAGTAGAAGCCAGAATTCCTGTTTTTAGAGTTTTTGTCTGTTTATCTGTGTTCATTTGTTTTTCAATCACGCAAAATCACAAATTTCGATGAAATTTTGCAACTTCTTGAGCAACATATATAATACTTAACTGGGAATTTTAGATATAATAACACCCTGACTTGATGTATATTACAATATTGGTACTGCCAACGCCATCTATTAAAGTTTTTACTAAGTTAAAAAAAAATTAACCGAATTCCACGAGAACGAAGTCGCGTCGGCACATCTAGTACATATATAACACATATAGAATACATTTGGCGTTAATTTTGTAGAAATTCATTATCCACAACTAAATGAAACTACGTGACGTAGTATTATTTAAATTCTTTTACTACTTTATTTAAATTCTTTTACCACGACCTAGGTTTCGTTGTATGATAATATATTCAGGTGGGCAATTAGCAAAGATTAGCAGACGCATTCAAATTCAATATCTTTGCTAACTGCCCACCTGATAATGTTATCATTCAACGAAACCCAAGTCGTGGTAAAGAATTTAAATAAAGTAGAAATAATACTACATCACGTAGTTTCATTTAGTTGTGTAATAACACATAAAAACTTCATACAACATTTTCAATAAAATATTATTTCCTCTCACTGTTCTCATTTCTTTTTAATGCTACTTCGTGAACCAGCCATTTATTTAGCGATAGAGCGGCCACTCGCCTGTATTTACTTCCACTATATCTACCTCCACTTCTAATGTACGGGCGTATCTTCATAGCTTAGTCTGATAGTGTCGCCTATCTAAAGTAATGCGCGAAGACAGTGATTTAGGTTGAAATATAGCACTTGGCTTAACGGCATAATTTATGTCTTTATAGAATTTGAATTTCCTGAATACTACAAGATAATTACCATGTAAACTGTAAAAGGACTAGTCACACCGTACGTGTTTCCACATTAGGCTCCTTTGTCACATTGACTGAATAAAAACGAGCGAACTGAAGGAAATTTCGCCAAACAAAGCTTTTATTAGAATAAGGCAATTTACATATTACCGAATGCTGATGAAAGTTTTGTTTACACACGCCAATAAAAATCATACAATTTCGTAATACGTTACATAAATGATTGGACGATTTCGCATCGAGATTAGCAGATGCATTCAAATTACAACAGAAAATAATAATTTCAAGTATCTGAGCTTTCAAGCAACGCAACTATAGCAACGACATTAATGCCAGTAAGCATTCTCTACTTCACTCACACGGGCTGGCCAGTAACGTTGTGGTGCATGGAAAAAGAACAATTCAGTTTTTTGGCTCTACCTCCGGAAAAACTTTTCCGACTAAAACCAAAACTAATATGTACTTCTATGGAATACGAATAGCCAGTAATTTGTCCACTTCCAATTCAATTAGTTCTTCTTTAGTTTTGTAAGGAAAAGTTTGGCATAACTCAAGGGCGGAACGGATTTCCGAGCCCGGAAACTTATCGTTACGTTCGTTCCGCTGAGGACTATCAAATAAAAAATGTCCGTAGTCAAACGGATGTTCTATTGAGATTTTATAAGCCTTTGAAAGTACACATACGTACATACATATACATATGTATATCCGACTTGATTCGAGTTTATCCACTAACATTTTCTTTCAAGGCAACTTCTTCCTTTACTTTTATTGACTACACTCTGCACACTACCGCAATACTTTCATCATTTTGACGAAAGTACAAAAATACTTTATGACTTTATATCATCCTCCGACAAAACGATTATTTACGACATATATTTTAATATAACTATTCTGTTTCGCATTAAATTATTAAATTGGAGAACTAATATAATTATGGTCAAGGGGTTATATTTATTCAATTGTTCGCAGTCTTAATAGCGATAATTATCAATAACTATCTACAATTAAATGAAACTACGTGATGTAGTATTATTTCTACTTTCTTTAATTTCTTTACCAGGACCTAGGTTTCGTTGTATTACAACATCTTCAGGTGGGATATTAGCAAAGTCTAAAATCTTTGCTAATATCCCACCTGAAGATGTTGTAATACAACGAAACCTAGATCGTATAACGCCTAAACCACTAAAAGTATAATAATATAAGTTTAAGAACAATATAAAAACAAGGAAAAAATATTTCAAAGTTTTGCGACAGTAAAGTGTATACGGTTTCTCATTGTATCCTCTATACACACGTGTAATATACTAAAGAATTAAAATTGTAGGCCCGGCAGGATCGCCGAAAAAAGCCTTGGAAAGTGTGAAAAATATATTAATTTCGATAAGAACAGAATAAATGTCAATGATGGTGGCCAGTTTATTTTTATTTAATTTAGGCAATGGCTACAAATTAAAAAAAAAAGCTATCGTTTCTAAAAGGTTATTATTTACTAAGTCAGACTTTTTATGGTTATTTGAATTTCCTGTTAACAATTCTTGATATATTAAAATTTAATACATGCTCGTTTATAAAGATATCTTTTTTTTTTCGTTTTTATATTATGCATACAAATTGTATTTTTTTGCCTTCCAGATTATCAAACGATGAATGGTTTCATTTTTTATACTCTAAAAATATCGTTTTTTTTAATATATCTATTTCCTTAAGGCTAGGTACATTTTCGGCGGTCTCCTTTTTGTAAGTATATATATGCTTCATATAAAGTTGGCATTAACATGTAGCAAATTTTTAAAAGTACAACTCCTTTGATGTAACTCCTCATACATAGGTGTTAAATAGTTAAATCTTTTAAAAGGAAACTGAGGTTCCATTTACTAATTTTTTCGGTGCTAAAAAATAAAAAATAATAAGCTTCAAAATGACGTATAATGTCTTAGCCTCCCAATTTTATATTTTCGAAGAAAAAATGTAGCTATCAGCAATAGATATTGAAAAAAGTTATCTAGGTCCTAGCACTTGAGCTGAACTTCAGAAGATACCGACAATTATAAAACCCTAGTTCATACGTTTTCCGACACGCCCTTGTTCAGTTCTATTATAATTAAAAAACTTGTAAACAAATCTCATGCATATAAACTAGGATATTTATTATCACAGATTTATAATGGAGATGATAAATATCATTAACACCATCATCAGCCTTGTATTAAAAAGTTACGTTCTCAAGTTCGAGCATCGTTTCCCAAAAATTTTCTGTATAAAGACTAAATCAATCACAACAAAGTTAATTAAAAACTTAGAGAATAAATTAACCTTTATCTGAAAAGAATTATTAATAAGAAAAGTTGTGAGACTACAAGATTTTTCCATCGCTCCATTCGATTACGACCTAAAGCTTTTTTCTCTCAGAATTGATTACTTAACTTCGAGATGGGTACAACGGTATATAATATTTTTTCAAATAATTTTATCAATCTGCTATAATATAAATTATGTAATAACTTAGGAATTTATTTCATACGTTAATTCGCAGCTTCTTGTTTCTGTAACATCCTAAATTCTCTAAAACTTCGAAATCTATTTTCCTTTGTACGACAATAAATTTGAGTTCATTGGTAGTTTTTCTGTAAATAATGTATCAATAACTAAGTGCAACACTGGTACATTTAATTAGAAACAAGTCCTAGCAAAATGCTTTCATTAGTAAACAGTGAGTTATATGTATATTTTTTGAATTAGGACTTTATCTCTCTCCATTAGTGTACTATTTTTGATATCTCAGTGTTGCACTAATGTATCGATATACAATATGTAGATATATTAAATATCCACATACATGTTTTTACTTCTAATCAAGCACCAATAAGATCTGTTCTCAAAAACAAATTGACAAATAACTAAACTGACGCCACCCATCGATCGACTCGATAAACGCTAATACGCAATCGAAACTGTGCAATATATAAAGAAACGTTCAACAAATTCAATCACATAGAATAGTAGTTGAAAGTATAAAATTAATGGGATATACTTTACACGTGACAGATCAGATATTCGAAGTTAGGCTGGTAAATTTATATTTCAAAACTTTGCGAAATTTTCACAAACCGCCACGAAGATTCAGCGATCAATCATAGCTTTACTCAAAGTAAAAAGTTTTTCTTTGTCGTAAATATACATTTCAATTAAATAATGTACTTTTGATGTTATGCAAATTGAAAAAAAAAATTCAATTATAAATAAGAAATAAAAATAATAATTAAAAACTTACCGGAGTACACAATACGTTTTATTACTAATAACGAATTTTGAAAAAGATTACAAAAAAATAACCTGTTAACTGACATTGACCTTCGTTCTGCTGTTGTCAAAATTAATGAATTGCTCTTTTCAAATTTTGTGTGACTTTTTCGATGATCCTATTGTGTTTGTCAGCTTCAAATATTAATATGTTACATATATCTATAGAGGGTACAACGAGACATAATCTGTATTTTGCTTTATCTTATTGGTTCACGATCCTATTGTGTCTGTCAGTTTCAAATATTAATATGTTACATATATCTATAGAAGGTACAACGAGACATAATCTGTATTTTGCTTCATCTTATTGGTTCGCGATCCTATTGTGTCTGTCAGTTTCAAATATTAATATGTTACATATATCTATAGAGGGTACAACGAGACATAATCTGTATTTTCCTTCATCTCATTGGTTTACGATCCTATTGTGTCTGTCAGTTTCAAATATTAATATGTTACATATATCTATAGAAGGTACAACGAGACATAATCTGTATTTTGCTTCATCTTATTGGTTCGCGATCCTATTGTGTCTGTCAGCTTCAAATATTAATATGTTACATATATCTATAGAGGGTACAACGAGACATAATCTGTATTTTCCTTCATCTCATTGGTTTACGATCCTATTGTGTCTGTCAGTTTCAAATATTAATATGTTACATATATCTATAGAAGGTACAACGAGACATAATCTGTATTTTGCTTCATCTTATTGGTTCGCGATCCTATTGTGTCTGTCAGCTTCAAATATTAATATGTTACATATATCTATAGAGGGTACAACGAGACATAATCTGTATTTTCCTTCATCTCATTGGTTTACGATCCTATTGTGTCTGTCAGTTTCAAATATTAATATGTTACATATATCTATAGAAGGTACAACGAGACATAATCTGTATTTTGCTTCATCTTATTGGTTCCCGATCCTATTGTGTCTGTCAGCTTCAAATATTAATATGTTACATATATCTATAGAGGGTACAACGAGACATAATCTGTATTTTCCTTCATCTCATTGGTTTACGATCCTATTGTGTCTGTCAGTTTCAAATATTAATATGTTACATATATCTATAGAAGGTACAACGAGACATAATCTGTATTTTGCTTCATCTTATTGGTTCGCGATCCTATTGTGTCTGTCAGCTTCAAATATTAATATGTTACATATATCTATAGAGGGTACAACGAGACATAATCTGTATTTTCCTTCATCTCATTGGTTTACGATCCTATTGTGTCTGTCAGTTTCAAATATTAATATGTTACATATATCTATAGAGGGTACAACGAGACATAACCTGTATTTTGCTTTATCTTATTGGTTCCCGATCCTATTGTGTCTGTCAGTTTCAAATATTAATATGTTACATATATCTATAGAAGGTACAACGAGACATAATCTGTATTTTGCTTCATCTTATTGGTTCGCGATCCTATTGTGTCTGTCAGTTTCAAATATTAATATGTTACATATATCTATAGAGGGTACAACGAGACATACTCTGTATGTTGCTTCATCTTATTGGTTCGCGATCCTATTGTGTCTGTCAGTTTCAAATATTAATATGTTACATATATCTATAGAGGGTACAACGAGACATACTCTGTATGTTGCTTCATCTTATTGGTTCACGATCCTATTGTGTCTGTCAGTTTCAAATATTAATATGTTACATATATCTATAGAGGGTACAACGAGACATAATCTGTATATTCCTTCATCTCATTGGTTTACGATCCTATTGTGTCTGTCAGTTTCAAATATTAATATGTTACATATATCTATAGAGGGTACAACGAGACATAATCTGTATTTTGCTTCATCTTATTGGTTCGCGATCCTATTGTGTCTGTCAGTTTCAAATATTAATATGTTACATATATCTATAGAGGGTACAACGAGACATACTCTGTATGTTGCTTCATCTTATTGGTTCACGATCCTATTGTGTCTGTCAGTTTCAAATATTAATATGTTACATATATCTATAGAGGGTACAACGAGACATAATCTGTATTTTCCTTCATCTCATTGGTTTACGATCCTATTGTGTCTGTCAGTTTCAAATATTAATATGTTACATATATCTATAGAGGGTACAACGAGACATACTCTGTATGTTGCTTCATCTTATTGGTTCACGATCCTATTGTGTCTGTCAGTTTCAAATATTAATATGTTACATATATCTATAGAGGGTACAACGAGACATAATCTGTATTTTGCTTCATCTTATTGGTTCGCGATCCTATTGTGTCTGTCAGTTTCAAATATTAATATGTTACATATATCTATAGAGGGTACAACGAGACATACTCTGTATGTTGCTTCATCTTATTGGTTCACGATCCTATTGTGTCTGTCAGTTTCAAATATTAATATGTTACATATATCTATAGAGGGTACAACGAGACATAATCTGTATTTTCCTTCATCTCATTGGTTTACGATCCTATTGTGTCTGTCAGTTTCAAATATTAATATGTTACATATATCTATAGAGGGTACAACGAGACATAATCTGTATTTTGCTTTATCTTATTGGTTCCCGATCCTATTGTGTCTGTCAGTTTCAAATATTAATATGTTACATATATCTATAGAAGGTACAACGAGACATAATCTGTATTTTGCTTCATCTTATTGGTTCGCGATCCTATTGTGTCTGTCAGTTTCAAATATTAATATGTTACATATATCTATAGAGGGTACAACGAGACATAATCTGTATTTTGCTTTATCTTATTGGTTCACGATCCTATTGTGTCTGTCAGTTTCAAATATTAATATGTTACATATATCTATAGAGGGTGCAAAGAGACATAATCTGTATTTTGCTTTATCTTATTGGTTCACGATCCTATTGTGTCTGTCAGTTTCAAATATTAATATGTTACATATATCTATAGAGGGTACAACGAGACATAATCTGTATTTCGCTTCATCTTATTGGTTCACGATCCTATTGTGTCTGTCAGTTTCAAATATTAATATGTTACATATATCTATAGAGGGTACAACGAGACATAATCTGTATTTTGCTTTATCTTATTGGTTCACTAGCCTATTGTGTCTGTCAGTTTCAAATATTAATATGTTACATATATCTATAGAAGGTACAACGAGACATAATCTGTATTTTGCTTCATCTTATTGGTTCACGATCCTATTGTGTCTGTCAGTTTCAAATATTAATATGTTACATATATCTATAGAGGGTACAACGAGACATAATCTGTATTTTGCTTTATCTTATTGGTTCACGATCCTATTGTGTCTGTCAGTTTCAAATATTAATATGTTACATATATCTATAGAGAGTACAAAGAGACATAATCTGTATTTTGCTTTATCTTATTGGTTCACGATCCTATTGTGTCTGTCAGTTTCAAATATTAATATGTTACATATATCTATAGAGGGTACAACGAGACATACTCTGTATGTTGCTTCATCTTATTGGTTCACGATCTTATTGTGTCTGTCAGTTTCAAATATTAATGTTACATATATCTATAGAGGGCACAACGAGACATAATCTGCGTTTTGCTTCATCTCATCGGTTCAAAGAAATCAGTAAGCATAGTCTTTACAAACTATTACGAAAACTAAACTGACATTTCATAAAAAAAATGCAGGATTTCTCATTTCCCAGATTGACGATTTAAATAAAACTGTTTTTTTATTTTTCCCATTTAAAAGTTGTCATTTTTACACTCGTAGTACCTGGGCCCATCACTATATGAACTTTTGTCGGTCTCTTTCGGATGATGTTAACAAAAGAAGTACCATAGGCAAAATTATTATCATCGTACTACTAATAATGACTGGCATCATCCTATTCATCTGCTGTTGGTTGAGGAACGTTACAACATCTGGGCATATATGGAACTGACCAGACAATACATACCGACGTTGAAGCATGTTTATCCTCATATCACTCATATATATATATAAGAATATACACGTACTTACAATTCATGTGTATAGTTAGATATATAAAATCCACGTATGGTTTGCATCCATCAAATCAAATCCATTCACGTTGGCTCCTTTATTGTACAAACCTGTGAATAAAGCGACGGAACTGACACGTTTAATCACCGACTCACCTGAAACAAATAAATATTATCTTTAGTCTAAAAATAAAATTTTGAAACAATAAATATGCACGTGACTCGACAAGAGACAAGGACTATCTTGTATAAGAAAACATATCAAAAATATCATCAATCATATCACAAACCATTAAACATATCATAAATGTTCAAAAATTAATATACGCATTAACTTACACCTAAGAAAGCCAATCAGCATAAATGACTGAACAAATGATCCGTATTTCCATACAATAATATGTACTTAAGAGTGTTGCCAATATTATCAAAATTATAAGATATCCTTAAAAGCTATATTAAGCTACTTTTTACAAATTTAAAATGGTGAAATGAATGAATTTAAATTTACTTCGATTAGAAATTGGAAGTATGATAAAATAAATCAAACAACTCTAACGAAAAGACGACACAGTGCGATAGCGTACGGAGCGTACTTAAGCTTTATCCATTTCTTTCCTTTGCGTACAAAACAGCCCACAATAGAACTATTTGATATATTCACTTTGTCTATCTCACCAACATTTGGTATGAATTAGGTAGAATACTAAATAAAGTCTTTGGGACCTTATAAACGAGAGATGCAAATACAATGCTATTCCCAAACCATACAAAAATACTACGAAAACGCTTTAGGTGGCAACTAATGAACAGTCTAAAGCTCCAAATAGCGCGATCCTCCCATGAGTATCAAATCACCTTCAGCTCTGGATTTCAAAACCGTTTAAATTCTACCGTCCCACGCAAAAATGCTCGATCGACGTGCAGTTTGCCCAACGTACCATGTACTAAATATGATATACAAGTTAGTATGCAAGAGAGACAGAGCGATTGTGGGAATACATTTAATTTTTAATTATTCTATATTCCCTATTTATTGCGTTTGAGCTAGTGAAGACAGTTGACTGATGCAATTGTTCATATTTTAGGTTATAAATGCACACGATAACAACATATATGATGCAGCCGAGAGATCATACGCGTAATAATATTACATGCGCATCCAATTCGGGCCGTGCCGAATGAATGTGTTGTAAATGATGCGATCATCAGTGGCCAGCTTTCCGCACCAGGTTGGCCTTCGGTCATCTGGCCAAAACAATTATGCGCTAAGCGAGACAGTGACAAGAATAGAGATAAGGTGAAATTCGATGAACTGGCAAATTCTATTAAGCACTAGCAGCAATGCCCCCGCCTTCGTTCACGTGAAATTCGGATAAGAAAAGTTATTAGGAATAATTAACATTATCATTTGTCTTTTTCGTATTTTTTCTTATTTTTACAATATCTATAAGTATAACTTACTAAAACAACTAAACACCAATAGATGGCGTTGGCAGTCTATATTGTAATATACTTTTTATATCGATTTTAATCTGTAATATCGAGATAAAAAGAATCCTGTATATCGCTCGAGGGTGTCGACCAAATTTTATCAAAACCCATACCAAATATATCATACAAATTTTATCCAAATCAGTCCAGTAGATTTTCTAGACTGAAGAACAAATTAACAGAAAGGCAAAACATGTAAAAACAGTTTTTCTAGCTTCTATTATCATTCTGTATGCAAAATCAATCACCCTTTTTAAATATTTTCCATGTACAAAATACACTCTATTACAGTTTTATTATAAGTATAGATTATTCCATATTAACAAAACCTGTCAAGCGCTAGATCTAGCACTAAGAGAATTGAGCACGTATTTAGACGTTTATAAACATTTAACAGTGCATACTATTTCTATTAAACTATTTACAAATATTAGTTTTTCATAACGTAAATACGTTGCCTGCTATATCTTTCATAGGCATGTACAATAATAGCTATAGTTTTCTTGTAATCTTCCAGTCAGATTTTACCAACCCGGCTTTTCATGATTTTAGGTTCAGTGGTTTAGGAAATGGAGGGGGGGGGGGAGACGGGGAGGGGTTGATATGCTGTTTTCGTATACTTTTTAGAATATATCTTTAAATATGCAATTTAAAATTATAAAAACAATATGTTTACTATATTTTTGTATTCCTCACATCAAGCCCTTTGAAATGATACCCCATATTGTACATAAAATTAAAAAAACATGTTTTGAGTTCTTTATTTACGCTCTCTTTAATTCTTTTACCAATACTTTTAAAACATATGTGGTGTGGGTTAATAAGATGTATTACTACGCCAACTTTCAAGTTCCTACGTCGCATGGTATCTGAGAAAATCGACTATGACAGACGGACAAACAGACAGACACGCGAGTGATCTTATAAGCGTTCCGTTTTTCATTTTTGTAGTTATTTTAAGGCAATTTAAATATCGTGTTTACTTCGGTTTTTTTTTCTTATCAAAATTACTATATAATTCGGTTAAAATAATAAAATTATTCACATAAAGAAACTTCTCCAACAAACGAAAATCAAGCAGATGGTAAAATTATTGACAGTTCAGAATTATTTATAATTATGAACTATTTTGTGTAATTTGTCCACGTCTTTTAGTTTTAATATTAATGGATATATGTCCGTGATGAGAAAAGTAAAATAATATATAGCTAGGAGGAAAAAAAAAATTCAATCGATATTTTACCAATTTTGGCCATTTTGAGCAATAATGTAGATGATTGTGATAATTCATCACAGTGATGAAACATTACAACAAGGATTTATCATGATATTTATACTCTAAAATAGCCAAGAAATCTTCATACGCACATTGATAATTCTAAGTAAAATTTATCCCTAGAATTCAACCTTATAACTTTGAATGCACAAGATCAATTAGGAAAGTGAATCATACGGCAGAGTGTAACTCTGCTCCGTGCAGCAGCCACAAAAGATTACGGTTCTACTCATAAGCGACGTGCTTTGCCCCGCTGTGATGTATTAAATCTGTAGGCTGCCGTGATGTGGGCGACACGACAGCCAGCACGCTCTATACCGAGTATTGTAGCTTCAACTAAGGACGTTTACAGTAAGTAGCTATGCTATACACTATTATATCGATAAAAAAATTACACAAATTTAAATTTTCATAAGCCTCTAGTCTACATTAATAATCATAATAGCAAATATTTCAGTTATTGTTTTGCGAAAAATTAAAAAAAAAACAAACTTCGAAACGGATTCGAACCAGAGTGTAAATCAACTCTAAAATAAATTTTGATTTATCTCAATTGTATTTAAATGCATTTTTAAAAATTAAAATAGTTTTATAGTATATAATCTCTACGTCTTAGTTTTTCAGCTCATTTTTCCATATAACATTGAGGGGAGACAGCATATTTTGAAACTTTTATTTATTTTTAAGTCTGATGCAACTAATGAAACGACTGAATATTTTTAGATTCATCACGTTAGCCCAGCTTTATTTAAATACCTATTTTGTTGAATATATTTGGCGTTAATTTTGTAGAAATTCATTATTCACAATTAAATGAAACTATATTGTTTTTAGACAAGTGTTTTTCAACATTTTTGCTTCGCTGTAATTCTCTTACGGTCTCAACATTTTTCCCTTCTTTTTGTAAGATCCGCCACATGTCCGTCCGTCTGTCACAGCCGTTTTTTTTCTCAGAAACCTTTTGACTGCATTATCAGAGTTAACATTTATGGAACTGCTACTGAATATGTAAAAGAAAATAATGTATTTAAAGTTTTTTTTTCATTCCAGGTACCGCGTCGGACGTCAGTTGAAAGAGCATGTTTATAAAAACTCTAGAACTATTAATTTTTGAATTTATTATTAATATAATTCTAAAGATATAGCCAAAATGCCCACAAACATTTTCTCAGTCCAAACAGAGCCTTATCGCTATTTCAGTAATTGTTTTTCACTACAAAGTAAACCATAAACATAATACAAATGTTCGAAAATAATGTATTTGAAGTCTTTTTTTCTCATTCCATCTACCGCGTGGGGCGTCAGTTGAAAGAGCATGTTTATAAAAACTCTAGAACTATTAATTTTTGGATTTATTATTAATATAATTCTAAAGATATAGCCAAAATGCCCACATAATTTTTCTCAGTAAAAACAGAACCCTATCGCAATTTCATTCTCTGTTTTTAACTACAAATTAAATCGTAAACATTATAGAAATGTTGGAAAATAATGTATTTGAAGTCTTTTTTTTCATTTCATGTACCGCGTGGGGCGTTAATTGAAAGCGCATGTTTATAAAAATTCCAGAACTATTAATTTTTGAATTTTTTGTTAATATAATTCTAAAGATTTAGCCAAAATGTCCACAAAAGTTTTCTCAGAGCCTTATCGCAATTTCAGTCACTGCTTTTAACTACAAATTAAATCGTAAACATTATACAAATTTTCATTACAAAACATAATTATGTTTATACGAGCGCGACAAGACAATTCGATATTTACTTTACTGTCAAACCAAATAATTTTGTCGTAATTACAAAATGTTTACACGAATTTAACCGTTGAGTGCTGGGAAGTGTTATCGCGCTCTCCTTGTGCCGTGCCAAAAATACGACAAGAGCGATCGTGTTCTTGGTAATCAGTAAAAGCTTCCGTTCATTGCTGGTCGCTTTGACGAAACGTATGACTTTTATTTGCTTTAAGCGTAAACGAGTTAGATGTGTTTATACGTATAGTTGTATCAGAACACTAGATTATAGGAAAAGAGTCACCGAAGAATCATTGAAGAATATTCTTAAAAGATATTCAGAATTGTTTGGGTAAAAAGTTGTCGAGGTTAGAATTTATTTCGAATACTGAAACGAAATTGATGGCAAAATAAAAATAATATAGCACCTACATCATCTAACCGTTTCTCGTAGAAACTAAAAATTTTATATAACCCGCATACCTATATCTGCCTTATTTGAGTTAACACTTAAAAAACAGTTATCTCTCACAACTCAAAACACAGTTATCTCCCAATAATTTTAAGGGATAAAATGTATTCGAAACATTTTTTTTTCATTCCATATATCTCGCCTGGAACGTCAATTGAAACAGCTTTTTTATTCCAGAGATATTTTTTCATAATAATTTTGTTCTTGAAGTATACATAGACGGAATTATTAAGACCCTGTGCGGAATGTAACAGTATATATGGGAGAGGGGTTAAATGATTCAAATTTTCCTGAAGAAAAATAAGATTTATTCTTGAGGAAAATGCATTTACTAAGTCTTTCCACAAAAGCAAATTTAAGTGAAAAAAATGGTATTTATTTATATATGTTATCTAATTGGAAAACTACTATTTTTATTTTAAACACCGTATTTTTGGTATATGTCCAAAGATCATTCGACGCTTAAATGGCTAAAATGCAGTGGTTAATAATCAACATTATCTTCTTGGCTCAAATTCGAGATTTTGTACCTCTGCTTGCTTGAACACGGGATGTGTTCCAATATTTACAGTACTTACAGTCATTTAGTCTATCCCATCTGATATTCTTAAGTAAAATTCCAATAAACAGTATATTTTCGTCAGTATACATCCTATTGTAGTTATGATAAAAAAATTCCCACTTAACATTCATTGACCTCAAAATTGTTGACACAGTAGATAAATTATATAACGAAAACTTTTCGTCCAGTGTAAAAGTTAAACAATTTTCTTGAGAATTTTATGCAATTTTAAATTAAAGTCATTTTAAGTCAAGTCGATTGAAAACGAGTTCAAGTCTTATCGAATTGAACATTATTTTTTGTGATTTGAGATAAAACACTAAAAGACATCACTACAGAACTTTATATATAA
Source organism: Druceiella hillmani (assembly GCA_039881145.1). Taxonomy (NCBI): domain Eukaryota; kingdom Metazoa; phylum Arthropoda; class Insecta; order Lepidoptera; family Hepialidae; genus Druceiella; species Druceiella hillmani. The sequence continues at coordinate 37,174,704 of JAYKKI010000009.1, read as the reverse complement.
GTTAAACAATCTTCTTGAGAATTTTATGCAATTTTAAATTCAAGTTATTTTAAGTCAAGTCAATTGAAAGCCTGTTGAAGTCTTATCCAATTGAGCATTATTTTTTTGTGATTTGAGATAAAAAACTAAAAGACATCACTACAGAACTTTATGTATAAATTAAACAATCTTCTTGAGAATTTTATGCAATTTTAAATTCAAGTCATTTTAAGTCAAGTCGATTGAAAACGAGTTTAAGTCTTATCGAATTGAACATTATTTTTGTGATTTGAGATAAAAAACTAAAAGACATCACTACAGAACTTTATATGAATAACCGTTATGTAATAACATCTATGAATAACTCCAAATAAAAAGTCACTTTCGGTATCCTGTTACGCAGATTAGCCTCTTATTATTGACGATTCAATCAAAACATAGATCAACTCACGACAGTTAAATTAAAACAACACAAAGACCACAATAGATTCCAAATACGAGGAACAGCTTTATCAGTATCGAGTTTCGCGGATCTCTTATTGTATATCGATATTCTTTTGCGTCCAACCCTACGAGTGTACATATAGAGCGTACGACGCGCCACGTTTCTCACAAAGTTAGCATGCGCATACTTACGTATCGTTGCGACTAGAAAAGATGCGGGCTCAATACTCAGGGCTGAATATTGATTGAGGCCGGCGGAGACTTATCATATGTTACCCAATATCGCGCCCACGCGGGGATTTATTAAAACCTAGCCTAGCGTAACGTCCCTTCGAGAATGATATACGTATAAATTGCAATTTTATACTATATACAATGGGTTCAGAGCTTTGTCTTTTTTTGAAACTATAAACGACCTATGAAATCGAAACTAGATTTTCGTATTAAGAACATCTTTCCTCGCGTCAACCCTTCGATGACATGAAATAACCATTTATATTCATAAACCTTTTCAATAAAATCTCCTAGAGAAAAACATTTTTAGCAATACCGTCATTACATTTAAAATTCATATTGCAATTTAGACATCGTCTTCATAATGTCTAATTCCAATACTGAATCACTATAATCTTTTTCATGGAGATAATAGAAATAATATGCAAACAAATAATAAAACAAACTTTCAGAACTATCTATTGAGCTATAGCTTCATGCCATTGTTTACAAAGACGAGCATCAGACGGCAATAACTCAAATAGGTACTGCACTTTTTGCAAATACTTAAGTTCAATGCAGTTTTGTTACATTGATATGCAGCTGCATTAAAAAAATTGGGCAGAATGATTTCCAGTTCTGTTATAATAATATCGTTAATTATGGTTCCTTATAAGGTCACTCACATGTCTATCGGTCACATCCCTTTTGTTCAGAAACCAAAAATTTGAAATTTGGTATTAGATTAAAATAATTCATATATGTGGAAATTTTAGAAGGTGCAAGTTATATACTCGATTGTTTATTTAATATTATGCATAGTGCCTTCCCCCAATCGAAATTACTGAACTTAAAATATAGAAAACAAAAATGATTGCTAAAGATTTATCTGAATTTTATACAAAAACTATAGGAATCATCCATCATCCTTTAAAAGGTATTACATGCTGAAAAATAATGTTAATATTTGCAAATAGTTTGATAATAATATGACGGCGGTGGGATGATAAATATAAGATATGGAATATATATTGTAGAAATTAGATGTCACTTAACAACTGTAAACCAATATGTAAAGTTGCTTTTAAAACTACTTCCACTTAAAATTTCATGTCAATCGTGCTAATATTTTTTTCGCAGTCATTTAAAAGATTGTTTCTGTTTTTCTCATTGGAGAAAATTGAGAAAAGAGCCGTAATCAAGTGTCTCGACTTGAAGTTTTTGAAGAATTGAAAAATATATTGAGTAAAACTGCTCAGTCGTATGCAATCGTTGATAACTGCGTGGCTGTGTTTATACAGGTTTGTACAAGCGTTTAAGGTTGAACATCGACTAGGAACGACGTCCCAAAAAGTGTCACAATTCTTGATATGAAAAAATTAACGATACCGTTAATACTGTATGATCTCTAAATAACATATGGTCTACAAATCATATTTTACGAACGAAACAATCACACGCAAGGTAGGTGCCAGGTTTGCTTTCGCTCAATCAAAAACACGTTTGAATGCATATTTTGCATGAGTTTATTCAGACACTTCTACTTTCAGCAGACTTTATGCAATGACGAAATAGAGGCGAAACACAGATCCATCATTTTGCGCCAAAACTAAGAATGCAATCAAAGCAGTGAACGGTGGCAGAATGTACGGTTTCAAAGAAAGCAAGGCAGTAAAATTTTCTAAAAGTTACGACACCCGTTTCTTTGGGGATTCGAAAGGAATTTTGATATTAAATTATCTTCCAAAAGAACGAGGGGTAAATAGTGACTATCATGGTAAACTTCTGGATAAATAACAAGTGTGCTCTTGTATAAACGTTCACACGTGCATCACTTCATCACAGGAATTTTGATATTAAATTATGTTCCAAAAGAACAAGGGATAAATAGTGACTATCATGGTAAACTTCTGGATAAATAACAAGTGTGCTCTTGTAGAAACGTTCACACATGCATCACTTCATCACCACTTCACTTCAGACGACAAGGTCATGGCTACTGCAGACGGCTATTTCTCAAGCCTTGAGGAAAATCGTTATAAAGATGGCATTAAGATCTTACAATACCGCTGGACAAAGTAAAAAGAGTTCGAAAAATAAAGTAACTTTTTATCACGTTAAGTAAAACTTTTTTATTACTAGATTCATTACTTATAATACAGCCCTCGTACATAAACCTCTGTACTCGTCAAAAGCGTCTACAGAACCCTCATAGTGCATGTTTTTATATGTAGTTAACAGATTTTTTTTTATTCCAAGCTAAAATAGAAACATTCGCTAAATTAAAAGTAATCACCGAAGAAATGTTCACCGAGTAGAAAAACTGTGGAAGTTTTAAAAATATATTTCAGCTGAACTACTTTAGTCTGGCATCACTCAAGCTTAGTTTTACACTTAATGTAAAGAAATGCGATCTCGATAGCAAAATGATATAATGACGGTGATGGTTAGAAGAAGATATAAACATGTTATCTAAACTTACAATATTTGATGTAGATGCAGAGGGAATTGTGGGAAAAAACTTGTATTTAGAACAAATTTTTTCCGATACTTTGTTTACCTTTAGTATTTAGATGATTTTTGTATTTAAATGAGAAAAAGAAATACTAAAAAATATGAAATAAAATAAAATTAAATAATAGTTAAAATATTACGAGAAAAATTAGATTAGTCAATGACCTAGAGCGTGCGACTTCATTTTCGTGATCGATTTCTTTAAACGATAATGATATTTCATGTGGAATAAAACAGTCAAAAACTACAAATATTATTCTCTGTCACTGTAAGCAACATTTGTTATTTTAGTTATTTCACACCAAGTTAACGCAAGGTTTCAGCAAACCGCCTTTCAAATTACAATGAAATTTGGTACATTAAATGACCTCAGAGGTAGGTATAAGGAGAATTGTCAAATCTCATGTCAATATGATATTGATTCAGAAATAAAGATTTTAAACTTGCCAGATTTGACCAAAATATGTGCCTACGGGATTTGTTTTAAATGCATTCGATCCTCAACTAATTAAGTCTTTGATGCATGTTTTAAACATGTTGAAACCTGAAAATCATTGTTTTGTGCACATCCCCAGATTGCATGATGCAAAATTGAAAGTTCTTCATAGCAAATGATCCTATGAGCATTAATTAACAATAGTACGAATTTTTGAGATATTTAAATCCAAATTTAATTATAAAATGTTTTTTACAGGAAAGTGGGCCGTTTATATTATACGAAAGTCTATAAAAAGATGTTTAAAATGAGATCTTGCATGCCCCGCTGGCTAAATTACGTGAGCAGCAAATGCTTTGCAGTTTCAAAACCAATTATCTTGTGAATGTAATATAAGAGAATTTCCATATATTTATAAAATTACTTAGTATACCAAATTTGTTGAAAATTGGAGATGGTTCATGTTATTTTTACCAATCCAATTTTCATAAGTGGACTGACACCATTTTCTTCATTTCTAAATTTCCTTCCGTCGCGTCCTATCAAAATGGATTACATTTCTTTCCTATATTCTAAGCACAATTCACATAAATATCCAATATTATATTCAGTATTTATACGTAATGTCTATGTAAACAAACATAGAAACAGATGATTTCTGAATAGTAGTTAACAGAGTCAATGTTATTTCATGAACAGCAATAAATAAGCTGTTAAATACTAAACAGACATTGAAAAAAGTAAATTCAATTTTTATGCAATGGAAACATTTAAGTAGCTGATGTAATCCAGAGTTCTGAGGTTGGCTCTAAGCCACTGACAGGCGCAGAGCCACTGCATTTTACACATGCAGAATTAATCATAGTGAATAGTAGAGAAGTGTGTACAAGTGCAATACTTGCATATAAGTTATAAATATGTGTTTTAAAAATCCTTAACCTTTTAAGTGTTATGTTAAAAGCACATCAAGAAACATACGTTTCACATATTTAAACAAACAAGATGATAAAAAACAATCTAAATATCATATTTTTTATAACAAATTCTGAATCATCTACATTCGTATTGAGACGTTTCTAAGTCTGTTCTGCCAAGTTGATCTGTTGGCCAAGTTGAGATAACCTTTTCTCTACTATACCAAAATAAGAATGTTAAATTTTCGCATAGTAAATCGCGGTTAAGCGAAAACAAAACCTTAATTCTAAGGCGAAGCTAAGGTGCGAGCTCGGGATAAAATAAGAAAGTAAATATAAATTGCGTCGGTCATGAATCTCACTTAGATCGCGACCTATATACTCAGAATACGAGAGTACGTGCAGAAATAACAGATAAATGTCACAGGCAAAATTTATTCAAAATGTGCCCGAGAACGTTTAGATGAATAAATATTCTATAGATTCCTAGTAAATAAAATTTATATTGTGCGCTTCGTGGCAATGAGTTCTAAGCAATGGGTATAGGATTACCATTAATTTAAATAGTTTCTAGAAAATATTTTATCTAAATTTATTCAAAATGTGCCCGAGAACGTTTAGATGAATAAATATTCTATAGATTCCTAGTAAATAAAATTTATATTGTGCGCTTCGTGGCAATGAGTTCTAAGCAATGGGTATAGGATTACCATTAATTTAAATAGTTTCTAGAAAATATTTTATCTAAATTTATTCAAAATGTGCCCGAGAACGTTTAGATGAATAAATATTCTATAGATGCCTAGTAAATAAAATGTATATTGTGCGCTTCGTGGCAATGAGTTCTAAGCAATGGGTATAGGATTACCATTAATTTAAATAGTTTCTAGAAAATATTTTATCTAAATTTATTCAAAATGTGCCCGAGAACGTTTAGATGAATAAATATTCTATAGATGCCTAGTAAATAAAATTTATATTGTGCGCTTCGTGGCAATGAGTTCTAAGCAATGGGTATAGGATTACCATTAATTTAAATAGTTTCTAGAAAATATTTTATCTAAATTTATTCAAAATGTGCCCGAGAACGTTTAGATGAATAAATATTCTATAGATTCCTAGTAAATAAAATTTATATTGTGCGCTTCGTGGCAATGAGTTCTAAGCAATGGGTATAGGATTACCATTAATTTAAATAAAGAGTTTCTAGAAAATATTTTATCTAAATTTATTCAAAATGTGCCCGAGAACGTTTAGCTGAATAAATATTCTATATATTCCTAGTAATTAAAATTTATATTGTGCGCTTCGTGACAATGAGTTCTAAGCAATGGGTATAGGATTACCATTAATTTAAATAAAGAGTTTCTAGAAAATATTTTATCTAAATTTATAAGTCGGCGTTTAGTCCAAATATGCTGACGTATTATAATTTATATTTTGAGATCCGTAGATAAGCAGCAAATCGTAGAACTAAAAACCTAAATAAATTCTAACTTAAGGAAAAATAGCCTTCATTATAATTTACGTCGTTTCGCAGCGGAAAACTATCGACCGTTTGTTCTAATCTAGCGGGCGATAGGTCCCATAATTTCTCACATACGATTTATTGTCATGAAAATATTTATTACTTAATCCTAGTTAGAATGTATCGTACTAAGATCTCCAAATTGCTTCACATACCTTGCGAGTTTTCACAACTAAGACAAATATGTAGGATTATAAAAAAAACATATATCGACTAACGCCGTGAATCAATTAGACGCTAGTATATAAAAAAAATAATAGTCCGTCTGACTGCTCGTGCCTCAACAGAGCCTATCGAAATGTACTGAGAACTCGCAAGCAGAGCCCTGAGATAAGCCTTTACAAACTTTGTTTAGATCTGGTGGATCCAAGACATTAGTTAAAAATTAAAATAAGTCACACTTGGGAAATTTAGTTAGAATAATTGCTTTTTAAATACAATGTTGGTGAATAAAAATATCAAACTGCTAGTACTGAAATTGAGAAGTAATATGAAACAAAAATATTAGGGTATATACAAGTTTAGAGTTCGTGAACCGAACCATTTACTTATAGACAACAACGATTAGTTAAATTAGAACTACACAAGGCCGTTGAACTTAATAATCATCTCAAAATCCATCTTTCCGCACTGGATAAGGCAAAATAAGCAAATAAACAAAGCCATAATATTAAGTTGCTTCGAATACAAATTTAAAATTGATAATGAAAGAGTAAGGCGGAAAGTCTAATATTAACCATTATTACTATGGACGAGTCTTGTAACTGCGTATTTGCGTTCGAGGTCAGTATTTTAATAATCACTTTCATAACATGCCATTATATACACTTCCAAAAAAGTTAAGAGATAATAAAAAATATATTTTTTTAAATTGTCATAAGATCGTGCAAGAATAAAAAAAACGCATTTTCAAGAGAAAATAACAAGTTTCCAAATGCTTTTATTCAATCGCTTGAAAAACATTTTTTTTTCTCCACGATTTCTGCGGTCAATGTGCAAAAAAAACAAGGGCTAATTTTTCTGTTAATGGTCGGTACAAGAAAGTGAAAGATAATAAAGATTTTTAAACGAAAGCTAGAAATTAAAAGCTTTCAAATGAGATCTAATTTACTCCAATCTACAATTTACTCAAATATACTAGTTTAAAAATTTAAAAATGTTCCGAATTTTTTTAAAGTGCAAAAAAACAATATTTACGAAAAACTGATTTTTATGTACTCTGGCTTTCTATAACTTCAACCTCAAGCTATCGATGGGCATTTTTGACACTTCATTTATAACGACTGAATAAAGTGGTAGAAAAGCAAATATCTGGCTTATTGGAACATAGTAAGAAGATTAGTTGACTTTCTCGTTTAACTAACTGGACCATTTAACCTATGTGTACATTTAGACCGATCTATGTACAATAAATAGCGATGGTTGATCGTGACATCTCTCTTTATTATGGCATACATCATTTGCTATAATCATCCTTTTAGTGCTTTCATATATACTTTTATATGGAATTCGTCTCTTATGCTATATATTTTTAGACAATAACCATCAGACATATATCATTATAAGGCTCGATATTCCCTTTTACCTTTTTCATTACTTATTTTCTCAATATATAGTTTTATGATCCTTTCGCTCGTTGTATCTTCAACATGGATAACTACTTCAATTAAGCCTTAATCGAGTGTAATTAACAGCAATACGTCCAAGAACAAAGATGTCCCCAGTCCTCTCAAAAACATTTTAAGATTTCCTTGCGAATAAATTTTAAGAGATATTTAAGATAATTTTATGTACGTTTAGCAATCAAATATTAAATAGATAATAGTCTGCAAATTTCCATCGTATTTTTACAGTTTCTACCGCGCAAGTTTCTCTTTCGTGCCATCTAACATTCATTACAGAAAAAAACTCTTTCTTTAAACGCTCCAATAGTGAGAACAAACAATAAATACAAAATAACTTGAAAATGTTTGAGAAATCTTCTAAAAATAAGCTCTCCTTTTTTGCGGTCTTTGGCTTTATATATATCAGTTAAGTTGAGATATTTAGACTTTGAAGTATGTTAAAAATGAGGTAAATCAATAAAATCCACAAGGAATTTTAGCGTTATTGCAATTTATAATAAAATCTGAAGCACATTCGTCTAAAATAAATTACGTATAATTCCGTATTTTCAAGTGCAACCTTAATTTCAATATTACATTCATATCTTTCTAATCAAACATTCTTCGCTATTTAATTCTCATAGAACATCTTTTTCTACACGATAATTTTTTACAATAAACAAAATCAACATTCACAATTAAATGAAACTACGTGATGTAGTATTATTTCCACTTTTTTTAAGTTCCTTGCCTAGACCTATGTTTCGTTGTATTACAACATCTTCAGGTGAGCTATTAGCAAAGATGTGGATGTTATAATACACATGTTGGATGGTAAGGGAGATGTTGTAATACAACGACACCTAGGTCGTGGTAAAGAACTTAAAGAAAGTAGAAATAATACTACATCATTAGTTTCATTTAATTGTGAATAATGAATTTCTACAAAATTAACGCCAAATATATTAAAAATCAACATCTTTAAATCACACCTGTATTTAAATACGACAAGACACATCCGTTTCCTACAAAATTGCTTGCTGCAAATTGACAACTCTGTCAAAATAGTAAAAAGGCTATGACAATGATTCACCCTCGTACTCTCTGTCCAATTTCTGCGCCCGTTTCGAATGGTTCCGCGCGCCGCGTCAGAGCCGCGTCGCGACAGCGCGGACTAGTTTCGCGACCGGCCGCGCCTTATAAGGCGCAACCGAATCCGGTCGGTGGACATTGCTAACTGTGCTTTTTGTCGCGATGCGATCGTCCCGCTGCTCGCCATCGATGAGCAAGTTCACGGCGCAACAATCGAAGCCGTAGCATTGAACGGACGATGCAGCAATGTATAAGCATGTGTATCTGTTTAAGCGTCACAACATTAAGCTATATTAGGCAAATATAGGCAAAAGGATATAGGCAAAAGGATATAGTGCAAAGTTAAACTAATTAATAAATTATTTTCAGAATTAAAAAGACATCGAAAACTTTGGATCGTAAACATATTGGTGATAATTTAAAAAGTAATTGGTATTTATGGTTCGCGACCTGAACTCGGGTCACGTCAGCTATTCATTAGATACCCGTCTTACTACTGCCTCTCCGTCTAGCAGAGTGCAATAGCTTATCGACAAGGTAAGCTACATATTTGAAACTGACTGCTATTTAAATCAACCAACCGGAAACAAAACTTAATTTTAACGGGATGAGGATAGTGGGAGGAAAGGATTTTGGGCTTCAAAAGTAGGTGAAAAATAACAGAAAAAAAGTTTTTAACCTGATGTAGTAAAAAGTTATTATATACTTAAAGACTTTTTTAAAACTAATTTTGTTGGCAATGACAGGACTGACGCTTTCAGCTGACATAAGATGCTTTGTTTCTGAAACTAATCACGTTATAAACGTCAGCAGCTAAAAGCGTCAACCTGTCTGTCGCAGCCGTTTTTCTCAGAAATCGGCTAACGTAAAACTAAAAATTTGGCACGATAATAAAGCATATATTCTAATAGATAAAACTTGGAAAACATTCATATGAGAATTTTAGGGGGGAATCAAGTATTGAAAAAAAATATTTTAATATTTCATATATAGTGTAGACTCATTTAAAAGTACTAGTCACAAGGTTCACAAAAAAAATTTTTTTTTCATAATTTTGAGTATATTATATTCAGAGAAATACTGAAAAATATACAAAAAAAATTGTCTCCCACTATTTCCGACGCTATTGAAACTAAAATTATGAAGAAAACAAGAGTTTTTGGAAGCAAAGGATATAGGAAAACTATAGTGATGAGTACAGATGTGATTCTAGATGTAGCATACCTAATTGTTTAAAGATACACCATAAATGTTTATGCCTGTAAAAGATATGATAATATATTTACGTTGTTAAAAATTAAATAGTTGCTAAAATACGTACCCTAAATGTTTACAAGGGTCAAAACGTGTAAGGAACCCTCGTAGTGTGAGTTCTACTCGTACTTAACATATCTTATTAACAATTAATCTTCCACTTCTCAACTCTTAAAAATGATAGTAGCATTACAAATTTTTCTTAAATTTAATATGATTTTGTGTGCTGTGTTCTCCTATACAAGAAAGGAACAAAGTCATAGGAAGCTAACACCATCTATTCGATACACTATGTTCTAAATTAAAAAGGAAAAAGATTGGTAGCACATTAACGCCATCTATTCCTGATTTGATAAACTTTACTAAAAGAGTTGTAGGATAGAGGCAGTTCTGTGTTGAAAGTTGGGGCACAATTGCTTATTCTATGCACCGCCCAATTTTTTTTAGATATTTCTTACTAAATAACTCAATCAACAGGTAGAAACTATCGCATAGCAAATACTTGTTATTATATTAAATCGTTTTTAAATACCTTTAACATTAGTTGAGTACACTTATTGAGTAAATATTAAAGGTATCAAAAGCAAACTGCAACACAGAATATGTTAAGCCCGCTTAATAAAATTTCATTGTCGTTAACAAAGTTTTGTATACTAAAATAATATATAAGTACAAGGTTACAAGATATAACCCATTCGGAAAGACGTCGAGCTCTGTAGTCAAAACGTAGATAAATACATTTTAATTTTTTGATATTACGACCAAACAATTTTATATAAATAAAAAATCATATTATATATATATATATATATATATATATATATATATATATATATATATATATATTTAAATCGATACTTTCGCCACGCTCTTGAAAATGTATATTTAAAAGGATCTATTTCCAAGTTAAATATTCAACTTTTGGTGTGTTAAAATCGCTATAGACTATCAATGATAATAGCAGTCGTTGCATTGTTAGCACAAGTTTCATTGGATAACCAAAACTTGTCACATGTCCTAAAATTATACATAAAACATCATTATTTACTGAACCACGCATATAAACATAAATCGGGTTCTAACTAACAATTAGATCTATAGTGTGCCTATGTAAGTCAATATCATCCGATAAGACCACCTGCCTCGCCGCATCACCATTGACTCACGCCCGTCGTGGCGGCCACCTCGCTTATCTCCAGTACATATCAAACGATATCAAACGCACCTATATTTACCTACTAGTAAGTGCATCGCGAGCGAATCGGGGACCCGATAAAAACCGAACAGTCACGACCTCACTTTGACGATCAGATCGCCTCACAATGACAAAGAGAAATGCTACAATTAAAATGCATTCAGTAGTTTTCGAGATTAGGTCAAAAATATTCACTCCTCGCGTAATGCTCTGTATGAGTTTGCGTACGGATATTTGCAGTACCTTCTAGACACAATAATCAAAGCTACATTGTTTCCCATACACATATATTCAGTTCTACTCCCTTTAATATTCACTAACTCCTACATCATACTACTTTTAACTCCTTAGCGTACCGCTGAGCTCGTCAAATCCGGGCTCAACTGGTGGGCGGCGACACTCGTTAAACGGATCACCGTGATGCACTAGAGCGTTTGTAATATGAACCGGTCGCGAAAGCTATGCTCGCGGAGCGGGGAAAAGCATCTTATAGCAGCATCTGTAATTTTGTATTTTTATTACGAGCCAGTCGGAAAAGCGATGCTCGCGGGGCGAGAAAAATAACATAGCAGCTTTTTTAACACAGTAGAGTAGAGACAGATTATTTATTTATAACTCTTTTTATAAATATAAAATATATGTAGATAGTTAAAAGGAACAAAAACCTTTGGACCTATCTCGCTTTCCAATAAATATTTCGGAAACATTTCTATAATATAGTTTAACATTCTCTCGTGAGACGGTGATGATATTAGACCTGACTTTGCTTTTACGGGACACGGCATAAAAGACAAATAGCCGCGTCAAAACCAGATACCCAATTACCAATTGTAAATATACTAGACGATCCGTGCGAATAATTCGCAACTCACAGAATCTTAGTTAAAAAATTGTCAAGATGACGCTTAAACACCTTCGAGAAATAATATAAAGAGAATTAAACAATTGATTGTTAGCTATTTTTCATCAATAGCGGGGAACATAAGCTTTAAAACGATGTATGGATAATTAATTTTGATGAAGAATTAAGGAGGATACGGCGTTGCCACAAAAAAATCTCCGAGAAATGACATATATGATCTTATAAAAACTGAGTTTAGCCACTGCCAAAATCCAGTCGCTATTACTTTAGTAGCGATTGGTTTCTGGTGGTGACTAAACTAAATTTAGGTTACTTTTTTTTAATATCAAAGTAATAGTGTTCCAAAAAAGTCCTGTCTCGCCTTGGTTACCTGCCATGTAGGTACTTATACGCCAGACTACAATGAGTTCCACTATCCGTCAAGTTAGAATTTTAATTAAACATTTATAAATAAGATTTTTCAAAATACCTACGAAGACAGATATATTTATGTGTCGTTAACACTTCTTCGACCGCTTTATATACCACAGTAAAACATTAAGCGTGTACATTTTTACATTATTTGTATGTATGTTGTTCTAAAAAACGAATCAATACTGTAAACACAGTTTCCACTCTTCTTAGCTGTTTCCTCCGCCGCTATACTGAGATCCTTAAAGATCTCTTAAAACAAATATCTTTCTCAGCCTCTCAACAGATTCTGGATCCGATCCAATAACGTGTCATAGATTTATTACACAAATATCGTTAAGAAAATGTCTGTAATAAAATGTATATTAATCTACATGAAATCTGTATAAGTGTACGTACATTTGACTTACACTGAAAGATAATGAAAGGATGCTTATTGTAATCTAATCGTCAGCGATCTCAAGGAGAGTTTCAAAAAGTTAATTATATATATATATATATATATATATATATATGTATACATATATATACACATATATATATATATATATATATATATATATATAAAAATATAAATAACATCAATTGTTCTGGCACAACGCACTGGCGCACGGGCAACGGCCTGTGTGCATTACTTAAGTTCGCTCCGCGCATACCCGATGTAATTCGACATTGATGTGGTCGTTGGCAGGTAACGCTCTAGATGGGGTCCTTTTAAACACATGGTCGAAGTGCATTACTCTTAATATTTATGTAGGTAACTAATAGCACACAACACTAATTGTGCAAGTCTAGCTTGCACTTGAAACTTCTTGAAGCACACCTGTGCAGCACTTTGCGCACCAGCACACTTTCTGAGCAGTGAACGTATAGGTATACGCCGGGGTTCGTGACGCTGAGCTATCAGGTTCAGTAAACTCGGCTCCCTTCAGCATGGACTACTTTTTAGGCGCACAAAGCGTACTATTTTAAAACATCAAGTGAATTACTTTTTTAGGCGCACCAAACGCAATATTTAAAAACAAGATAAAAATTGTTTTATTATTTTTTAAGCACACACCAGAATTTTTTAATATTTTGACACATATTAATGGAGAAATCCATATGAAATATTTACTTGCAAAAATTCATTGACATAAGTTTTTAAACTATAGAAAATGCGTGGCTGTGACGGGGCCTTAATGTGCACAAGGATTGCTAAGCCTGACGCGACTATAAAGAAAACGTAATCAAATCGTAATAAGGAGCATACAAAATAACAAAATGTATTTACACGCAACAATCGCCTCTAAACGCTGATGAACTTTATAAAGTATTCAGGAAAGATCTCGACTTAATTGAGATACCTCTCGAAATATCAATTTAAACCAGAACAGACTGGCGTTATTATGGCAAAAATGTCTAAAGGCTTTACTTTAAAACAAATCTCTCCCTTCAAAGGTACTCCATTAGAAGGCGCTTAATTGAAATTCTTCCAAGAAATTTATAAGATATTGAAGTAAATTTTTTTCAAGTATTCTACTCCAACTTTACATCCGCATTCAAATCGCAGACAGCCGAAATATTACTCGCGGATAACTTGATAACTCCGTTCGCTCGTACACGAATTAGCACTCCTAATAAACCTTACACTTTTTTGTTTCAGAAAAGATTTCAAAAGAATGTATTCATTATATTCGTAACTCAATCGTAACTTTATTTTTTGTATTATATTGAAATAGTATATATGTATTTATTTTATAAGCACTAAAAAGTGAGAGTTGTACTGCTTTATAAAACATTCATTTTTAGACTTCTTTATCTCAAACTGAAACTTTTATAATCACTCACGTATTTGTCAGTCCGCGTATCACAGTCGACTTTCTCAGAAAATATGCGATATATTTTTCTTAAATTAAATATGTCATGGGGGCATCATTTGAAAGTGATAATTAGGAGGAGTATAAATAAATTAACTTTAAATTGAATATTTAAAAAGATATTATTAAAAAAATGCGGAAATAAAACAATCTTCCCTCCCTCTTTTCCGAACCTACTCAATAAAAAACATAATAAAAACAAAGATGGTACAATCTGACTAGAATATTACAAGAGAACTATAGTGATTATCCTAGAACTTATATTGTTTAAATATGAATCATGTTTTTACACCTGCGAAAGATATAATAGGCAATATATTTACATTGTGAAAAATTGATATTCATAGTGTCTAAATATATACGGAATCCTCGTAACGCGAGTTCTACTCGCACTTGATAGTATTTCATTTAGAATAAGTTAAGAATAAGAGAAGAATGCTTGTGGTCCAGCACCGGCGTTTGTCGCGATCTCGAACAAAATCTTAGTAAAACAAGATAAAGTATTTTTTTTAATTCGTTCCTCTATTTCCACGATATATTGAGGCTACAAATAAATAAATGCTAGACCATATTATTATGTGATGTCGCCGGCATTGGTTCGATAGCTTTCTTTTTTTTTTAGTGTCTCGCAATTACGAAGCCGTTTCTCCATGTTCATATTTTCCATAGACTTTGCTTTGTGTTTTACTCCGTTGCTCACCTCTTTCAAAACGTCATGATTAAATAGCCAATGGTGTTTTCAGGAAACTTACCGATCTCATGAATATCGGCAAAGCAGTTGTCGAGTCGAGCGTGCGTTTAGACCGCGCAGAGCCAAAAACCCTGGACGCGTTCAGGCCAATTGTACGTAGTTGTACTCGTCCCAACTCTAATTGCTCATTCGTAGGCTATCAAGAGGAGCAACCGACCCGCTAACGAGCGGCGCTGCGCACAATTAGCACCGAGAAGCGCGATCACTTAGCGAACACGGACTGCACGCACATCCATGCACTGTCGCATTCTGAATCAGAATCGTCAGATAATATTATTTACTAAGTGCCAACTTCATCGCATATATACATTTCGGTATATAAGATAGAATTAATTTTAATATAGGTGCAATAATGAATATTAAAAGCACCTATTTTAATTTAATGACAATTTAGTGTTTACTTTCATTATTTCGAGAGGATATCAATTGTGTATAATGCTGAAGTAAAAAAAATAACTTCTTAAAAGATCATAACGTCACGCGACGTTTTAATGCTGCTACCGATTGAAATACCGACCGCGCTCGATGTTATTTAAATTCAGTACGTAAGAACGAAGAAAAATCTATCGAACTCAGCAGCTAGCAGTCGTGACGACTCGATGTTCCGATTTATGCCTATATTGACCTCATTTCACCGCAAAATAACATTCATAAAGAAGACAGACAAAAATCGATATAGTGTTAGGTATGTCAGGGGCCGAAACAGGTTCATTGCTTAATAAAAATATTGATTTTACTGACCTAAAATTAAAAAATGCTGACTTCTTATCATCATTTCAATAGAGTTTTAGGTGTGGTAAAGTATAAAAATAAAGACTTTTAATTGGTTTTTGGCCACTGCCATCTCCAGCATTACGTTTCTATTGTATTTAAACAAAAGCAAATCATAATTTTGGTTAGTTAGTGAGTAAAAAAAACATTGAAAAGTTAACAGGCAATAATAATGGCACACTATAAATAAAAAATGCAAATAAGTAGTAACGACAATTGGAAAACACTAACGTTGTTTTCAAAAATAATGAAAACGGTGTATTTTCATTTAAAAAAAACTGACTTTTACTGACTTGTCTCGAAAAAAATTACCTGTTTACTGATTTTACTGCCCTGCTTCGGCCCCTGGTTTGTATGTAAAAAACCAAAGAGAGCGCGTAAAACATAGAAGAAATTGTAAGCTTTTAAAAGCTCTAATTTAAGCACTACATCAAATACGAAATCTTTTAGCTTTTTATGAAAGTTTTGTTATTTTTCAGAATTATATGTAAAATGCTATTATTACGGGACTGTGAGATACCAAGATAGAACAAAGTATATATTTACATCCTCTAGATATTGATGTAACATTACTATGTTATATCCATGAAGCTCGGAAAATATCCATGTTAATCGGAAAATATCACATAAAACTCAAAAAGAGTTCATTATGGCAATGGCAAAACATTTAAAATGCGATCGATATTAAATATGTTTCGTAATCGTTGCTCAAAAGATTTATATGCTCAGTTAAATTTCTATTGTTATTTCGATTTCTTATTAGTAATTCTTGACATATTTACCTATTTATGAGTATAGCGTTGCGTTTTACTTCCTTTGTATTATGATCATACATTGTATTAAACTTGTTTTCCGTTCTGTGTGTTTTCACACATTTCGATAAATATGCCACTTCTATCTTTTTTTGTCCTGTGTTGTATCATATACTTTGTCCTTCATATTTTATACTTTAAAAATATACCAACTTTTTTACAATTACATTTTATTTCTGTAACTGGTCCATTTTCTCTAGTCCGATGTTACATTTCCTTTAATGGCCCAAACCGGTTCGTTGCAAAAGTAATTTTATCAAATCTAAGTAGTTGAACAACTTCCGGATTCTAAACGTCTAACAAAAAACAACTAAACTTGAATCAATGCACGAATTTAGTTTTAATGAAACTTACGTAATTTTGTACTAGAATTTCTGAAATTAATTCTAGACCCTGGTAGTTGGAGTAAAATAACGTTAACACGCAACATGACGCGCTTCGTATATTGGCTGTTTCAATTTGGGCGAGGGTGTTACTTTATCACTCGAGCCTTACAAAGTAATTGGTAGTGCGTTCGCTCTAATGTAAAATATGATGTAAAGACGGTGCATTGGGCAAAAGTGGATCTTACCAACCCCTATAATTTCAATCTGTCCATCTGTCTGGATATTACAGTCATTTTACTCGGAGACTATTGGCACTATATAGATGAAATTTGGATGGTAGGTGTCTTCTATGTAGCGCTAACAATGAAATAGTGGAATTATGACAAAAAAGAATAGTGGTGCACAGAGACGTGTGAATGATATATATATATATATATATATATATATATATATATATAGATATATATATATATATATATATATATATATAGATATATATATATATATATATATATATATATATATATATATAGAGAGAGAGAGAGAGAGAGAGAAAGAGACTAAATAACTTTTCTTTTTAAGCCTATAGCTGATGATGTATGCGTTTCTGAAGTCTGCTTTTTTTATTTTGTAGAAGTATTTTTTCGGTACCGAACGCAGTCATAATTTTGGTTTTCACAGTGTCTTTGAGATATACAAACTTATAAGTTTAATATTGTTTGGACGGAACCAATTTTTATCTTGCTGGTTTCTTAATTTGGCCTTTAGTATTTATTAATTTTACGCTGAGTTAAGATTTTAATATACATTTTTCAGATTATATATTTTCATTAATTAATGTTTTTAGGCAGTTTAAAGGTAACGCTTACCTTTAAAACTACCTACTAGTGTTAATAGGTAGCTTAAAAGGTACTAGTGATCTAGATCATTCATGACGGAGTAAAATTTTAATCCAATGAGCCAAAAATATACGTTGTATTAATATTTCTGTGTGTGTATTTTTTTACTTGCAATAAAATATCTATCTATCTATTAGGTTGTTGACATCCTTAATTACATGGTCGTGTTTAATTATATTTTAAATGATAATTCACAATTACCAACTGTCATGTGACGTTTTGAAGTCTATCCTACCTTAATAACCTTGATTACTATTAATTTTTTACTGTTATATACAATGAAACTTTAATAGGTAGATATTTTTCGCCATAAAGCAGCAAATATTAGAATCTGTGCGTTTTACTCTTCTCTACGAGCTTAAAATATTTTTTTATCTCATCGACTAGTTTAAAAAAATACAATTTTTCAAAAAGATCAAAAATCAAAAGTTACACAAGTGGATTTTCCTGGAAAACGACTCAACGCCGAATAAGGAACTCCTTTAAATAAAATATTTGAAAATTAGATACGTTTTTAAACGTTTATTGCAGATTATCTACATCGATCATATTAATGCGTTCGTGGATTATTTTGCCAGAACTAACTAAGCTTTATGATAATCACGCGGTCTGTAAGGGACAGAAAACAGCAAATACTAAAACGTCACTTTAAACACCAAAAACATCTATGAGTAAAATTAAATTATGGCACTTAGTATTTCAAATGTGGCACTTTATATTCAAACTCATGATCTTTGAGTCACGCCAGTCCGACTAATTAATAAATGTTACGAACATCATTTACGTACATGACGTTAAACGCGTAATTCCCATATATTGCATTGTTATATGCACTGTAACTATAAAAACGCTTTAAATAATTTGCGCATTCAGGGTATTTTTCTGATTCAGATTTTTTGTTTGGCCTCTTAAATTCATCATAGTAATTCGAAAAATCGAAAGGTTAATGAGAAATTTACTAAATTCAAATCCGGTAACAATAGTCACTTGAAACCGCAATTTTCAAATGTTTACTTGGAACAAGCACGGACACAACTGTTATTAAAGAAACTAAATTTTAATGTTCTAATATTAAGTAACCGTAGGTCGTAAAATCGAACTCCTACGTCGCAATGTTTCGTCTGTTACTGAGAAATAAAAACAGATTACTACACGCAAAAAAGTTTTTTGACCAAAAACTTGGTGATTTGGGAAAGCTAATGTCAAAAGGTTGGTATGAATCCATTAAGGTATTACTAATAAATTATAGTAATTTAATTTCTGTACTTTGTGAGATTTTGTATCTTTTACGTTGTAACCACAGAAAGAATGTACGTTTGAAACTATTAAAGCTCTTTCATTTTATAGGTTATTCGATTATTTTTGGTTTCTTTTAATTTTAAATATCGATAACCTGGTACTTCCCAACACTCATAGCTGGTTTCGGAGGTGTACTTGACAGCGATTTATCTATTAGTTTTTGTAAGCCGATAACTTTGCAAAAATCATTTCCGAACGGCGAAAGAAGTTCTCCACTCACTATGGAAAAGTTACAAAACAAAAATAGCCCGTTTAGCCATTACATAATCAGGGTTGTCATAAATGACACTAACATTAGCTTTAACCTTTTCGTGTGATTTTTATCAGTTTTTTGTGATATTTTAGAATCAAATACGATCTTTTATTATTAAATTCACTTCTATATCAGCGTAACGTCAAATTTGATTTGGAAATCAGCGGCCAAACTATGTATAAACATATAATCTGTATTTCTAGAACACTAAACGATTTTTCGAAAATATTTACATTTAATCATTAATTAATATTTACGCATTTAAAGTAATATTTTATTTCTAATACATTGTATTGATGTAGTATTTAATTGAAAATATACGTTTAAAAATGCATTTAAAAAAGAGCCATCTAGTGGTACACAGACGAAATAATGCTTATCGAACTGAAATTATTAATGGAGCGAAGTAGTGCTCAGAAACATATTTGTACTTATTTGTGGTTTATCGAACAATAATATTAATGAAGCAATACCTATGACAAAACTTATTTAGTATCTTTAAATACCGGCCATTAGACGCACAGAACATCACTAACTCATCAAAATCGATATAAATGTTACGAACATCATTTACGTACATGACGTTAAAACGCATTTCGTTTAGCAACCGTCCGGCTAGCCGCAGCTCGCGCTACGTCGCCTTCTTGCATAAAACATGATCAGCATTTCACCTTCCTAATTCGGTTAATGAGCGCCGCTAGCTGCCAGTCCGACTAATTAATCGCCTTTCGTAATGTTTAGGCGTCGCGGCCGGACGGCGAACCGGCGCGCTTATCGGCGCTGTCTCGCCGATAATTGTACGATGGCAACTTGCTAAATCACCTTTCTACCGAAATGTTAAGAGTTACGTTAGCTCGTCACACGGTTCCAGCTTCCGACGATAAGCACTGGTCGGTCTGGTTTATATTCCATACGCCGTGACGCGTAAATACCAAAATCCAGATGGATAGAATTTGAACGTACCATTTACTCGGCCAGATATGGACCAAGTGATTAACAATAGGTAAATTATTCATAAAAAGCAAGCGGTGAACCAAATGATCAGACAAATATGGTCGAAATGGCCTTACAATATAACAATATAGGATTTATTACATCGCCCGGATATTGTCGCTATGCTGGTCATAGTAATTAAAATATTTCTCATTTTTTAAATTATTTAATAAAACTGGGAATTTAAATATAAGGCACTCAGTAAGGAATAAGTAAATTAATAATAATTTAATTAATAATTATTATTAATAATTATGTAAAATTAATAATAATAAATAAGCAAATTAATTACAATTATGTAAAATTAATAATAATAAAAAAGTACCTACGACGAAAATAATTTAATTTTTTTTTACAGAGAAATAATTTATTTTTGAATAACAAAATATTTTTTTTAATTTTTCACACTTTCTCAGTTATAATAATATTTAAACGTTTCATTATCATAAACAAAAATCTATATAAAAAAAATAAAGCAAAATTACCAGTATAATCGACTTTTCTGTCCGCCAAGTTAAATCGCTCAATTTTAAAGCATCAGTTTAGAAATGTGTTAGGTGCGTGCGTTTTATACCGCATTAATGATGTCGCGCGGCGTTCGTTTTGCGTACACTGTGCAACCCTTGCATCAACTACACACTTCTAATGAACTTATGGGAAATTTATTAATCTGCAATATATAGTTTTGGAGATGAAACTTCTTCACGTGCTGTCGGCAAGAAACCAAACCGTCAAGAAATACATCACGCTCGTTTGCGGTCAAAACCTTTGCCTGTTTACATAGACCACTTAGCCCTGATTAAGTGGTCCTTGCCATTTATCATCCGATTAAACCACAAAATTAAAGGACTTCGACGACAATCACTACCTATCAGCCTGCTTTGCGCACAAGACCTAAGTGGTCCTTGCCAATTTATCATCCGATTAAACAACAAAATTAGCGGACTTCGACGATAATCACTAGCTATCAGCCTGCTTTGCGCACAAGACTTAAATGGTCCTTGCCAATTTATCATCCGATTAAACAACAAAATTAAAGGACTTCGACGATAATCACTAGCTATAAGCCTGCTTTGCGCACAAGACTTAATTGGTCCTCGCCAATTTATTATCCGATTAAACAACGAAATTAAAGGACTTCGACGATAATCACTAGCTATCAGCCTGCTTTGCGCACAAGACTTAAGTGGTCCTTGCCAATTTATCATCCGATTAAACAACAAAATTAAAGGACTTCAACGACAATCACTACCTATCAGCCTGCTTTGCGCACAAGACCTAAGTAGTCCTTGCCAATTTATCATCCGATTAAACAACAAAATTAAAGGACTTCAACGATAATCAATAGCTATTAGCCTGCTTTGCGCACAAAACTGTATCATATAGGAAAACCTAACCTAAAATGCTTGAAAAAGTAAAAGTTAATATCTTCACAATAAACTACCACAACAGCAATGAAAAACTCCGAAGAGCTCTATTCGCAACAATTTAATGAAAGGCCGTTTCGTAAATGTGTCTTATTACCAGCCGTAAACAACTGTTCTCGCAGACTCAAAGTACCGTGTAATATATTCGAATAGATACATATGTAACGAGACCCCTTCAACCCGGCCACTGAATATATATTGAAAAATTAACGCCTTCTGATCGACAAACGATCGATCATATCATAAAGTAACCTCGTGTCGGTAATATATTTTCAATTTCTCCCTTATTATGGAAGACTTTGTAGGAGTCGTTAAAGATAAAAAATAGAATCGCCCAACTGAATATGGAAACCCGCACAAAGAAAAATTATATAGTTGTCTATTTATCCTGACATTGTAACTGAAATAATTTAATTCTAAAGTTCTGATCAAATGCTGTTATTGACAATTTTCTAAACTGATAGATAAATTAAAGGTACGAAAGGACACACATCGAACAAAATTAAAAAGAAAAAAATAGGTAGTAAACAAAATCGCATTTTCATTTTGCATGCGAGCGAAGTCGCGGCCATAGTTAGTCCGAAATATTTTGTAACGTTCTTTCACAATTCCCATATAGATAAAATTATAAAAATGTTAGTGTAATTTTTTTTTCTTCTAATTCAAAAGAGTTCTTAAAAGCTAAACTCGTAGCTGAAACATTTTCAACTGTTGTAGTCTACCAGTGTGTGATGTTAAAAAGACCTACCTTCATTGCCTTGAAAGAATTTTTCAGTCATTTGTTGATAAATTATTGTGGTACTTATTTTATACATACTACACTAGAAAGTGGTAAGTAAGGAAAATTCCACCAAAATCGCACAAACATTAGCTGTGCCTGTAATTTCATCCAGGTAGATGTCATTAAATTAACTGTAATATTACAAGTGAAACTGCACCTAACGCCATCTACATTTGTGTATATGTATATAGATATATATATATATATATATATATATATATATATATTTATACATAGATAATAAACATACAATACAAACAACCCAAAGAGCACACATTCACACACGCGATAAACGAAAAAAAAACCTAAATAGCGATCCACTAGTGTCGGTAACAAAGTAAACTTGACCACGCCTATACGCTTTCAATTAGATCGTTTATGTATTTTATTATTGTACACACACAGACGGACGAGTTAGGGAAACATTATTAGTAAATTCTTTTATGCTATATGTGGGGAGACGGGCTATTTGAGTACGTTACATAATACATAGACGCGTGTTGGTCGTTTATCAGTCTTTCAATGACCTACCTCAAGGTTATTACGCGCGGAGGAATGTTTATCTCTACGGACGAAAATTTTCATGCTACTCACTTAGTCCACTGTGTATTTCATTGTGTATTTCATTTTTGACCCATATATATGAATTGTGCCAGCAAATTTCTTTACGCCCGTTTCGAAATAGGTGATGGTAATGAGACGCACGTACCATACTACATTTTCACAGATTTTTCACGACACTACGTAAATTTCTAACTTGAAAACGTTGTTAATGACTATACAAGTTAGGACTTACGAGTTTAATTAGTATTTAATATCTTTTAGAAAAATATATGACTGCTTGTCATTAAAAATAACTTGTCAAGCAGCAGTTTACGCACTACGAAATTTCCGTACATACTTAGGCTACATATGAACATTTAAGAGTACTTAGTATTAATTTTATTATATATTATTGTACTTAGTATTATTTTATATTATATATTGTACTTAATATTATTTTATATTTACTAAGTACTTTTATTAAACTATTTATAAATATTAATTTTTCACAACGTAAATTTATTGCCTGCTATATTTGTCACAAATTATAAGATCTAGGATAATCGCTATAGTTTTCCAACAAGCTTTGCGTAGGTTTCTAAAACATTATTTTTTTCATAATTTTAGGTTTCGAAAACAAGGAGGAAGAGAGCTTATTTTTTTGCATATTTTTCAGTATATCTCCAAAGATAACCCAACTGTACATGGATGTAAACATAATTGTTTTCAAATAATAATTCAGGCAATTTAAATTTTAATTTTCCCAAATTAATTATTCGAAAACAATTAAAATTTCCATATAAATATTTCCGAGTGTTAGATATTAGACATGATATGTTTCTTACTATCCCAAATTTGAAACTTCTACATCAAGCGGTTTCTGAAAAAAACGGCTGTGACAAATAGACAATAGACCTTATAAGGGTTCCGTTTTTTCTTAGAAACCCTACAAACACCTATATTAATAACCCGATCTCATTTCTTCAGACAAAATATATAACAAATATTAATCAACCAATTCGATTTTATAAAAAATACAGTTAAAAACAATAAAGAATAAACATCGGGTACAATTATGTATATTTCTGTACGGTAGTCCAGTCAAACAGACAGACACGCAAGCAAATATGCAATACTAAAAAAATGTTACTTCACTATGTTATTCCTATACAAATGATACATTTTGCAGTATGTAAGGCATAGAAGAAACATTGCATTTTATATTGCGTGTGAATACAGCATTTGAGAAATTAATTGTTCTGTTTTTACATTTATGATAAACGTCGACATAAAAGTCATGATTATTTTCTAACAGTCAATCTTTATGGTAATTATTAATAAAGTAAAAGAAAAACCCCAATATTACCATAGTGCCGATGGTCAATAAACTACAACGATGAATACCGATTGTTTTATTTTTCAACCATTGACAGATAAGTACTACAAAGTCTCGCCTCCGTTCGGTTCGTGCATCGGAACGTCGCGGCTACTCGTTATCTGATGTAACGCCGTCTGCTTTCCACTAGCCGCATATTTGCCGCGTCGCAGCATCCGCATCTATGCTAGGGATGTCAATGCGTTGCTACGCATTAATTAAATACAAATCTATACATTAATATGTGAAGAGAAAATTTTGTACCATTTTTAAGTATATTGCGCGCATGGAGGAGTGTGAGCTTTGGTATAGTTAAAGTTTATATGGAGGAGTGCAGAAAGCTAAAATTTATATACATATCTGTCACAAATATATTAAATTATATATTACAAGTACATTAAAAGATTCATTGTTTACGTACAAACTGTCAATGTCAAACACATAACATTCTAGAGGTTATACTCTAACAAATGAACCTCAATAACGTTCAAACTTAAAAATTTAATAAATTACGAATGGAATTTTGGCCACTAGTACAAATGAAAAAGTGTCGCTTTTCCATGTGTTTATATTTCAAAGCACTAATTTGGACAACCGCAAAAACCACTTTGGTGCTGATTACACTAGTTTATTGGCGACTCACTTTGCCACTTCAACATGCTTCTGCTTATCAGCTAATTATATTAGTTCAGTTTAATTTGGTCGAATATTTTTTGAAGAACATTCCAGATACGAACACAATCGGAGAATGCCCGCTGCAGCAATACTTGGAATAAGTTCAGTAAGGCGTCGTAGTTGGCAATACATTCCCAGTATGTTTTTTTTATTAATTCATAACTACTAGTTGTTTTTAGTATAGTGTAAAGATAAAATAAAAAATACCAAAAAACTTCTTAGTGAAGTTGTGTACTAAAACTATTACATGAATAAACAATAAATGAATGTAAAATGTTTTTTTTTTAAATATCAGAAAAATTAAGGTCAATATTAATATTAGTCCGCTAACCTTAACCTTATCGATAAATTAGTTTGTGTATTTACACAGGTCGTTCGTAAAGTAATGAAAAGTGATGACAAGGCATTGTAAGAAAAGTGCATTCAAAATAATTACGGGTACGTAATGTTCTGATATCAACGATTATGCATCTATACGTAAATGTATAAATCGTGTATAGTGTACTCGTATGAGAAGGTTGAAAAAAGTGATTGAAATTTCGAACGTCTATAATAAGAATTGTAACAAGTTTCTGAAGAATATGGACTGAACTAAAAAAAAAACAAAAATTAACCTATACGCGATCATCCATTAAGAGATTAACGCTTTCATAAGAAACAATAGGGTGACCAACATTTCCGCTTTCTTTGGGATACGAGCAGAAAATAAAATTGTATGATAAGAAAATTTAAAATTTATATGTTCCTTTGTAAATTTGCGTGCAAATTTTATCAAGAAGACTAGTGAGTAAAAATATTCCAATATAACAGTTTTTGTATTTTAATTATGATAAAGAATATTGCAACTGACTTTAAATAATATTAGAGTGAACACGCAACATCATTATACCGCTAGTGTGACAGTGTACAGCCCGCATAGACTTCATGGACCGTTGACTCATCATCAAGTTTCAAATCGTCTATGCTATGACTCAATACAAACTTTAATGTGCGAATAAGTAACCTTTTATACAGCAAGCAAAAAATGACTGAACTGCAGCAGCAAATTGCAAACTCCTATTCTACTATTTAAATAAGTTGCACACATAATACTATATGTAGGTATGCTTTAGTCATATTGATAGATATAATAGTCTATTTAAATTACTTCGATAGCTATGTTGCGGTTTTCAAATATAAATAAATATACATTATGTATTCTATGTCTCTACTAAAAACTACCTCATTAAAGTCGATTTAGATCACCGATATAGGTACAGCCTTTTTTATCGAACTATTAGTCACAGTCATATTCATTTATTTCCCTAGTAACGATTATTGCCCACACAGACAGATCCGATATCGACTTTTATTAAAGTAAAAATTTTTGTATTTAATCTGATTTAAAGTAATGGTAATAATGAGATTATAGAGACAAGAATGGCAAGCTAATAGTGGAGAGAGCTATTTGTAAAGTATTTTCGGTAATAACAAATTATAATAAAACGAAACTAAGTAATACGTGTCGAGAAAGTTATTAATGACCAGATAGACGCTGCCTATATTGTGAACTAAAAATAACTTATTGAATATCGCGTTTAAGCATTTAATGTATTTCTTAAACTAATAACTCGCGTTTAACAGTTAAATTCCTTTTAACAAATTAATATTAAAATAAGAAACAAACAACCTTGCCACTATCTAAATTCACTTACAATTAGATTTCTTGACATAGTTTTATCATTGCAGCAAAATGAATACAATCTTTAGAAAAAATCCTTTAATATTTTACAAATAAGTAAGTTTAATAATTTATTATTTTTTAAATCAGCACACAGAGACAACTTTCGTCGTGTATTACTTTCAGTTGATCGTTACGTTGTCGTTACTTTATCACGGTCACAGTCGAATTTTAGAAAAAAAATAATACTAGCAAACCATCGTTAGTCTAAGTATTAAATTCGCGATTATATGATAGAATGAAATAAACCTGTTAGAAACTTCACCACAAGGTTTACGGTAGTACAAGATTTAACTATACATCAAAGTCGAAATAATTAAAATATTTTTTCACTATACAAATATATTGCCTAATATACATATATTTCACATATATAAGAAAAATAACTTGATTGCCCATATCCATTTAATTTATAAACGCAAGTTAATAAAAATAATTTTTCTTTGTAACGTTTACTAAATGCCGCACTCATTGTGATTTCTTTCAGTATGCATGTGAAATGTATACTTAATAAGTGTGATGGTGGGGGTTAATCTTTTTGACACTTGACACGGTGTGTACCGTGACAAAAAATACATTTTCCCTTAATGGGGTCCGCAAAAACAAAATGTTCATTTTTATGTAGTGAGGCAATAATTTAGATGTTTCTGTAAAATTTTATCATGATCAGACTTAACTTGGAAGAGTTATGATGCTGTTACTCACAGACGGGTACGACGAAATTCCGTTTCTCGCCATTAGCTTACGATACTGTAAAAAGCGGGATTCCTAATTAACCAACGTTAACGCTACACTGCTAAGTCCAGTACATTGCAATACCTTGAATTCTATGAAAAGAGAAGTTGTTCCCTTCGGTCACACTTTAAAAACACAGAGACAATGAGCACTATGACTTCAAAAAGTGACAACCCTAACGCGATAAAAGTCAACAAAATTTGGCGGCTAAACCACAGTTCTTGCCAATTATTTGGAGGGCATCGAGTGCTCACGCTCGCTCTACCTAACCGAGAAAACTCTAGTGCATTAAACATATTTGAGATGTGCATTAAACAGATGTATATCTCAAAGTGCAAATGTTTAATGACGTTTTTAAATTTATCATTTCTTTACTTCGACGATACACAGTTTCAAAACAAAATTGCCGTCGAACGTAATAGATTTCAGTAACGCGCAAGACAGACGGGCGACTTTTGTAAGTGGCGAAACCGCAATCGACAACTAGCGACTTATTAGAAAAGTCGGTGGCCGACTTCCCATCGGCTCGACGCATGCATAAGTCAAGAGACACGCATCGCCGACTAAATGTCTCTCATCTCCGTCAACACGTGCTCAGTCGTATATTCTATCTTTTTTTCTTCGTTAGCGCATTTCAAATCATAATGCTCGGATCGATGACAGCCGGTTAGTAGCTCCGATTTTTTGTTCAATCAATTTAGGACGTGTTGGAAAAAGTATTAAATATCTATCATATATTATGTTTTATTTGTTCCGACTTTTATTAATTGTCTGCGTTGCGCATAATCGTTACACAATTAAATGTTTAAAATATAACGTGTAAATTACTGAATTTTACATAAAAAAGAACTAGAAAAGTCGGTCATTTAATACATCGACCTGTATTAAAAAAAATTATGGCTTATATCATAATGTTTTAATACAAACTTTATGCATTTTTCTTTACAAATGAGAACAATAAAATAAGGATTAATTAGACTTAAAAAATCCGACGCTATAAATAGAATAAACATATATATCAAAAGTTTATTTCAAGCACAATAATTCCTTTAACGAAGCAAAGTCCTGCTTATCACACTGCATAATAGAATTACTCCATCAAAGCTTTTCACATCATAAAATAATTTTTAAAACGTGACTTAAAATTATCAAACATTTAATTTATTTAAACAATAATACGACATATGTTATCTATAAGAAATGTAATTTCAAAAATCGTCTTCAAAACCGTTTACCCATTTTAAATATCTGAGGTAAAAACAAAGTATCCATCTTCTGCCGCCCCAAACACATACCTTCTCCGTTCCGTCGTGGATAAAAATAAAACAGGCCACAAGGTGACACACATTCTCGCGTTTACGTTACGGACTAATCTCCCAAATATTTTACTTTCTTTAAACTACAGATCCTAATAACTTTCCGACGATACCTGACAGACTTCTGGGTATAAAAATATTAATTTCATCATATATATTTATAATAACTCTACTTTTAAGTTCCAAATTATATTAAACATGTCACGAACCTATCTTTTTGGCGTAATTCCTACTTCATCTCATCATCGTTCCTACTGTCACAGAATCATGAGACCTATTTTCGTGCCTCCTTTACATGCAATCTTTATATGTTCGTCAAACTTGTCTGTACATGTACATATATTAACTACGCTTTTCACGTTTTATTTCCTCGTTTACTTAATACCACTTTTTTCAGTCTTTGTGATTCTACACGACCAAACATCTCCCTTTTCACAAAGATACTTTCTTTGACATTTCCGTCCAGTCGCACATTCTTAACTTAAATTCTCCGCAAATACTTCACAATGACCTAATTTATATAACATCTAATCTGGTTTTATCCGTTGTCCTGCGTTCTCCGATACTTGTTTGAAGACACGATTGTTAGTACAAATATAGAATTATATGTAACATTATTTTTTTTTCATTTAAACGAAATCATTATTATATTATTCAGTACTTTACAAGACCTTTTTGCTTTAACTTTATCAATAATCATCATCCGTTAATTTCACCACCATTTTTTATATTTATGAACATGAATTTTTTTAATAAGTATACATTAGTTATTTATACAGGTTGCAAAAAAGAACTTGTCCGTTTTTCATACAAGTGATTCTGGGTGTCAAACTGAGTATACTTAAAGCTTGTTTCCATAAAAAAGTATTTTTTGAAATTATACTTCTTTATGCGCGTTATGAAAAAAAAATGAGAGTTAAATTTTACGATGCGTGCATGCGCACGGGCGATGCAATAGCGACAGTATGTAGTTACTCACGGTGCGCGCGCACGGCGCAACAAATATTGACACGGTGAGGTTGTTCACTAAACATATATTTAGATGTGTGCAGTAACTGATACTATATTCATGATAGTTATCGAGGTAGTTGTAAATACACAAGACTGTTTTATATTGACATAAATGTAAGTCATATCTGTGATGTTAAATAATATTTTCAGTAATTGAAAATTAAGAGTGGTCCATTTAATAAGAAACCTTTATTTATTGTGATAGAATATACAAGTATTCCAAATTTTTCTAAATAAAATCAAAATTTTGGAATTTTTTAATTTCATAGAAATTTTGAGATGATTCCCAGTGTTTGTTTTGTTTCATTGTTTATATTATTAAAGTTTAATTGAAATAAAATGATATAGTTTAATTAACTAAATCAATAGTTAATAACTAACCCGTTTTCTTTTTTACTTATTCCCAAAAAACAAACTAATATTCTAAATATGCGGCAGTTCTTCTACTTTATCATTTATTAAATACTTAAAATTAATAAATTACAATACATTTTCAGCATATTTATTTTTTAATTACACATTATATTTTTTTTTCTATTCTGTTTGAGAAAATAAATTTTAATTTTTAAAATTCAATTATTCGATTGAATTTAGATGTTACCAACCGTATTTACAATCACGCTCCAGTCCTTTTATTATTTTACTAGATCGGGTCTACGGCTTTATTTTCGTGTAAATAGGAAAAAAAAATGTTAGTTTTCCTCTTATATGTTGCTCCCGAGTATTACTATACCTTTCATCTAAATCCATCCAGTAAATTTCACATGATATTCTTACAAACTAACGTACATTTTTCTGACTGCTATTATCATTCTATACCAGGGTTTCCCAACCTTTTTTTTGTTGAGGCTCCCCGGACTATAAATTATATTTTCATGCCCCGCCCCCTTTACTTTTTCATGCCCCCCTCCCCTCTTTGATTTAGTAAATTAAATAAAAATGGTAACAATTTTACACACTCAAACTGATTTCTCAACAAAAAATGTACACCAAAACGTCAAGTTTGTGGTAATAATAGTGAATATGATATTTAATTTCATTAATTTTATGCATGTAAATTAAACATTACATTGTAATGTTATTTGTATATTTTTTTGTTTTTTTTTCTTTCTAAAATGCAAACGCTTTCCGCTCCCCTTGACATCTCTCTATGCCCCCCTTGCGAGGCGCGCCACCCTGGTTGGGAACTCCTGTTCTATACGCTAAATTAATCAAGTTTTTAAAAATATTTTCAATATACAGAATTCACTCTGTTACAGTTTTATTATATGTATAGATATCTATTAATCTGCGTGCTAAATAACCTTATTTTTGTATTATGCCAAAGAGGTAAAACCTCTAACGAGCGTATATAAGTACACACACAATTTTTGGTTTGCTGAAATCACAATTTTGACAGCAGTTTTTTCAGGTAACATTTTCTATTCGGTTTGGTGAATATATGTATACAGGTTATAACAAAGAACGTGTCTATCATTCATATGGGTGATTCTATGTGTCACATTAAGTATATTTGAAGCATGTTTCTATATTTTTGAAAAAAATTTTTTTGTTCAAATCGCTACTTTGAATGTATTTTTCTAGTTGTTGAGAATTTGTACAAGGTTTCTAACATTTTCTACTCAGTTTGATGCACAGGATCACCTGCATGAATAATAGACACATTCTTTATTAAACCTGTTCAAGACAGTTGCTTAAAAATGTTATTGGAATAAATGATACCAAGGATTATGCTGAATAGCATTTCGCATTCATCATTAGCCAGCATCTTAATTAATATTTATTATTAATATAAAGTCGCCTATAAATATTATATTCCGGTATAAATATTAAATTCCGGCACACTTGTTTATGGCATACGATTTGTTAAATCCCCAACATCAATAATTTTTGCGGCCCGCGAGAAAATTTGTCTCAAATTCAACGAACCTAATTACGTGCAAAAGGACTCGACCATAAATAACGTCACGCAATTTCTGCCACTTTCAACTCCTCCCACCCTCGTATCCTCCTTCCCCTAAAAATACGCCAGGTTGCTCTGAGACTTCGCCCATAATTTAGCGTTGAATTTAAATTCACAGGTTCCTTACACGCAACGTCATTAGTAGAGCTTAACGCGGAATTACAACTCGGTGGAGAAAACAAAATCAAAAGCGTCAAGGGTGAACGTTGACCTTTTCTCTCCTGACCTTTCGTTCCACGAATAAGCCGTAGTATAGTTTTTTTATCTGTATATAAACTTGTACGTTTTGAAAACTTACACCCTAATTATCCGGAGACAGACGACTACAACAATTCACTCAGTTCTTACGACGTCAGTTTAGATGTAAAATAAATCTTGGCTTTGAACTGTCAACTAAATCTTTCCAAAATTCACAGTACTTTATTCATGTGAAAATTGGAATTTGTTTTTTCTTAGTAGAAGTTATTTATTATCTAAAAGGCTTTCAAAATGTTCTCTCTTCTTTGATAAATACCTTGTTTATTTTAATTTATTGGGGTTTCTTGACTCGCTTTTAATTTTAATAAATTTTACTATTTGACAATCATCCTTTTTTACTTTCTCAAACTGCAACAACAATTTTAAAGTACAAATTGCATCTGTACATCTGTAATGTAAACAGCACATCTCCAATCCGTAACCTTCATAATAGGACCGTTTTGAAGAACATGCGGGTGGATAACATTTATTTCATGTTGCCAGCACCACTGAAAATGGTAAACTCTTAGGCAAAGGGTTGAAATTGGAAAAATATTTTCGTCACTTCCTACGAACAGGGTCGTAACGAGGATGGACCACATCGTAAATGTACTACCTACTATATCTTTCACAAGCGAAAAAACATGGTGCATTTTTAAAATTATAAGATCTAGGACACCACTGTACTTTCCCTGTAACCTTCCAGCCGGGTTTTATAAACTCTGTATTTATTTATGATTTTTGATTCTGTAGTTTCGAAAACAAAGCGGTGGTGGGGGATGTTCAAGTATCGTATATTTTTGTTTTCTTCGTAACAAGCTCCCTTTTAAATGATCCTTTTTTCACTCCCTCTTACAATGAATATTTAAAGTTACCTAGTGCAAAATACGTGCATTAATATGATATATCACTATGCGAAATTTCTAGTTCATACGGATGGAAAGAGATGTGAGTGATCTTAAAAGGGTTCCGTTTTGAGTTAAGGGGTTTTGAGTTAAAGAACCCTAAAAAGGCAATTTTCATAATGCCCAGATTGATTATACTATCTATATATGCTGGGATGTTTTTTTTATACATTTATTTCTTACATAAAATCTCCCACTGTGTTTATGGCAGAGAGCGATTAGAAAGCGCAATATTTATTTCCTTTATTGAAATACAGATGTTCATACATATTCGTAATTCCTGTATCTGATCCAAAAAGTCTTATAGGATGCTCCACATGTCGCCGTCGTACCATTACTTTTACGTTTATATACGATGTATGAACTTTTTTGTTATGCCTCTAAAAATAACTTATATGGTGAAAAATAATGTTAATTTATCGATATGTTAATAGCAGTACGTGTTAATAGCAGTAAGTGTCTACGGAAAATACTTAGCGCATGTTCTACTCGTACTTAACAGGTTTTTCAACCGCATCTCAACAAAATCTCTCTCACGGCCTGTTTCTGAACACCTATTACGGAATAGATATCTATCTCACAACACTTTTGTACGATTAATACTAATACTCAACAAAAGAGTTACGGAATAGATATGTAAAAAAAGTACTCAAAAACCGGCCATTAACGTTTCTTGATTGTGCTTTATAGCAATTCCATTCTATGTCCTATTCTTAGCTTCATCGCTCATTGACCGGAACTTAATTTCAAGAGATTTTACTTTCTTAATATTCTTGTGCAAAATTAAGTTTCCATTTTCATATAGGTATCAAAGCTCCATCCTGCACTTGTATTTTCATTTCCAATTGCTTTTCTTAACGCAAGTATTTTATATCTTTTTCTGACTCCTTATCGACTGTCTTAACTAATACTTCGTTTTAAATAAAATATAAACCCATTTCCACTACCTAACCTAACAGTAAATTTTATTTCGCAACGTCATCACCAAGAACGTAACAATAGCATATATATCTGTCAAGTTGTAAATCTTTAGTTATTACTGAAATGCATGCATTTTTTAAAATGTTTATTACAAATAAATGAATACATAAATATCATAACCAAACTCGACCACAAAAAAATTAATCATGAAGCAATAAGTCCACCTCGAGCGCGCATAAAAGCTTCTTCAGCCAACAAGAGTAGCAAGTTCAAAGCCCGATGGCGAACAAAAGGCGCACGTCCCCCGCGCAGAAAAACTCTCTCGGGGCCGCCACCGCAACGCGCATCATTAGGTGAGTCAACCGGCGGCTGCCTAACTGTACCGCTCATGCACAACAGTTACACGCGGGCGCGGGCGGCCGGGCGCGTCTATTTTTAACGCCCGCCACCAGTCCAGAGTGCACTCGCCTCTCGCACATCGCGCTTGCATATAGGCCGAAATCGCACCCGCGGCGTTGTTCCGCCGAAGAGTTCGATCCAGTGGATTGGAAAGCCTTTTTGCATTAGCAAAGTTATATGTCAACTGAACAAACTTTATGCTGCCTAGTAATGATAAATAGGAGAAATCCAAAGTTTAATTTTTTAATAATTCTGTTAATTAAACAGTGATTTTATAATGTGCCTCTGTCATTAGCGCTTGCTCTCAGAAACCTCGAAGTTGGTCGACGAGTTTTATTATCTAGGATATTTAATAGCCACTAACGGGAATGTGGAAAAGAAATTCGTCACCGCATCACAAAGGTCAAGAACGTTAAGTTGCAATCAATAAAGGTATAGAGAACAGGAAATAAACAGAGAGGAAGAACCAAAATCAAACCAGTACAAACTTTGGTACAGTCCATATTTATCTACGATTCAAGACCTGGACTAAGAGCTGCAGACAAAAAACGTATTGACGCCTTCGAGATGTGGTGCTGGCGACGCATTCTATTAGTGTTTTGGACTGTTCATCAAAGCAAGAAGTCCATCATCAAAGAAATCGTCATCCGCGATAGACTGTGTTCTATAATTACCCAACGGGTACTCAGATACTTCGGCCATATTAAGAGAAAAACCCCAAACTACCTAGAGCGAGGCATCCTGTTGGGGAGGATACAGCGGACAAGATCTCGTGACCGAAGGCCGTGTTATTGGGCTGATCAGATTACAAGCACCCTAGAAATGACCATATCCATTGGGCCCTGAGTTAAGTGCAAGGTCGCGAGAGCTGGCGTCAAACAATTTACTCCAAGGAGGCGCAAGGTACACGTCTCCTTGAAGTATAGATCACGATCCTAAGGAGTAGAAGAACGATTAAAGAAGAAGTCACACCACCTATTCGTAAGCAAATCGCGTCGATCAATTTCGTGTCGGTTAATGGAACCCAAACGTAATTGGAAATGCAATTATACCACTTTACAAGACTTCTGTCGGCTCCGACACGCGACTAGAGTTTATTCCTTAAGTACGATTGTCTTGGTATGTATGAAATAGGTAACACTGATATAAATATAAATATTATTAAATGGAAATGGAAAATTCTTTAATAAAAAGATACTGAAAATATAATTATTTTCAAGTAAAACACAAATGAATAAGACCAAATTTATAGAACAAAATTAAAAACATTTAGTAACGTCAGACTAAGAAGTTAAAATTAAAAGACACTTTTTAATTTTGTACGATAGAAGACATCAAATATTTACACAAAATAACATTTAATGATTACATCTTGATATAAGCGAACGATAGTAAAATATGTGTGTCACACTCCGTCATTGCGATTACGCCATAAGAAAATGCCAAGTAAACATATTGATATCTCACTCTAAAGATGCGCAAAAATGTTGCACGGAGAGGCCACCTAAGGGTTACATTTTTTTTTAAAGCTTTGAACTTCGTACGGTTAGAACCTAATGGTTACACCTTTTTAACGCTCTAAACTTCGTACGCTCTGAACCTCTGATTTTACTCCTCATAAAACTTCAAACCGGGCGCTATATATGAAAATCGATTCTTAAGGAGTAAACTCCAAAAATGTAGTTTCTATTAAAAAAAATTAAAAAAGATAGAAATGAGAGAGGTAACATATTCTCGATCATTAATAACGGTTAACATTTTTGTAAATTAGATTCAGATACAAAAGCAGTATTTACATTTTCCACGTAGTTACGATTTCAGGCGCATATACCGAACCGTAGACATTAACTCACGTCAAAAGCGCTCAGACGGCTCGGACTTTCACCGGCGCGCGGCGGTTCGCGATCGCCGTCGCTCCACCGCCGAAACCGCGGACAATGGCGAGGCAGGCGTTCTGGAGCGACGCGCTGGTGTCGCTTACGGCCGAAACCGCAGAGCGTAACATTACAGCCTTCTCACGGCGCGTATATGAATTGTGGGATAAACGACCAAACAACTACGATCACAATATGCGACATCCGTATCTCTAGGGTTGCCAGCCGGCTAAGAGCGAGTTATACATAATAGCAGCAACATTTCTAATTTTTTTTTGTTTTAAATGTAGTAAAAAGTAAGAAACAGGTCTACTTTTCACCTCAAAATCTTTTTCGCACCATCACCGAACTCTAAATATGACGATTTGAAACAATCTTGTCAAAATATCATTCTTTTACTTAAAGCAACAAACGGATTTGTTTCGAATTGAATTGTTACCGTATCAATGAAGTATTAACAAAGACGTGATAGAAAGATATATTATAATAAAAATATTTGACGTTATTCTACAAGGATTGTACAAAAACAAAAGAGCTCGTTTGAATACTGAAGAAATAAGAATTTTTGGTTACATGTCAATGTCAGAACAGTACTTAATTCTGGGTATGAAATGAATTTTTTTATGAATTAGTAAAACGCTTTTATACAACACACTATACCATATTCAGGGATTATAATTTTGATTTATTATAGTTTGTAGACTATGGGGACTTCACGCGAAAAAAATAACAGCTATGTAAAAGTTATAATAATTTATCATCAGATGGCATTGGTAGCATCCATCCTTGCACGGTCCCTATTCTTATTATTGTTTGAACTGTTTTAGTGAGAATCAACAGCCAGAAGCAATCAAGTCAACAAACAGTCGATACAATAGTCAGTTTCTAAGGTCATTTACCAGGTTTCCTTGATAAAAATACCTTGCCCAAATCTTTTTGGATTTTTTTTTATTTCGTTTATCTTAAATTTCAGTACTAACTGGCACGTATTGCCTTATAAGCAATTACACGTAGCTTGCCGTGAACATCTGACATATATACATCACATATTTGTGAATATTTAAATAAATTTAATTTATGGTATTCAAACGAAATCCTAAATTTAATACCAGATATGTAGTCTAAATACACAAATCTACCATTCCGTGCAATTTAAATCAAATGTACAAACTTCATTGCACTTAATATAAAATTGCTAAGATTTACTTATATGAAATTACAAGCGTGTCCGCGACACAAAAGTTTTCTAACGTAAGTAAAATTGATTATGTGATTTCAAGCAGCCAATTTGTAGCGAGAGGGTAAGCTAGCAAGCAGCCCGTGGCTTACGGCTATATTCAGATTGAAACAATCCCGTGTATTATTCCGAACACATCACATAATGACAACTATGCCGTCAATCACTGATCACTCAAAGTAAACAAACTGAAAACAGAGTAAAAGTAGTAAATTTTCAATTTTAAAAATACACCTCTTATTTCTATTTGCCTTTCCTTTATTAGTTTGTTATTATGAATGTCCATTTTCGTCATGACAGAAAGGTTTGTTGCTCCGTAGATTGTCATTCAAGTGAAATTTTCCAATGTTACATTTTATGGAAAAAGTAATGTAAGTGTGAATGACAGGTCGAAGTCAGTTCTAAAACTACAAGTTTCTAATAAATTTATTGTACGTCCATTTTCAAGTGCGATAATAAGCTTTTGCTGTTTGCCGGCAATTATATTTTGAATAAAATGTTGTGCTGATAATTTCTCTTTCTGTAAATGAAAGAATATTTATAATTAACAACGTATTTAATAAAAATAATCCGCTCGTGATACCCTTAATAAAGAAAAACCATTTGAAAAGTACTTTACTATGAAGAAAGCGCTGTGAAACATCAATTTTATAATCTTCCATTATGCAATCATTTTTGCATATTTAAATTTTTTAATTAATTTTTTTTAAATATAAGTTCATGTTTGTATTTGCGTTTTCAGTGTTTGTCAACATTTTAATAAGCCGATTATTGCAATAGTTTGTTTGCATGGAAAACATTTTTCAAATAATTTTTTTATGAAACAATCGCGATCGAAAATTTATTTTGTTAAATATATCATTTTTAATGTATATTTTTTAATTTAAAAACCAATAAACGTGGAATTTCCATTGGCGTTAAACTACAATCGTTACAATTTAAAGTCTTCAACAAATTCTAATCAAAAGCATTATAGTATTTCGGGTAATAGCTGATAGCATATTAATGCAAAGGGTGAATGTAGTGATCTTCAATGTGTTTTTTGGTTCACAATTTAACACCATTTGCGTTAATATATGTGCTTACGCAATTTATGTTTTTGGACTTCGGTCATAGTTTAAGATTACCCAATTTAAAAAAACGGAAGGGATTTGCGCCCAAATCATTATCGAGAGAAACCCGGTAGTGTGCTATCAGATTAAGTATTTGAGAGATTTTTTCCTTCTTTTCTCAACACTTAAAATTGACAATTATTAAAGAATTTTATTTGCACTCTGTCAAAAAACGTTTTTTTTATTAACAGGCTTTTCTCGCAATAAAGTAGTTTTTCAACTGATTCGAGACCACATTTTTTATGCGCTTGATTACCCTACTAAATACGTGATAAGAAACGATGTTTATCCTAACAATGAAGTCCTGAAATATTTTAACAATACCAGCAACCAACGAGTATGATTAAACACGATGGATAATATTTTCATCGACCGCTTAAAATGTCCTTCATTTGTAACATCGCTTGATGAACAAATATTTAACATTACATTTAAAATGGTTTACCGAATATTTTTAGATATTAAATATTTTATCCAGTTAGTTGACATTAACTCACAGACGGTAATTATCATTTCGGCTGTCTCCGATCAGTGATCACACATCCTCGAAAGTAATGTTGTAAATGTGCTCGGCGTGAAGGTCTGACTTTAAAGTACATAAAGAAACGATTTATACACAACTAAAAATATGTAGTACATAGCATAAATATCGGGTACGGAATGAGAGAGAAAAATAATAAGATAATAACTTGAATGAAGATAATAACTCCTTTATCTAATATTTAGGAGTTTTAACGTACCGTAACTCATAAATGTTGATAGAATTTATGATTGATTTGTATATGTTACCGTAGAAAAAGTAATTAAGCTTTTTTCCGGAGCTTTTCTCCAAACTAACTAATGTACATGCAAAAACTTTCATACTTTAAATTTATTGCTGTCAATATTTTATTGAAAGCAATAAAGAGACTGGCAAAAATGGGCCCGACGTTACTGAGATGAAACCTAATTTTTAAAAAAGCTACAATTTTTTAGATTACCAAAAAACAAACAATTCAGTTGTTGAAAATCAAAAAGAAAAGAGGAAAAAATGGAATTAAAATTTGTTACCATAATACGAAAAAAAGAAAGCTATCTGCATAAATGCGCATATATTATATTTTTAAAATATAAGGAATTATTAATTGCACATAAAAATAACAAAAAAAAATGAATAGAATACATAATAACTTTTTAGAAACGAGACAAAAAATTATCAATGCCTCTTGCTTTCTTTAACGTGTAGCCATTGCCTAAATTAATTAAAAATAAACTGTTAACAAACATTGACAGTGGTTCTATTGTTGTCAAAGTAAATGACTTTTTCCCTCTTATCGAGTTTTACGTAACTTTTTTCGACGACCCTGTCGTGCCCGTGTCATTTTTATTCTTGTAACACCTGGGCCCAACACTATATTGACCTTTGCCGGTCTCCTTTAACATATAAAAAATTTTCACATAGATTAAAACACTTATGTGAGTTATTGTTTATTCTGTTCAACCCTCATAAGAAATTGCATGGTGGTTTCGACTGCAGATATTGATAAAGCTCTAAACAAAGTATAAAAATGTAGTTTCATTAAAGTTTTTTTTATTTTGCAATAAACATATAATCACATTTTTGGAAATTATTATGTTTAATTGCACGTTAAAGTTTTGTCGAGTATCGGCAAGTATTTTTTTCAGCACGAAAATAATTAAAAAAAGAAATTCATTTAAAAATTATTTCGGAAAATTAATATACTTTTTACGTAGATCGAGAAAGTATAATAAATAATACAAGGAAACTTTCGTCTTATTTATTTATACATTATGTATCATAAATACTCAATGGCTTCCCTTCCATCCACATACCAAGGGACATCCATCAGGGAACTTGTCACTCCTCTCACCTGGATAGGTGAGGAGTAACAGGTTCCCTGATGATTCTATAGCCGCACAATATGCCTAATAATGAACCCTCCATATGTTTAGGCATCCTCCATATGTTCCAATAATGTTAATTACCGCTTTTATTGAACAAATGACGAAATAAACGTTCCTTTAAAAATTATTTCGGAAAATTAATATCCTTTTTACGTAGATCGAGAAAGTATAATAAATAATACAAGGAAACTTCCGTACTCTGCACTTTCAATTATAGAGTGTAGAAAGTATAAAATGGAAGTATATTATGTATCATAAATATTCAATGGCTTCCCTTCCATCCACATACCAAGGGATATCCATCAGGGAACTTGTTATCCTGTTACTCCTCACCTATCCAGGTGAGGTGTAACAGGTTCCCTGATTATTCTATAGCCGCACAATATGCCTAATAATGGACCGTCCATATGTTCCAATAATGTTAATTACTGCTTCTATTGAACAAATAACGAAATAAACGTTTAACTGCAAGGCCAGATATACACATTGAAAATGTACGAAAATATTTTCGCTAAACATTAAAATTAGGAGCCAGAACTTTATTAAATTATGGAAAGAAAGGTATTATTAACATAGCACAATCTAATCACACCG
This sequence comes from Druceiella hillmani, assembly GCA_039881145.1. NCBI lineage: Eukaryota > Metazoa > Arthropoda > Insecta > Lepidoptera > Hepialidae > Druceiella > Druceiella hillmani. The sequence goes on along the minus strand of JAYKKI010000009.1, from coordinate 37,133,565 downwards.
GCATGGCGAGGCTAAATCGTCTACTGAATGGCAAAAAATCACCACCTACCAACAAATATTCTCAGTAACAAAAAAAACGTTTAATATGTCGACACATCTTTAGCGTCAAACGAAGTTACGTAAAATTCCAAATACCATCATTTTTCTAGTCTCCCATCGCAATAATGAGTTGCGGTAAAAAAACACGACCAAATACCGTTGCTCGAGTACAATAATAAAAAGTTTGAAATTAACTAGCATGGCCGTCTGCAATAAAAACGTCAACAAACTTCTTCGCAGCATTAGCACAATGTAGGCAGATAACACAATGGCGCAGAGGCGATTTCACACGAAACGTACAAGTCATCGTCTCTTTAGTGTAACATTGGATTACTTTGCATAATATTTATGAAATAAATTTAAGAGTTTTTCACATTTCATTAATTGTCCTCGATTCTTGAAAGTATACGATCACATAGCAGTCGCACACCCGGTATACTTTTTCTGATTCAGAAATTTCTCAGTTACATATATATTTTTCATAAAACTCCGTGATTAGACAAGGTTCCGGAATTGTACAAGATTAAGTTTTCTGACATGTTACTGTAATATTTTTATTAGTTAATTACAATCAAGTTCCGTGTGGTCGCGGTTGCAATTGGTTGCTGTGAACAATGTTAGCAGTAGGACCATGAGAATTGCGTATACACATAAACATTGCTACCGATATTGTCAATAAATTCAAATTGTAACAAAGTAAAGTTATATCGAATACATACAAACACTGAAAAAATTACTTGCAGAAAATGGTTCATGTAACTTACACAAGCACCTGCGCCTCCCGCACCACTCTACACTCCATTTTTGGCTATCTCCATTTCGCCAAAGTATGTCTTGTGGAAAACTTCATTGCGCGATTTAACTACCCCGCGCCCAAGCGCCATCTATTAATGTACATAGGTACATTACATATTTGTTTAATTACGACGCATCGAGTAGCTATGCACTATTTTTCCGTTATACTAATGCAAGCTCAATGAATTTTTGAATACATTAAATTCGCATATCTCCCCCCCCCCTCCATTTCTTTTCTTTTGCAAACAATTTCAATGTACAGACACGCAAAGTTTATAATTTTATTACATAAATAAGTAAATGATTTATTATTAATCTCCTTAACTTAGGTTATTACAAAATATTACAGGATTAGTTTTCTTCATAATAAAAACATCGAAATTACACTTTAGTAATTTTGACGTAAAAACACTAAGTCTTATCCGCCAGCAGACAGAGATCACTTCGAAAGAACGATGCAACGAAATATACCTTATTTTGAGAGCTTCTTATATCTTCTAAACTAATCACCGTAGACCAATAGAAAATATGTCATTAGATTTCACGGTCCAACTCATAAAAAGGCTTCTTTACCAATCTGCTTTTTAATCTGCTTTTTTAACGATTTGCGTTTTAAACTTAAAAACAATGGCATTACAAGTTTTAGATAAATTTCGCACCATTTTGTTTACCGAGTCGTAAGAAATTTACACCTCTATGTGACATTACTCGCACCATGTTCTATTAAGAGAAGGAAAAATATTCGAAGAACATTATCAATGTCCTCTGTTCTTAATTTGATAAAATTCAGAATTAAATGAAACTATTTGATGTAGTATTATTTCTACTTTCTTTAAGTTCTTTACCACGACCTAAGTTTCGTTGTATTACAACATCTTCAGGTGGGATCTGGTAAAGAACTTAAATAAAGTAGAAATAATTTTAATTAATTTTATTTAATTGTGAATAATGAATTTCGTTACTAATTTAATCATTTTAATTAATTTTAATTAATTGTGAATAATGAATTTCGTTCTACTTTCTTTAAGTTCTTTACCACGACCTAGGTTTCGTTGTATTACAACATCTTCAGGTGGGATATTAGCAAAGATAAAGATCTGGTAAAGAACTTAAATAAAGTAGAAATAATTTTAATTAATTTTATTTAATTGTGAATAATGAATTTCTACAAAATTAACCCCAAATATATTCAATATTTGATCAAATTTATTTCGATTGGTTCAAAAGAAATTGAAGAAATGGAATAATGGGATAGTTCAACGTTGAAGCAAAGTTGCTACAATTTTCTTTAAATTAAAAATGGGGAGTATTTATTTATTTTCGTTAAATCCTTTCTGCTTGAATGCTTACTTTTTTACTAATATGTCACCTACACTATTGACGTTGCTGAAATATATTTACTTGTGGAATATATACTTTCAAAGTTCACATCTCACCATTACTATGGAAATAAAAAAAAAACTACAAAACAAAAAAAAATACGAGCACAGCCCGGACTGAAAACGCAACTAAGTAAGCGGACACTTAAATGTAAGCGTAAATTCGTTGTTAACACCGTCATTTAAGTACAATAAAATAACTTCGCGCCGTAATTTCACGAGAACAGCTCTTCACAACACAATGGAAACATCTCTTTTCAACAAATTTCACGTAAAATAACTTTTCCCATTTAAGTAAGAGAGGTAAACTTATCTGAGCAGAGTATATAAAAATTTCCTTGACTTGTTAAAACATTTTCCTTTTTGCCACTTGATTTTACTAACGATCCTTATAGCGACTTTACCAGTACATACGTGTGCATGTACTTATATAGAATAAATTTAATAGGGGTAGAAACAATTTTAATAGGGTAAAAAATATCGGCTAGAGTCCGAGTGCTGAGCTATCAAAATAAATGACTGTTTTCGAAAAGTAAAGTAAAGTAATAACTAAATATTTTAATCGATTACAGGTTCAACAATGATTTCACATAGAAAATATTTTTTATAAGAACGCCATGAATGGTTACTCTTAAATTTTTTCTGAAGCAGTAGAACCCAACATGAAAGAAAAAGGGCTAAAAATTACAATTACTTTTTTGGATGAACTTCATCCAGTCTAATAGTTGACACACTTGAAATGTTAATAATTCCATGTAGTTTGTACCTGGTTTCACGTAGATTTTATTAAGTCAAAACTAACTTAAACTTGTACTAGTAATAATAACTTTGAAACCAAGTAGTTTTATTAGATTGCGAACTTCCAAGATGTTTTATAATTAAACAGACAAACACGTAGCCAAAATACTACAAAGGCGAGTCAGGTACTGAGATATGGGTCATTAATACTCACATATTTCGTTACATTATTATTAAATAGTACCACCACATTATCCCCAATGACTTCCAAAACTATTTCTTTGCAATGACTCACAATCTATTTCTTTGAGACTTTCATGGCACAAGTTTTATCCTAAATGGTTAATAAACATGAGAAAAGGTAAAGTACCTATTCTAAAAACGTATTTGAGACCGATAAAAAAAGGTAAAAATTTCACTGTGCCTCTGATAATTTTGAAAAAGTCAGTATAACAAAATATTGGTAGTGTCCAGAAAAAAAACTAGTGACAGTATATTCAATCGATCTAATAGTTACGCATAAATTGAAATAATAAATTCTATTATGAAATAAGAGTTATTAATATAAGCTTTATGTACGAATTATGTACATACTATAAGCTTAGTAAACCGAGTGGCAACATCCGAGTTAACTGTCGTATGATGCCAGACTGTGGCCTGGGTTAGATCACTGTTTTGCATTAAGCATACCTTTATAAATAAAAAACGACTATGGTTGTGTTCTTAAAAAAATCATCCGATATGCCCCTAAAATTATGATCACCTCTTTGATGAGCTATTGCGAGCAAGTTCTAACGTACGAAAACAATTTGTAACCTAAAATTTAAAAAAAAACAAACGTAAAATCTCACAAATACAAATAGGTCACGTAATTAATTTTTAATACTGAGTTTGTTAAATTCTTCCTAAAATCGTTTGATGTCCAAATAGATCTCAGATTTGGCGCTTTCCTCTTTATTTTAAGACAAGAGTCTTTAATGCTCACGCGTTTAACAACCCACTATTAGTACAGGCCTAACTTTTCCGGTTTTTAGGATTGCCGTACATCAAACTGGAAAACGAAACACTTAAAAATTCACTCCCATGTCTGTTTGTCAGTCAGGATTTGATCAAAAGCTGCGACGTAGAAACTTGAAATTAGACATAATAATACAATTGTTTAACTCGTATATTTTGTACTAGCTAACTTTTTTAATACATTCATACAAGAGTTAGAGAGGGGATAATAAAGTATTTATAATACTTTTTTAATTTTATTTATCATGTGGGGTATGATTTCAGAAGGTTAAATTATGAATATAAAAATATTTATGTTTATAATTTTAAATTGTATATTTAAAAATATTTTCAAAAAAATACACGACGATATAGCCCACCACCCCCCACCCTTACTTCCTAAACTACTGAACCAAAAATCATGAAAAATATAAAATCTGACTAGAAGATTACAGGAGAACTAAAGCGATCTTGAATCTTATAATTTTTTTTTAAATATGCACTAAGTTTTATGCCTGTGAGAGATAAAGGCTGTATGATGCATTTGCGTTGTTAAAAGTTAATATATTTAAATAGTTTAATAGAAAATCCAAATACCCTCAAATGCATAAATGTGTACAGCACCCTTATAGTACGTGTTCTATTCGTACTTGACCGAAATTGTTATTTTTTGCCCGTCATTTTGCTACTTACCTTTCATTCGTTGCGGACAAAATTATTCATAATACTTTTTTGCTGCTTCGATGTTATTACAAATAAAAAAAATTAAGAAGGGTGTTTTAGCCAAAAATATAAGCAGATCAGGATCTAATGATGAGTTCTGCATTTGAAAAATAGAACTCCTTAACGGATGGTACAAAATTAAAGGTGATTCAAGGTATTTGCTATAAATTGTTGTTAGTTTGCAAAATAACTTCACCATCGACCATATCAAAGTCTGATAATGCGTTCTCGAGATTCAAAATTGAACTCCTTAACGGATATTAGTAAATCAAATGTGATTCAATATATTTGCTACTAGTTAGCAGTTATTTTAGTTATTACTTTCTTAAATTTGGTAGAGAATAGAACTCCTCAAGTGGTAATTGTTACTTTGCCAAATCTGATATTGGACCCCAGAAAACAGCTTCTAAGCGGTTAACATCCAATCACTGGCAGCTACTACCACCGCTTCATTTCTGTGTATTGTTGACAACCGACTTTAGACAAAGAGGAAATTATCTAAATACTAGGTCTGGCCCGTGACTTTTAATAATTAAACATTATTCTAAGAAAGAGAATAACTGAATTTTTAAAAAAATTAATGATTAATACTATTAATCACTAAAAATTCTGATAAAAAATATCTTTAAAAAAACCGAATATATATAATTTCTCAAACTTTGGCACAAAGCTGAAAAGTCGTTTCTGGCATCTTCAGCTCTATCAATTTATTGTCTGCTTTATTGTTAATCTTCATAAAATGATATTATAACTTATTATACGAGTAGATAGTAGCTTCATCGAATCCTTTGTGCTTCAAACGGATCCAGCGCTCCTCGTAATACTTTATATAAAGAGAAAAATTAATGACGCACTCCAGGCATTCTTTGTTGCCAACATAACGCTACAGTTATCACATCAAAACATTGTGTTACGTAAGTTATGTTCGTCAGAATTTGGGAAACTGTCAACATAATACTGAATAGAGTATAAACGGAATGAACAAAAAAAATTTTACAGCGTAGCAGTTCTTTAGGCTGCATAGGTCTCAAAGTTTATAAAACACACATCAGCATAAATTTAAAAAGATGAAATGAAATTTATATGATGGACGAATTTTACGCATCTCACAAGATACCACCCAATGGCAGACCCCGGACGTAGGTTGCCAGATTGGAAAACTTAGAAATCTGGGCAAAATATTATAATATCGAGACATTAAGATTTTCAACTGGAGAGCAGAAAAAAAACAATATGAATAATCATACTATAATGATGATAGCGTAGTAAAATAATTATCGAAAAAACTTATTTAAAATCATGTACTTACATATTATTTATAGCCTATAATAAAAGAAATTGTGACAGTTAAGGTTGCGCAAAACACTTCAATGGAACTTAATAAAAATTATATTATTTTTTTAATTTAGATAACTTTTTTTATAATTACAAACGCTACTCGCAAATTTATTTGGCAAAAAATTCAATTTGGAAAATCATTTTTCTACCAGACGGATGAGTCAAAAAATGGCTCTCAAATTTCAAACGTAAATTACACGGTGTTTTTTGCTAAAACTTCATAATTTGTATGGTAAGTCTTTCTGAAGCCCTATTTTTAAGAAATTATTTCTTAAGCGGCGCTTATATTTAAGCAAAACATGGTTTAATGTAAGTTTTCTTTCAAATAAAAAAAAACGAGGTCAGAAAAAATTCAATTTGACTAAAGCCCCACTTGTTAGGAAAAACTTTTATTTTATATTTTTCACAATAATTTACTCTTACATTTTGTTATTATAATAAATACATATTATTATAATTCACAATAAATATTACTATAATTCACATGTTACATATACCGAATAATTCATATGTTACGTACATAACCGGAGTGGTTAGTCTAATGTCATTTCTACACTGTTCATAAAAACACCCATTACCATCTATCTAGCCATTAACTCTTGGTTAGTTTCCGTAGTAAGTTAGAACGAAACTGTGATACGTTTTTTTAAATTGTTTATAAGAAAACCATTTTAATCATTCGCGCAAACGTAAATGTAATAAACAGTTACTGAGGAAATGATATACAATGACGGAACAAATAACAGCGTTGACATTACTTTATCCTAATTGGTATTTAAAAACGGCATCTTTATGCAGAATTCACAACTTAAATTTTGTGATGAAAACTGAATTTATTTAATGGAAATTTCATTATCGCTCGTTTCCCCGCTTTTCTACTTTATTATTAAGACAATATTGAAATATAGCTTTTATGAATAATTTATCCCCATTATATTTTATGAAAAGTTTATCGAAATTTTCCGATTTTGCAATAATGAGTTAGTTGTTTTAGCTACTGTGTGTTTCATGTGTAACATTTTTAGTTTCTCTGGCGTCCCTCTATCCACTCATGGTGGTTTCATTAGTGTACACAGTATAAGCTATCCAAAGACTTAAAAAAAATATCAATCCTCTTTAGAATCGTATTTCCAATTAATCAACTTACAATTAAATATGCATTCATTGCTTTTTCTACATAAGTACATAAATAAATTAATACGTAACAAAATTTAGTTTTCCTTTAATAATTTATTCATGAAATAATAAACTTTATGAACTCAAATTAAATTAAATTCTCTTTTTGGACAAATATACATATAAGCATATTTATACCGCGGATGTCCTTTTCACTTCCCTCGGAAGTCAATTTCACATTGACCAATTAAGCGAGACAATTTGCTTGAAATTTTGACAAGACATTGTATAAAATATCCGGCCGAGTCCCCGCCAATCAGCAAGCCCTACCTTGACAGCATTTAACCCACAGATATAAAAACAGTAGGCAAATATTGAAATCCAAACATGACCGGTTAACAGCAGCCGGACGCGAATGGGCATACAATGAAGACGGACCGCGACGTCTACAGGTGGTTTACGTTGGGTCCGAACAACAATTAAATTAGATTTCGTTTTAAAACGTATTAGATAAATAAATGTTTTCTACGTATTTATAAAAGAAGATACGTCTGATCTAGGTGTAACTAATAGTATATACCTACTGGTGTCAAAAAAATATGTGGAATAATGTGTCAATATAAAACCACATCATTGTTGCAATCTCTGTGGTAAGTATACACAACACATGATAGTTATTTTTGCATGCAGAAATTTCATAAAACAGCCAAGTGCGAGTAGAGTTCGCGCTGTGAGAGTCTCACACATATATTATTTCAAGTTACGTACATTCACTTCGATCAAATATACTTTTGACTTGGATACGTCTTTAAATTTGCTACCATACGGGGGCAATCCAAAAAACCTAATGATAACAAAATCGGAGGATAGAGTTTGGCGTTGCAGTTTCCAATCTATCCTCTACATCAAAAATGAAATGAATTCTTTGATCCTTTAGCTATCCTACCATTGGATAGCTAAAGGATCAAAGAATTCATTACGATAAACGAGAACAGTGACGCATCGCGCGCGGCGGAGGGGGAAGCGCCGCCATTTTGAGATTATTTTGCTGCGTATCGAGATTTGCAGTTAGTATAAGTTTTGATTCGGAAAAGCTACGATGTTCGTTTAAGTTTTAATCGTCAGCTGTAATCAAAATCTATCGATTGTATATAAAACATTAGTTTAAAGTAGTGACAGTGAATATAATAAAATCTCCAGACAAATCTCTGACAGTGAATATAATAAAAGCCCCGCGCCCTCAGAGCCTAGAGGCCACGGGGCGCGCGAATCCGGCAACGACGCCTCAAAAATATATAATGTCGGCCTATACTCGTCGAAAAGCCAAAACCAAATACAGAGATCGTATACGGCTGGAAAGGGCTTCTTAAGAACGGTAATAATAAAACACCATATGACCGAGTCAATCAGTGCCGGGAACGTAAAAGAATGAATGCGGCCGAGCGCATCAACGACGGTGTCAGTATATCTGCAGCTGGGGCGGCTGAAATTATGCGTTACATAGACGTATTCACGTACAACACACGGCCGTGTCCATGACACAGCCACACCCCATTTTTTTAAGTTTAAAGATGTGATACGGGTACAAAATTATTTTAATGGATATCTAAGAGGAACCTAATAATTAGAAGAACCTATTTGTGCATTACTCATAACTATTATACAAATTTTTATAGTCGAAAGGATATTTGCAATATTGACTAGGAGATCGAAACGCCTAAGTCTTGGGGTTATCATAACAGACCTGGTAAAAAAATACATCTAAAAATAACAATGTTACTTCTTACCAGATCATTATTTGTTTAACTAATTTTTAAAAATACACTTATACTCTATACGAAAAGACGTTCAAAAATATGTTGACTTCTTTTTAAAGGTTCTAACAAAGAACGTGTCTATTATTCATACAAATGGTTCTGTGCATTAAACTAAGTAGAAAATGTTAAGAGACTATACGACAATTCCTATCCGTTTCTGAAAAAATGACTCAAAAGTTGCGATTCCCATAAAAAAAAATTATTATTGTATTTTTATAGAACGCTTATACGCTTCATATACATATACTAAGCTTGATGTACAGATTAACCTATATGAAAAATAGAAACGATTTGTTATACCTGTATTAAATGGTTTTTGTTTATATATATATATATATATATATATATATTTCCTTTTGGCTCATAAAATTACATAAAATGTGTAAAATTTATTTGTATAGATTATTACTTTTAATAGCTAGAGACCTCTGATGAACGAACAGATATCGTTGTCAAAACTATAGGGTTCCGTTCGAACTCATCGGGAACGGATCCGTAAAAACAGTTGTACAGCTTCGCCTAAATAAAAATAAAAATCCGATATACAAAAAATATCATTTTCTCAAACGGAAAAACGAAACGCGTAATAACAATAAGAAATATTCTTCTCAAAAAGTAATAACGAAAATATTAAAATATACTTCATTTAATCTAATTTTTCATATAATTCAAATTGTCGCTTAGCTTTAGATCTCATCTCGCTAAATCTCCGCCGGCGTTAGCCCGCGCCCTCAGAGCCTCGAGGCCACGGGGCGCGCGAATCCGGCAACGACGCCTCAATCGAAACACCTCGACAAATTACAACCCCTCCCCGGGTCGAAATTACAATCATAATTACAATTACGAAGCGGGGGCCGCCCGCGCAACTTCCCCTACACGTCTCCGGTTGGAACGTGCCGGAGGTCAGCAACTCGACAATAGTGACTGTTGAATATTCATAATTTCATACTCTCCTTCCTGGTTCTTCGTATAACAACTGTAGAAATAAAAAAAATTACATCCGAACAAATATTATTTCAAAGAAGAAAAATAATCAACAACGCAGATAGAATTATTTAAAGTAAAAATTATATCAAAAAGTTATTATAAAAAAACTGGAGAATGAGAGCTAGTTTTAGGAAAATTTTATTGCGAATGTATAATTAACGCTGTTCATTATTCATAAATAACTAATCCATTCCATTCTAAAAGATAATGTTGGTAAATGAAGCAAAATTGCAATTTTGGTATTGTTATTCACGTTAGTAATATAATATGCATTTATTTAGTATTGGTCTTTAGTTGCTCACTAGCATTAAGACTTGAATATTAATCGTTTTATATTTTCCTCGCTAGTTTTCCGATAGATATAATAAAACAAAAAACTGCCTTATAATGTGTTTCTGCCTTAAATGTCTCTTATTTGAAAATAAAACAACATCTCACAATGTTTTTTTTTTCAAAATCCTTACACCAAATAACTGTACGTATATTTTACCAATAATTTTTCTCGTTCACTCCTTCGCTCCCGTTTAAGCATCATGCCGGAAAGACAATCAAATATTGTCTGAAACCGACACTGATTTATTACAGCTATTTCACTTCAACCCGTTATAAAGTAAATGATGTGCACCGAATAGCGTATACGGTAGAACATTGTACGCATCAGAAAACAAATATATTTCCAAAAAAGCTTTGCCATTTTTCTCCTCTAAATTTCACAATACATATCAATGAAACAAGGGTGTAATATTGATATTTATAACATTATTTTACATGACAATTTATTATGTTTAATAATGGTATGGGTAAAACGCAATGAAGTTTTGCAAGTAGCAGTCGACAATACTTACATACATATATACTTACGTAAGTATATATGTGTATATACGTACGTAAGTACGTATATATATATATATATATATATATATATATATATATATATATATATATATATATATATATTTATATATATTTGTCCCAATCATAATTTAAATGTCAAATTGGTGTATTCACAAACGTTCTCTTTTGAAATGAAATTAGGTATAAATAAATAAATATTTATTAATGTCTTAAAACTTAATATCCATACAATTTTTTGAATATTTTACTTTTGCAATAAATACAGTCTACTTATATTTATGCATGCAATTATATTCAAGTAGTGTACATACATATTTACTATAGGCAATTAGTGCTAAGAACTTTAGGGTTTGATAATAAATATAGCACCATCAGAATTTTACCTATTAATAACTTTTTCGTCCGTTGCCCCCACACATATAGAAACCATTAAACGATTATTTCATGTAACCCTCACTAATCGTTAGCTACGAGTTCAGAACGATATATAAAGTCCAAATACCTGTACTGCGCGTCAACCAAAAGGCTAATAATAATTTCTCATTAACTGTTATAGTTATTGGGGAAAAAATCGAAAATATACAGACCAAAGGTACGTCCAGTAGTCAGTAAGGCTGACCTTTTAAGACAAATTTGGAATTGCAATTTAAAATCAGACAATATATATATATATATATATATATATATATATATATATATATATATATATATATATATATATATATATATAATTTAAATTTATAATAATTTTAAAATCCGACAGCGAGAAAAAAAAATGTTAATTATTATCACAAAGTTGAGTCTTAAATTATCATTTATCAAAAAGATAACATGTAATACGTTAAATGTCGCGAAATTTATTGGATGAATAAATGTTAACGAAATTATTTACATAAATTCAACATGTAACACTCGACTATATAAATGTTTCACATTAGCGTGTAAAATTTTCGTTTGAATCATATACATAATAATCGTGGTACGTTGCGCCGAATGAAAGTACTCGCTGATGCGCTGTCGCTGTTTCTCTTTTGGGTTATCATTATTTTTAACAGAGTTATATTTGGCAAACACCAATGAGGCGTATTGGGTCGCTTGTCAAGCTATCCGCGGACTTCCATTACCACAGATTACAGCGCGCTATCCCGGGAGGGCGTAAATAGAACAGGGCAACAAAGTTGTTGTAGTACGGAGAGCTGGTACTAATTCCATGGAAGCCAGAAAATACGACATAATTTCTCATTTAAATGCAACCAGCAATTGTTAATCCATAAAGCATCCAAATAACCAAGTATTTTTAGATACTCTATATTTGATAAAATTATGCTTTAATCGACTACGAATATGCATATAACGCCAGATTTCTTAAATCTAACAATACACAAATTATGCTTTAATCGTATACGATTATACACATAGCGCCAGATTTCTTAAATCTAACAATACACAAATTATGCTTTAATCGTATACGATTATACACATAGCGCCAGATTTCTTAAATCTAACAATACACAAATGATGCTTTAATCGTATACGATTATACATATAGCGCCAGATTTCTTAAATTTAACAATACCCACCATAGGTAGAATTTATAATAAATCAGAGCGCCAATACCTATCGCTTAATTAACGTAGTTTTCTACTAGTGTTCGGTGTAGAAACATAAATATAATAACATTAGAGTGTTCTGCAACACTAACTCGTAAACATGTGGCACAGAATTACCTTGGTACAATTAATTAGCTTTACAGAAATAAAGAGTAAATCCGCCCTAAGCACTTCCGATCGCTGAGGTAAGTTAGTTTCCTACTAACATTCGGTATAGGGATATAAATGTAACAGTATGAAAGTATTTTCCAACATTAACCTGTAAACAAGTGGCATAGAATTAACGTGGTACAGTTAATAACCGTTAAAGAAATAAGGTTTAACCGCCCTGAGAAATTCCTATCGCTGAGTTAACGTAGTTTTCCATTTACATTCGGTGTAGGGACATAAATTTAATAGTATGAAAGTGTTTTGCAACAATAACACGTAAACAAGCGACAGAGAATTAACGTGGTACAATTAATAGGGTACACAGAAATAAGCAGTAACTCGTCTATTTATTTATTATTAGTACTAGACTTAGACTTATTCAATGAGTTACAGTGTTTCAAAGTGTTAATGGAAATATTACGATAGGAACACATCCGAACAGTCAGGAGAGCGATTATATGTATGGTGCGAGGGGACTTATCTATTTCTTGTTATCATTTTGTGAATATAATAGATTCGTCAGCTAAAATGACTCAATATAATTGAGTCACTTCAATTGACACAACCCCACACTTTTGACAGGACTTTATTGCAATCTTTTAAGGCTACAAAATACTTGTTATTTGTAATATGATTACTAGTAGACGACATAAATTTATGTAATAACGAGAAGACATTAATTTTTTCGCATTTTTAGCAGAATTAAAAAAAATTAAATTAAAATGAATTCAAAAATGGATAAATTTTCATCCGGAAAAGAATTATCTAAAAAAGTTAAGTAAATACCGAGATAGCAGCTTACGAACTCTTTCTTTATAATATTAATTAAATACATATTACTATAAGCGGAAATTTAAATTGCCATAAGTCTGTAGTTCCATCAGCATAAAATAGTTTATTACTATAAAGCCAGTACTAACACAACAGAACCGGTATTTTAGTATTTGCATAATACGGCCCATGGTTTAGTTCTCGACGAATACAATCTGAACTGATTCAGTTTTAAGAGATCTTGAAAGGATCACTAAAATACAACGTGCCTACATCATAATGATACAAATTTTAAATATTTAACATATCAAAGCCATAGTATCAAATTTAAGAACCGATAAAAAGAATAACACTCAAGAAACATCACTACGTAAACCATATTTATGTTTTAGTGGTGTCACCCTATCCCTTTTTTACAGCGGATCTTAAAGGACCTGGAGCCTTTTATTTCATTATTGGGTGTATAAGATATTAGAAAAATAATTAAACTTTTTATTAGTTACTTTTTATCGCCATTAAAGAAACATTAGTCTTACCCCCTATTAAGAAAATCGGATATTACATCAATATTAGCCATAAAAAGCTGATCTTTTTATCAATTATGAATACAAATTCATTCAAGGATAATAATTTTATTTTATCATATTATTTTCAGCATAATTTAATTCCATAAAAACAATGTAAGTTCAATGGAATATTTGCTACATTTAAGGCCATAAATCAGATGGAAAATTTGTTGAAGCAAACGAAATGAAGCGAGCGAGAACTTTTATTAACTTGGGGTATTGGATATTGTACCACATCTAACTTTTTACAAATATAATCATTAAATTTTGTTTGCTTATACAAGTTTTTGGTTTTTCATAATTTCGTTTCCGGCTGAATATTTTATTTCAGTATTTTTATTATTTATTAACGTAAAGCGAACGTACAAGCTTCTGGATGATCCGGTACATAACTACTATTTATAAAGTATTTTAACTATACCGGACGTAAATACCATCAACGAGTTTTCCTGACTTGACAGCATTGGTCCCAAGTCATTACCCAGATTCTCTCCAGGGGCCCGTAATGATCCGCCTCATGCCACACAAATGTACATCAATTTTTGAAGGTCCCCAAAAGTCTTCTGCATTGACGCTTCCACCCAACAGGATTAAAAACTGTCCAAGCTCAATGAGTCATTTAGCACCTCCACTTTTTCGCGAACGCTCAAAATGCCTCAAACGCTTTTTGCTCTAACGCTTTTTGCGAACGCTCTAAATGCCTCAAAGATCGTTCCGTTTTCAACCAAGTTTGTTCCACGAGCATCACTGCAGTGGAACAAAACGCGAATCATGTCCTGCATCTCGAAACTGTAGGAACATGCCGAGCTACCTTTCTGTGTAAAAAGAAGGCGGCGCTCAAGCTTTCTTGGGTGCAGCTAAAATAATTATTACATAGTAGAAGAGCTTTCTAAATGGAAAGAAGACAGACTACAGCAGATAAAAAGCAACTTTTTGGTTTATCCAATATTACGAGTATACAGTGGAGCAGCAGTGTGCGATTTTCACCGTGATTTAAAATGCCAGCCAGTTTATACTATCTAAATTAGAAACGTATGTACACCTATCAACCTCTAACTTGCATTTATCGAGAGCAGACGTTGTTATATGCAGTCTTGATAATCCGGACACCTAATAGTGCGGCCACGCTGAGTAGCCGAGCTTTCGCTGCGTTTTAGAATTATTTTAAACAGGTTACAAGTTCTACTGAGGTATTGAACTTTATCTTTAATTACCAGCAGAATAAATGTTATATTATGTTAACAAAATTATTGCTATTTTAACCGCTTTATCCTGCCAAGCACGTTCAATAATCCGGAATATCTAATAGTGTGGTAACGTTGAGTAGCCGAGTTTCTGCTGCCTTTTCTAATTTTTTACACGGAATGCAAGTTCTGGTACAGTATTAGAACTTTATCTTTAGTTGGCAGCTGCATAAATTCTACACTATACTAATGTAATTATTGCTATTTTTATCACTTTACTTCGTCAAGTAAATTCGATAATCAGGCATATTTTATACACCAACATATCCTAGAAGGGCGAGCGCCAGATTGCGGTCGATACCCTAATCGATGGTCTGATCAGGTTAAGATCATTACGGGACTCTCTGTTATTGCTGTCCTGAGACAAGTCAAAGATAGGACAGCATGAAAGCAGCTAGTCAGTTCCTGTAGTATGGTACTTCAAGATGAGCACAACCTTCAATAATTAAGAAGCGACGAAAACGACAAGTTCTTTATGATACGAGTATCTACCGATTGTCTACTATAGACCAACTATATAATACAACGATATTTGGCAACTATAGACTGCTTACAAAAAATTTACATGTAGATTTCATGCACTTGTTATATCGACTTTCAGTCATATTTGTTTTTCTTTTAAGTAATTTTGATTAAATCGATATTTATAAAGCAATATATAATACATATGTATTTGAAAAATATCTTTTTGTTTTCAATCACATTGTTTCGATAGATCACTAAAATTAAACAAAATACGCGATAAATAAAACTTATCAGCGATGTTGCTAAAATAGATTATTAATATTTCTCTGCACCTCACACTCTCTTCTCGACCATCGGGCATACTAACAGATAAAACAATAGCCACCAGCATTCTATTTTCGTGAGCTAGCAATTACTGGAAACTAAATTACCAGATCACTTATACATCTTGATGGAATTAATTAAAAGTGTTTATAATATTTGAGACCAATAACTTCAATATATTACCAGAACTATACGAATCTGAATAATACGCCTCAGAGACCAACAACAAAATATATTACAACTTACAAGATCATCATCTGAAACTTCTCTCTTAACTGAACAACCATTGATATATACCGTCGTAAAAAGGCCAAATAAATAAATCAAGTAGATCATAGTTATTAATGTACCACTTCAAGCACCGCAAAGGCGGAACTTCGTATGCAATCGTAAAGTGATAGTCCTCAAACCACTATCGCAGCGTCAATTCATTCACACGCACACACTGATGATAGACGTTAGGGTAGATAACGCGTGTCGAATGGCGTTGTCGACATAAAACCATTGGCATAACGATATTTCGACTATGATATATGAGTCCATTTCGAAAATGTGTCGTTTCCTCAATGCTGCTTGTCAGCATTTAATACTATTTATTAAATATTATATGCAGATCATTGTTGACATACTAAAAACGTACTTTCAGTGTTTCTCTATATTATGGACCTTCGCATTGATTTTCTTACAAGCTGTGCTCGCGGTTAAGTTAATTGTAAAATTAAGACTCCTAACGCCATCTATTGTAATAATTATAAAATAAACTTTTTAAAGTGCGTTTTGTGTTGAAATAACAAACACAGTTTCTTTTTAGTTGTTCTATTACGATGAAAACTTCATTGAAATTCCTTTAACTGTTCTTACATGATGCACAAACAAATGAACAGACTCACAAACAAAAATTAAAAAAACAATTTTTCCATGTTCTACTATTTTTGTTATGTTTTATAAAAATGATTTAGGATACTAAATAATTTTTTTTCGTAAATACATTCGTCACGCTAATTCTACAATTTTATTGTATATACAGACCATAAAGTACGTTACTTTATGGTCTGTTTAGACCATAACGTAACGATGCAACTCTATCTTTTACAAGACATTTCTACAACATAATTAAATGATAATTAAATGAAACTACGTGATGTAGTATTATTTCTACTTTCTTTAAGTTCTTTACCACGACCTAGGTTTCATTGTATTACAACATCTTCAGGTGGGCTATTAGCAAAGATTCTTGCTAATAGCCCACATGAAGATGTTGTAATTCAACGAAACCTAGGTCGTGGTAAAGAACTTAAAGAAAGTAGAAATAATACTACATCACGTAGTTTCATTTAATTATCAATAATGAATTTCTACAAAATTAACGCCAAATATATTCAACATAATTTAACACTAGTATTCCCATTTTATACGTTTCTCAATGTAAAAAGTTAATTGCTAGCGGTAGCAAAAAAAGGTTTACATGTTTGTGGTAAAATTCAATTTTAATAATAGGTTCAGCATTTAAGCAGTGAGTAACAAATATTACCGTTATTTACTCGACTATTAGCGGATGCGAACCCACATAAATAATCAAATTCCGAAACAAGCGGCTGTCATTATCACATATTCACGCCCCCTGAAAATTAATTTAAGCATACGAAACGCTCCATCCTCGGTACCACATTTCCTAATCCAGATTAAACCCTGACCTAGTAATGATTTAAATAACTATAATGATACACGACTTTAAGCTTTAACTTAACACGAGTCTATTTTTTTATTCTTTAAGCTGGATTCATTTTAATCTATTTCGTGAAACATTAATGCTACAAAATAATATTTCTTTTGCATTTTCTAGCATTTTCTTTCTATCTTTATCTTTTATTAAACTACTTTAGAGCAACCTATTTCTGACGAGTTACAAATATATGTGTGCAAAAATAGACCCTCTCGAATTATTTCGCAAACTACTTTTCATACTATAAAATAACATAGAGCGATTATCTCGTAGAGCACTCAATTTCCTATAATTTTCGTCCCAAGATACGCTTTGTAAAATTTATTATTTACAAGATACATCGTTTCGAAGATTGAAAAAAGTAATTTTCGTCAAGTATTTATCGAATATAAATATATGTTTGTGGCTTTATAAAATACTAAATTTCCTATAATTTAAAAAAAAATCTAAAATAGGGATAGAATTTTTGTCGTACAGTTCAAGGTTCACTAAGAATTCATCTTTAAAGTTTTCGCAGGCACGGTGGACTTAGCACAATTACCCCTTAGACCGAGCCAAATTAACGAAGACCTCAAAAAAATTTAAAAACAACCATGAAAAAATACAATTCATACTAATATCTAATATGATTAAGAAAAAGTAGGTCATACTAATATCTAGTATAATTAAGGAAATGTAGGTGTGCCTTAAAAATGTTCGATCTTTTAAAACACAATGTTTTCGATTTTATTCCCTCCATTATAACTCTCTTTAAGAGGATATTATTTCGGGATAGTTCACGAGGAAATAGGGGTTAAATATTAAAGTTTATTATTCAATGAGCCGGAAAGAGGGCGTTATAATTTATTACCGGAAGATACTAGCTAATCTCCGACGGCGACTGGAGCATTTTACACGCGACGAACAAATACAAGTACGCTTATAATACGAAATCTAATGTAATGTACGAATAATGAAATAAACTTGGTAATTTTTAATTTTCCATTTAGTTTATGGTTGATTGTTCCTTTCTAATGTTTTGTTTTGAATATATTTATAGTTGTTGATCAACTTTTGCTCTTTCATATGACCGTCATATGCTGTAATACACAATTTGACCAATAAATCCTTCTTTACTCTACATGAGCAGTTAAAAAGGAGATGGAAGAAATTCCCATCCTAAATTCATTCACCCTATATGTCTAAAAAGTTATCAAGCGAGATACGTATCACCCAATAAAGGAAAAATAGTATTTGATCTTTTTACATCTAGTTTGGATGAAAATAATATGTTCAAGAGGTGTTTTTTTTTTCATTTCCAGGATCATGGGTAATTAACAGAATTATATTTACCTCTTTACCATTCAATATAATTCTATAATAGAGTCTATTAAAACATATAAAGGCAATGCAAAATATTTGTTACTGTTCGCTGGGCTTGAGCCTTTATAAAAAAACTTATTAATAAACAATCCCGTTGTAATTAGTTCTGATTGGCCGAACGTAAATGTCGATTTCATTATCATTAATTTGGCTTACGTATTATATATATATATATATATATATATATATATATATATATATACATACATACTTATATACATATATACATATACATACACACACACACACACACACACATACATACATATATACATATATATATATATATATATATATATATATATATATATATATATATATATATATATATATATGATATATATACACATCAAACCCTTGAAAACCTGCTGTCCCCACTTGGGTGGTTTTAAAAGTTCAGTTTTATTTGCATTTTTACAAAAAAAAATTGTTTTTTGAAGGATCGTACTAATTATTGAAAAGTTGCTAATATAATATGATTAAATTTTTACGAAACAGTAATTATAAACAAGTAGCTCAACATGGTCACGCTTCGCCGTGTCTCAGTCTAATATGAAATGAATGGGAAAGTAAATAAAAGTATTCTAGCAAACATAAACATGAATATCAGATGGTTTACCGACTCTGGAACGTATGAATTTTCTAAATTCAAATCGTACACTTGCAAAGATTATCCTTGCGCTTTATTAATAGTCAAAGCGAACACAAAGCGTATTGGAAATTGGTCGTTTAAACACGGACGTCGTGTCGGTCGGAATAAGTGGTATTCGTGGAAGTAGTAAGTCTTCACCTTTATGAGGTCCATTCATAATTGCTTGGTTTAGTTCATCTATTTTTAAACTAGCAATCGTGTGCTATTGTATAATTATGGCTAATTGATGTTTCGGAGTATTATTGGCACTCCCATTTCGAATGTGTGACGGTAAATCATGAACATCGAGAGAATTAAATAATTCCGATGGAAAACTCACTACATCGATTGATTTGTATGTCACTATTTCACTTGTGGCTTTGTTAAGAATAATGTTGTTCATATCGTGTACGTTGAATGGAATGTCTCAACCATGTGTTCATTTAGATAATTCAGATGCTTTGGAAAGCTTGTATAGTAGTTCTTTTGAATTCACGATATTGCTGAAATTAGATGGGAAGGGGATTTAAAAAAAAAATTAAATAATAATAATAATAAATGTTTTTATAAAAATACCCGAATGCAACTTCGTGTCAAAATTGCAAGTCAATCGACCGATTACTGTACTTAGATAAAGAATAAACCACATTTTTTTTCTTACAACGTAATTAAGATTCCACTAATGATTAAATCTACTGCTGAACATTAATTTCGTTCTTTTGTTATCACTGTCTTGAGTTCGATATAACACTAGAAAAAAACTGAACACATATTGAATCAATTCAGTATGTCCGTCAATATGTCAACCTATTTTCTCAAATGTCATGAGATATTGACAGCTATATTTTGACACAGTTTTTCATACTAACGACTCGTAGAAACACGTAAAGTACCTACAAAAAGGTTAATTCGTAATTTTAGGGGTAATTCTGGAATTTTTGTTTTTAATCTCAAAATCACATGGATCTCAGATAAAAATTGATAAGATATAAAATCTAAAAATATAATATGCTAGCTAATAATATTACAAATTCGAAAATGATTTTTTTTCTTCGTTTGTTTGTCTCGCTTTCACGCCTCTACACACTACTCGACCGATCTCATCTCCATGATTTTTTTTTGAAGCCGCGCTCAGAGTCTCTTTCTGTAACAATATTTAAAAAAAATAATTTCTCAAAAAACTCTTAAAGCAACAACAAAAAGTTCTGAAAAAGCAGATAGGTGATGGAGTCTACATTTAGCGAATATTACTAATAGTGCAGTGCGTATACTCAACTAATTTAATTATGATCGCTTATTGCATAGGTAAGTACTTTAATTTCTTTTTAAAATGTAATATGTTGACATTCCAGTTGGAAATTCAGTATCTTAATAATCAGTCAACTAAAATAAAGAAAAATTCGCATAAAACAAAAATGCAAGCATTAGCAACTTATGACGTGTATTCCTCTCAAAGGACTTAACATGTATAGGTACAACTAAACCCGCCCATCTGGAACCAATTTGAACTATTCAATGGACCGACGGACCTAGTCCGCATCCTTAGCGTCGCGCGCCGTCACCGGGTAGGACGATGAGGAAAAAAGTCATTCCGCCTCGTAAACGGATCGTAAGGACGGCCGTTGATTATCAATGGAGTGAATTCCAACAACTTTTAGGGGCAATTTACGAAATTCAAGCGAAACGGGCGCACTTGAGGCGCGATACAAGAAAAGCTAAACGCTAGAAAGCGATTTATATCGGGGAACGACATTTACTTTGAAATTTGGTGGTTTTACGTATCGCGAGATAGCTCATGACAATGAAGACATAAAACATTGAATTTTTTTCGAGGAAAGTTTAGTCAAGGAAAGTAACGTCGCCATTCCTAAGTTTTGACTTCGGATTTCACTGCATCTATAAATATACAAAATCTCCTGCCTTGTGGCATCATTAATTTTCCTCATAAAATTGTACGGAGTACAATATACTTTCTCCTTACAAAATGAACCGTGAAATTAGTGCGGTTTGCCAAACTTCATTTTTTCTGAATTGAAAACTTTCCAAAGAGACAACAGCGGTTGCTTCGATTAAACTAATACTTAATGTAACAATATTTGTTTATTTATCCAACTCAATGTACCCACGGAAACGCACGTAGAGAGGACTTGATGCAATAAAAGCAATATCAATTAAAAAAGGTAATTTTTAACAAACATTGTGACTCGAAGATATTGTAAACAAAACACGTCACAAAACACATGATAAATATTAATAACAACCTATACGTGGTACCTCAGCTACTCATATGTAGCGTCTGAGGCGTACATCTACAGCGCGCATCCGCGACACTATATTATCCAATCGCTTTGTATCGTTGTGTATACGTCGCTCTCTTTTGCTCCACTCTTTCTCTTTAAGTCGTATCTTTCTTCTCTCTCATGTAATGAAATGTGCCTAAATGTAACGCCACCTTAAAATTATACTCTGAATTCTCGTTCACTTATCGATTATCGAATCCTAAGAAGTTTCACTTCAAAAATATCTTTTATTTAAAAAATAAATAGTTTTCACTTAAAAAAAATTATAGATTATTTCTCCCTTATAATCGAAAAAAAATTCTTGCTACATCCATTAAACGACACTTGTACATAATTGAGCCATATTATGTTCACATTTAGTAACTTGAAAAAGGCAGTGATAATATGATTTGCATAAAGATGACAATTTTAATTGTAAACACTGTTTCACAAATATATCGTTAATATACTGACCCACTACTGCGTTCCATCGACCAATGTGAAATATCGATCACAAACTTATTGGTAACCAGGTCTAAACAGAGTCCGATATATGTAATGTAACGAATTATACGTAACAACACAGACGTGTCTCTCTTTGCACTCTCTGCCTATAATAATAAGGAACTAACGATATATTACTTACTAGAACAATTTGTCTGTATTTGATTCTAGTCGGGATCATCATCATTGTGGTAAGGCATTTTTGACATTATTAAAATAATTGCTTTTCCGAATACGCTTCCAAAAATTCCAAAACCAGTGGGTTTTGGAATTAAAAAGAAAATGTATGCGTTATGCAACATTATACAAAAAAAAATTGTTGTCTGTAAAGTCGGTTTACGGACGATAGTTTTACGTGATAACGTCATAAAGAAACATTTATGAAAAATTGCATACTCTTATGAATTAAATTGAATTATTATCACTGAATTATTATTATTTTGCATAATACAAAGGAGTTAATTGAAAATTACAATTTTTTCAATAAATTAACATTTATTTACACTCGTTAATTCAAATATTTTTTTACTTAAATTACACAGATTAATTACAAGTAACAATGTGCTATTAACAATTTATTTACAACTTATATACATGTGTTATATTTAAGATCTTCCAATCTGCGTTATTCTGTTAAGAATAGGACGATGATAGGAAAAGTACGAAATCAAGGGGAGTGTTTCAAGTGTAATGTGGAAGTTCTCGAAGAAGCTCGCGTGGCGGCGTTCCAGTAGCAGAACTATTCGAACTGCTAGCTCTGACGTCATGTGAGAAGAGAGATAAATTCCGACGCTTGGGCCGATCGTGCCTCTCTATCACTTGTTCCGCGCTCTCGCTTGCACGCTCAGGCTCAGGCGGAACGTGACACTTTTTCATGCGTGCAGCCGGTGTTAATGGATTTATAAGACGTTATCACGTCAAAAACATTTGCTTGCTTATATACATGAAAAAAATTCCCGATATGTTTATAAAGTATATTTTTGAAGTAACAATATTTAAAAATTTGGCGGCCATGTGGAGCCGCCACGTTATCCAGAGAAATCGAATTAATTTATCTTCGTAGTTGGTTAAAAGGTTAGTAGTTACTATACATATAATATTACAATATAATTGAAGCATTTACGGTTCACGACGCTCACGGTCTATACACATACTAGTGAAGACATTTCATAAAGGCTATATAATAAATCAATTACTTCAATAACACTATCTACGGTTTTTATTGAAACTAACGTTAAAGCTTAAGTTATAAATAACAGATGGCGCTGATATTTTTTATAATTCAATAAAAATTAATTTATGAATTTTAAATACTTAAATATTAGTAACCTTGACATTTAATTGCACACCCATGTGAATTAATTAATAGCTATAAAAATATGTTTGCATTATAAATTAATATGAAACAGCTATCCAAAACTAAGGCAACGTTAGAAATATACAAATAAACATTTTTATTTATGTCATCTATTTAATAAAGTTAACACATTATTATTTATGTGTGACAATTAGTCACACATAAATTTATTAATAACACATTCAGAATAAAGACGTTTAACTACACACACTTTATTTTATTGCGTATTGAATCAAAACAATAATAATATAAATGACAGACTCTTAAATCAATTTGATCAAGTTTTACACCAGCTCGTTTGTTAATACGAGATATCTGATCAAAAACCCACTAGACAAATTAAATTTTTCAATATACGAATGTTAAGGTCCAAAGGAATGCCTCTGTTAAAGCGAAAATTGTACGAGTTAAGATTAAAAAATAAATATAAATGAAAAGAAATCCTGTGTTTATTACGCATAAATATACCGTTATGTACGTAAGCAATAAGAAACAAAACAAGTCCGAAGACAATCAGACACTTCGTTCAGTTTTGACTAGTTTTTGAGAGCGGAAGAATACGAACACAAGTATAAGAAGAATACATTACAGACATACATACTCCAATGTTTTATTCATAATTATCAATCGATTTTCTTGAACCCCAATGCAACACTTCCATTATTTCAATGAAGGTGAAGTCATGTGAATACCAAAACTTTACTTAGCTTTAAATTTAAAAACGAAACACTAACACGGCTTTATTTTGATGAAATACAAAGAGAGTAATCGAAACCAATAAGAAACAATCTGTAAACCTGTTAAAACAATTTAACATCGAAGCGCAAATTCGTTTCCCGCACTATAAAAGCGCGACAAATCGTAGTGACCAACTTCACGCGCCAGTCATAAGGTCACCACCATCCCGTCACGTCAGTTATCTCGTCACGACTAGGCTATTTGTTTGTTTATGACGACTGTTCCTTAATTCGGCGGGGAAGCAGGCAAAACGGGCGCTAACGTCGACGACCTCGATGCATCGTCACTACTCGGCCGCCCTTCCTCGCTCCGTTGGCTCGCGTAATTGCCGCAACGAACGTGTTACACGCCCATCGGCCGCGTAGACGCTCGCGATCGCTCCGCGACTGCATTGGTTTGGCCGAACCGCTTTCTTGAGTATAACCAATTGTATAAAAAAATTCGTTCAAGTAAGAACCGCCGATCGTTGAGACATTCATACTTACTCAATTAAGACAATATTAAATTTTCTGTTTAGCGTCAATCGTCTTGTCGTCTATTGTCACTTGTTTTCGAAATTAAACCTGCCCACAAGTACAAACAGAACTCCCACTATGAGGATTCCGTACACATTTAGGCACTTACAAACATTACATTTTTCACAACATAAATATAGTGCCTACTATATCTTTCATAGGCGTAAAAACATGGTGCATGGACATAGAACGATCGCTACAATTTCTCTACAACCTTTACGTGGGCTTCTAAGGTCTGTTTTTTTTCATAATTTTAGGTTCAGTGGTCTATGAAATCTATAAAATGGGGGTGAGGGTGATACATTTTTTATATTTTTCAGCAATGGCCCGCAGTACCTTATAAGCAATTAAACGTAGCTTGCCTTAAACATTTAGCATATATATATCACATATTTACGAAAATTTAAACATATTTGATTTGCGGTGTTCAAACGAAATCCACACATCGAAATATGGTTTGTAGCACAAAGCGAACGTGACGGGTAATTTTACATAAAATGTACAAACTTCATTCCTATCAAATTACAAAAACTCCTCAACTGGAATTGGTTCATACTAAATTAAAATTATTACCTCACAGGTCGTCAAGTTTATAGTTCTAAGGTAAGCTGAAATTTACGAGATTACCTAGGCTATATTCAGACTGAAACAATCCAGTGTTTATTACGCAAACAAAGAATCATTGTGTTATTATAACGCTCTGAGTCACTGTTTGCTGTCATTCTCGTAGTTTTCCGGTTTCTATTTGGGTGTTTTCTTTGTGCATTAAGACTAATATATTATTAGTTTATTTTTTTGAATGTGCATTTTCGTCGTGAAAGTAAAGAAACAATAACTATCGAATGTCGCTCTATTTATTATATAATTAAGGCAGGATTTTTCAATGTAACTTTTAGAGAAAAATATAGGATATTTGAGAATGGTAGATCGAAGCCAGTTTTGAAACTAAACGTTCCTAATAAATCTAGTGTACGGCATTTTCACAATATTTTTTTCGATTAGTAGTAGTGGCTAAACGGTAGTTGTGTTTTAAATAAGTTGTTTTGCTGGCCTTGTTTATTATTCGGAACTGAATATAGAAAATGGAATGAAAGTGGTTTTGATAATCTATGTTATTTGACAAATTCTGTTAAAAATATGTTAATTAAGATAAACATTTATCATACTCAACAAAACTACAAAATTTTAGTTTTTCGCATATAGCAATTTGTATCGAGGGGCAACTAGATCTTGCGAATCGGGAACATAATGAAAGGATAGATAGAAATACAAGTAATTTTAAAAGGTCAATAGACACTACCGTATTTTCGGGTAAGCGAGAATTACCCTTTCATGGTCGTAACGAAAATCATAGTTCAGTACGTTGGGATAATTAAGTTGAGAGTTTATTGTTTTTGAGTGCCTACGATTCAATTATTGAGACAAATTATTACACTTTCAATGCCGTTTTCAGGGCTATCAGAGGCGATCGCGGCGCGGACGCTTGCGCATGTATTTATATCTATATCATTTTTATATGTGCCTACCTTCACAGCTTGCACTTCCCGAAAAGCATTGCACTGTTTTTCAGTGTATCTTTAAAGATATAACACCTAAAATTATGATTTTTTTAATTTTTGATAACCTCATAACTAGCTTTCAAACGAAACCCTACATATATTTTAAAAAACGAATTTAAAAAAATTAAGAATTTAACTTCAACTATTTATAAGTATTATTACTTTACATATTTTGTTAAAAATAATATTTATAAAGAGTTTAATATAAATACTATAAATCCTTAAATGTTTAATCTATTCTATATATCCTAAGTGTACGCGGAACCGTGTAACGCGAGTTCTGTTCGTATTTAACAGTTTTTTTTATTTGTTACTATGTATTTCATACTAAATATTTCAAAATACTATCCCATTGTAGGCCATCTTCCTGTCTAAACGCAGTTAGATAATAAGAAACACAAATATACATCTACAAAGACTTCAAATTGAAATCCAGTCATCGTTCGTTTCGCTCCCAAGGCAATGTTAATAAAATCCATTGTTACAATATTATTAATGGGGCGAATTAATTAACTATTATTAATATTGACCGACATTTTAGCAAACAGTGGTCGGATTGATAAATTTATATCTATAACAAATTCAACCGCACAACTACAAATTCGACCACACCGCAATCAATTGAATTCTAGGTCAATAAGGTTTTATTCATACAACCTTAAAACCACTGGATATTACTTCTTGTTTTCTTAATGATTGAGTAGAATATCAACGAACCTTCATCATTCTAATACAAGACGGCTTCTTCAAATAAGTCGAGCAGTGCCATTATCACAGCCGAGAGTTTATTGCTTATCCAACCTCTCATCTATTAAGAAAATTAAAAGAACAAACACATAATAACTCAGAATAGCCGACGTGTTTGCCAAAACCGAGTGAAATTAAATTTAAAAAATCTATTAGGTGCGAGTATAACTCGTAGCAAGATGGTTCCGTACACGCTTATGTATAAACATAGTTGGGGAATATAGTTGCCGTTCGGGAAAGTGTGCGAGAAAATCTCAGTCACGTGCATGGGCTTGGTCTTTCGGCGACGGCAACTTGGCGGATTATGCGTCGAAACCTGGGCCTACATCCATACATAGTTCAATTAACTCAAGAACTAAAGCCCAACGACCACGGACAGCGTCGTGTGTTCGCTGATTGGGCCTTAGATCAATTGACGGCTGACCCTGCCTTCGGAAAGAAAATCATCTTCAGTGATATGGCAAGGATAAGCAAAATAGCCGCATTTGGAGCAATGAATATCTAATAATATAATACATTGTGAAAAAGTTACTGGTTGGTGTGGATTTTGGTCCGGCGGTATCGTCGACCCTTACTTCTTGGAATAAGCACAAGGAGCTGCGCTCACTGTTTATGGCGACCGATATCGGATGATGATAACAAACTTTTTGTAGCCTAGGTTGAAGGTACGTATTTCACAAACATCTAGTTTCAACAGGATGGCGCCACTTGCCATACTATACGAGAAACATTGAATTTATTGGATTAGAAGTTCGAAAGCTTTGTCATTCGCTGGCCACCGAGATCATGTGACTTAACGCCGCTCGACTATTTTCTGTGGGACTTGACGTGAAATCTCAGGTCTATGCAGAAAAAAACACCCTGAAGGCCAACATAACTTGCATTCTTCATGAAATTGAGCCCCATTTATGTGAAGATGTCATCCAAAGTTGGTCCACTAGGATGCGCCCCCTACAGCGGAGCCGCGGCGGCCATTTGCTCGGCATTATATTCCACACATAATGTCATCGAATCCATATTAAACTAAAAAAAATTGTGTCAATATCACTTAAACTGTTTGTTTTATTTAATTTCAAAGTTTGAGCGTTCTTAATGAAAAATCCTGTACATGTACATATGTGCGCGTGTATGTATATACACACACACACATATATATGTGTATATATATATATATGTGTGTGTGTGTGTGTGTGTATATATATATATATATATATATGTGTGTGTGTGTGTGTGTATATATATATATATGTGTATATATATATATATATATATATGTGTGTATATATATATATATATATATGTATGTATATATATATATATACACACACACATACATACACACACGCACACACATATACACTCACAGGTCTTACGGCAACGGCTAATGATGTGTAACGCTCGTGTCGTAATGTTATCGACAAGCCACGTACAACACTAAACTCAAGCAATATAATTTAAATATCTTAGTTTAGATATGAAACAGAGTTATAAATAGGTAAAAGAAAACATTATAATACGTATTTACAAACAAAATTATAAATATTTAATGACTAAGAAAACATTAACTAATTAATTAATTAACTATAACAAATTAAGTGATAAATATATACTATTAATTATTACTCCATAAGGCCATCGCTAATCTCTCAAAGGCCTACAAGACGATTTGAGAAAATCACTTCTCCTTTACTTGCGCTATCACCAATTCTATAAGGTTATATTCGCAGCGATAAGGGGAAAACGAACAACTTCATGGCCATGTTGGTTTGCCAATTGGTTAAATAATAAACCTTTTCAAAATTCTGATTTTCGATCAGCATTCGAATGTGCAATTTTATTGTCCTGAAGCCATTATCTTATTTCGTCTACGACAACAACCAGGCAACGGGCGGAGTTGCAAGTACACTAGCACTAATTGCACCAATGGAAGTACACTGAGAAAGAATCGTTTATTTTTCAATATCAAGTAAGTATATTATGACAGATAGCGACATAATATAAGCTTCGAAGGTTAAAAGAATTTCGTTCGCATAGACATGGTTAATGAAATATTGCAACAGAGCAATGATATAACTATTCCCTTGGTTGGCCTGGTAGAGTCATACATGACAATGAAATGTAAAAAAAAATAAAAACAGGTTTATACCGATGTATGGGGTTTCATTATACACTTAGTTTCCTAGTGTGTACCTTAAATATAAAGTTTTAAACAGTTAAAGTGTTAGAGCATAGGGTCAATGTAAAACTTTGAAGACGCCCATCTCGCGAAGAAAATGTAGTGTCAAAAATTATTACTAGACATTTTCGACAGCCAATTATTAAAATACCTCGCCAATGGTACTTTCATTCGATGCAGTTCACAAAATAAATTATCCTGTAGTTCGAAGTGTGAGGAAGGACTTCAGAAAAAAAGAAATATGTCTTGGCATTTCTATGTGTTCACTATTTCCACTACGTATTGCTGTCCAATTTAATCACAATCGATCTTAAATAGAAAGAGCTACGACCTTGTGACACATGGACGAAAAAGAAAATGACGATATTACAGAACCTTTACAGGTTTCCATTTTGGCCATTTGGCTACGGAACCCTAAAAAATAAAAATCATAGTATATATGTCATCGGGGAATCTCCAATAGTATTCACTAGTAAAAATTACACATAACGTTCCATTAAAAGAAAATTAAACACAACCTAGCAGGTTTCTGAAAAATTTAAAACGTATAGAAAAAACGATCCCTATAAAATATATATGTAAGTTTCTTTTCTACATTTGTTAAATTGAACCCAATCTCTATATAAAAAAAAACAAGGTCATGCGACTGTTACGGAAATGAATAAAAAATATTTCATTTTAGTGTGAAACGAGCAATTGGGGCACACACGGACAACCTCCAACTGTAAGGACAAATTAAATTGACGTGAACGAAAATTTAATTTATCATTACTGGACGTCGAATGAGTGGATCAGCAGTGTGTACACGGGTATACGGTAATGCTTGGTCGAGCGAAAAACAAGTATTCATAGGACACTAGGGTCACTTTCACAAACGTGAAACGTTTTAATTTAATTTATTTATTTTGTAGTCTTCAACGTAAATACACATTTGGAGGACTTATTTCTTCATAAGCAATCTCTTCATGTCAACTAAAACATGGCTATGGAAGGCTGGAACAGATATTACAATATAGCCATTAAAAATATAACTATATAGAAAAGATTAACTAAATCAGAAAGAAATATAACTAAATCAGTAAATAATTTATATCTAAGGGAAAGAGATGGGATATAAAAATATTGTTCTATACAAAAAAAAATTATAATATGCTCTATTATCTATGACTGCATAACTGTTAAATCAAGCTGATGGTTATTTTGGTACTGAATTCAAGAAAAATTATATCTGCAGATAATACACACTTCGTGATGAAAATATAGAAGACGTTTTCGTTTATAAATATTATATCAATTATGTTGCATATTATATCTCGATTTTCTAGTAAGTATAAGTGTTCGTGGAAACCAATTCGTGAAGAATCTCTTTAAAAGTTATAAATTGTTGGTTAAAAACGAAGACTGACTGACGCCAACTGGGTTACCTCATCCCCGCTGATGCGTTATCTGGACACAAATAGGTTAATTGTTTCTGAAAATGTATGCCATAGTACAATTACGTTGCATATACCCATTTATACATAATTATCGATTGTTATGTTCAACATAATTTAATTAATGGATACACGAACTCATGGGCATTTTTACAGCAATGGCAGAAAGTACCAACAGCAGAGTGGCAACGATGCGGGGTGGGTTTTTCGAACCTCACAAATAAAGCCAATTGACAAAATTAATTTTTTTAGAGCAACTGTGTACGACCTGCAAGAATGTAACTCCATCCCGTAATTAAGAGCATCTACGTTATCGGCCTGATGTATTGGGTTGATCACAAGGATCCTTTCTCACCGCGGAGACTAAGGTTTGATTTGCAGCTGCTCATCACGCGATGCTGGACTGATATTCTGGCTGGACGTAAAATATTTCTCTCGTAGCAATCATAAGTCAAAGTCCGTCATATGTATCAAAGTTGTACATTCAATAATAAATTAAATAAATATTTTATCTTTCACATTTCAGACGCAAATACAAATAGGTAGTTAAGCCAGAATATTGGGCTCACCCAAAAGTGAAAATACTTTTTGGAGAATCACATTGTACAAGCTGATAGTTAATAAACAATTCGCAAATCTCAATTTAAATAAAACGTGTCTGATTACTTATTAAGAAATAAAAAGAAACCTATGTCTACTAAATCAATGAATTTAAACGACTTTTTGAATATACTATATTAATAAAAATAATGTAACGATAATTGAGCAGAATATCGCTTCACAATGCTACCCACATAGTCAAGCATACGTGTACACAACTACAGTTATGTAATTACGTGACACATACATTTTACCGGGACGACCCCAGAGGGATGCATACTAGCCGGCGAGCAACGGCACGGGTGACGCCGGTTTTCCAGCCACGTGCCGATGCCGGCACCGTTTAGTGTAAAAAAATTCAGTAAAACCTACCATATTTGAGTCACTAATACCCACTGACGAATCGAATCTAATATTCTCTAAGCGTTTAAAAACGAAATAGATCACATTTAGGAAGAAGTGATTGAAATATTATAAAACTAAAACTAAACGAGCTATTATGAAATCGACTTCTTACGAAAAAAAAATCAAAAGGCAGAATGGTGAATCGCGAGACCGTAACGCATTCCTTTTTCGTGCGCAATCGTACCTGCACATACGAGATCTATACTCTATTATTGATAAGTATGAACGGGGAGGGGTAGATTTCGCGAACAGATTTCTGAAAGTCGGTGCAATGTTTGTGCGCCGATTTCTAGAAAACTGTTGGTCGTAACGAGCTGAGGCCCGGCGGCAATCAATTCTGTATTTAGAGTCTATCAAGTCTAACTACTATTTTATAAATCTAAGAAAGACCACAAAGTCGTATTTTTTTTGCAATATCAGCCTTTGTTTGATTTTGCCCATTTCAAATGGAGACAGACATACAACTATGTAATGATCATTTTTCGGACAACTTTGAAAACAATTTACAAGAAGTGTGAATATTTATGAAAATTGGTACTGAATTTTGTTGGGACATAAAATTTCTTACAATAAAAAGAATAAAAATCGATAAGTACGATTATCCAAGCTTCATAAGCTTGTTTAGAAAATAACAAATAAAAATGTTTAAAAAGCGTTTTTCCTTTTTGTTTGTTTCTATTGACGACACTATACTTTGTTAGATACTACCAATATGAATAAAACGATTACATAAGTTAGTAATCAATCATATTATTAAGTTAACGGATGGACTCTACTGCAGTAAAATGGTTATTTTTTTAATTTATATGAACAGAAACAACAAAGTAAATACGCAAAAAAAATTATATTCGCCTGCCAAGTATCATTTCAAATGACAGCTATCATTAAATGTCAATATATTTTTTTTAAATGGCGTTCTAATTTAGTATTTTCAAGACAATATTTTATTTTACTTGTTTATTTCAGTTCAAAATAGCGAGATTTGTAGAATAAGTGAAACAAACAAAAAACACAGGTCTAATTTCTGATACAAATTTCAGAGTTCCTATAACTTAGAGACCTGACGGTGAATAAATATCCCGGAAAGGAGCAAGGAATACATTTGAGAACAAATAGTTTTACAGCTTGTAATCGTTTTCAACTAATAGTGACATCTCAAATCGATCTTCACATAATAACACGTTAGAGCAAATGATATACATTTTTATGCACGTGATATTAGGCAATAAAATAAGATTAAATAAACGTTTCAAAAGTAACTTCACACGTTAACAAATGAAATAAGCATATACTTATTTGCAAAAGAGCTGAGAGAGCTAGCGCTAATGCTTCCTAATTCATTCCTAAGAACGCAAATGACGTGCGGTGTACCTCAATGCTAAGTCGACATTCGGTTCATCATCATTTGCAGTTACTGGACTTTAAACATGTATTTGCTTTCTCCATTATGCGCGACTACATGTACATTTCACAAAATTCAAATTGAATACGCAATGGTTTGCTACGCAATATAGTCATTTACGACGTAGAGTCATTTACTTAAGATTAACATAAAATTTAAGAACACATTTCAAGGACTGACTACTACCGGAGCAGTCTCTGATGAACAGTAAATTTTGGAGGGAAACATCCGACGTCTGGTAAAAAATTAAATCTGGCAGGTAATTACAAAATGACAATAAAAAAAGAAAAATCGTCAAACAAAGAAATTTATTTTCACAAAATAATTTATCGGGACTTTTTCCCAGACGACTTTAAAAAAAATTATCGAATTTGAATTCGTATTGTGAGAATTCTGTTGAGTTTTCCAGACATTCCGAAGAAAGCTGTAGTTTGCTTGATAATAAGAAAAGTTAGTTTCCATAACGTAGTTCAAGATCTAGGGCTTTACTTTTAAGTAATGACAGGTATGTAGAAGTGTCGATCTGGAATCTACAACCATTATTGTCGTATTATTACCGTATTCTAGTAAACTTCAAATGTGTATATATTATAGTGTGTATGCGCGTGCGTGCGTGCGTTATATATATACACACACACACACACACACATGTATTTTGATAGTGAATCATTTCTATTATCTCATTGGCGCGATACCTTAATGGCATTTGATGACCCCCTTAGTCTTTAAACGACGTCATGGTTATGAAGATAATATTTCTGTTTCAAGATTATTTAAGTGGTGTAACGTGGCTTGTCGGTAACGTTATTTAATCGATAAATGATACACCTAAATGTAGATTTTGACGAGTTTCAACGCATAAATTGCTTTCAGTTTGACTTCAATTTTATCCGAAATTAAAATGGTATTTCCGCGTTAAGCGGGATATAAAAACAAGAAAATGGACAAAGTAAGGCAACGATAAGGGAAAAAGGATATTCATTAAAACGTATCACGTTGCCTTTAAAGATTTATATAAAAACAGTTGTCCAAGACTGTGTTCAATATGGAAACCCTGTTAACGAAATACATGTTTGCACTCGTCAAACTGCTCCCACCATAAATCTAAATCTGAAACCGTAAAAAGCATGTTTACGAAACGAAATTATCGATAATGAAAGGAAAAACTGTGAAATTCATAAAATAAATAAAAAAATTGTGCGTTTTCAACTCCGATGCGCGACTAGAGTCTACTCCTTAAGTACGATTGTACTCACACTTTCATTAATAATGTCACTAACATTATATTTCTCGGCAAAAGCGCCCCGAGCGTTTTTTTTTCATCTTCACGCTTGCTCCGTCGGTGCGTTTATTTTCAGTTACATCTTTGTAAGGGACCAATATCTGCAATAAGCCTTTTCTCTGTTTTCGTGTAGTTTCTTTTTCTTGTATTCATTTTACTACTTTGTTGTAAACGCAATACTTTCAGCTATAGAAAAAACGCTTACAACTTTAGTATACGATTTGTGTTTACAGCTATCAATAAATAATTCGAATGTCAAGATGTGCCTGAAACTGGCTAACGATTGATGCGTAGTACGTACTACGCAGGCGAAAATATTGAATCAAAACATAAATCTCTTATCGGCTAATATTTGATTTTCCAAACTCGATTAGTCAATCCATATTAATCTAGACTTACGTAATCATGATTTAATCTGGTTTTATGTTTTGCCTATTAATACGAGCCTATGTGTGTCAAACTCCGTCGCAAAATGACAAATAAACATATTGATATCTCACTCTAAATATGCGTACAAATGTTGTGCGGAGAGGCCACCTAACGTTTACACTTTTTTAACGCTCTGAACTTCGTACGCTCTGAGCATCTCATTTTATTTCTCATAAAATTGCATACCGGGCGTTATATATGAAAATCGATTCTTAAGGAGTAAACTCCAAAAGTATTTCACATTTTTTGATGTAAACAAAAGAAGCAATTTTTAAAAATAATAGACTATTTCAGAAAAATATGTAATGTTAACAAAATAATAAATAAGCAACGATTTGGCTCAACATATCAATATAAAAAATGCCAATGTTGCAAGAAAGTCTTAGATCACAAAATGAATTTTCCTAAAATTAAATAGATAGACTATTTAGAATATTATAGATTATACCCTTCACTAATATAAAGATATACTATTTAGATTATTATAGACTATACCCCTCACTGATATAAAGAAATCATTACACATTATTCAATTTAAAAAATGCCTAACTAGCTCTTGGTCACAAAATTAAATAGATGGAGAGAGACTATACTAGTCATTAATCATTATTGCAAGCAAATAAATTATTACATATTATTTGTAGAGATTGGGAACAAATAACTTTTTACACTTATACACTATAAATAGATAAAACTTTCAAATTATATTCTTTCAAGTTTTTAAAACACGTTTAATTAAAAATTCATTAGTTGTTTTCGGAAAACATCTAACAAATTTTAACTCAAAGGAACCGTTCAGAAATATTCAATTTTTCAAAGAAGTATTTCCGGCCTGTAGAGAGAAAGACGGAAACAGCACCAAGCGGAGTCAGGAAATGCACCCGACAGATGTAGAATAGATATCCTTTAGATTAAAGTAAGCTATCTTTATTAAGATAAATAGCTTTGCGGAGAATAATCTTCGTATATTAA
Source organism: Druceiella hillmani (assembly GCA_039881145.1). Classification (NCBI taxonomy): domain Eukaryota; kingdom Metazoa; phylum Arthropoda; class Insecta; order Lepidoptera; family Hepialidae; genus Druceiella; species Druceiella hillmani. The sequence goes on along the minus strand of JAYKKI010000009.1, from coordinate 37,097,538 downwards.
GTTTAACATGACGTCGTATCGTCAGTAACTAATTAGTTCCCGTTAGATCAAATTACTTTAACCCGCCTAATCCATGAAAAGGACTAACGGATGATCCGTCAACCCTGAGGAGGCTGCCACGAGATGAAGTGCGCACGAGACGTGTCAAGGTCACGTCTCCCTCACATTTGTTCACCCTCTTCACATCTGGTTCTAGTCTCACCATCAAGAACACTGTGGTAGTTTTAGTTATACACGTAAGTATATTACACATAACTTATAATTACGAAAACTTTTGATTATCATGACTGCTTAAAAATTGTCATTTGATATTTTAATGTACAATATAATCAGTAATTTCTAAAAAAATATTTTTCCGTTTTAACGCTCTATAGCTCGTAACAAAAATGATTACCTGAAATAAATTATAGAGAATTTGACTCCTTGCCAAAAATAATTTTAGACAGCATAAATTTGGGCAATTACTCAGGATTTGATCCTTAACAATATTGTAAAAAATGACTAAAAGTACGTGTAAATTATATTTTGAAAAATAAAGACTGAACTGTCCTAAAACTCAGAGTTGAGTTCCGTTTTTTTTTCTTTAGTTTTACGCAAACAATTGGTTTGTTTTTATTATAGATAAAGAAAAGAGTGAACTATTTTAATGGTAAAGGTACTTAGTAGAGTGACTTCTCATTCTTTCGAGAACGAACACAACACCTGCTCATCTAATTTCTTTCTAACAAATCTCATTTTTTAAAAATTGATTGAACATTAGACGAGCAGTCATTGTGTTCATCGCCGTTTTACACTGCCCCAGTCAGTCGCGCTCAGAGCGCACGCAACAGACCTGACCACGGTGAACTATCTCGAGTGCATAGCGACAGACGCGCCGGTCGCGCGGGTCAGCCGATGCACTGCGCTATCGCGTGCACGCGGCGATAACTCGCACGACGCGGCGATACCTTTGTCGACACGTCAGATGCACAGTCGTGCCTAGGACGTTAACAAATAGTATCGTGCCATTCTAAAAGACAGGTGTTCTTAATGATTAAGCAATTTTCAGATTAGATCTGTATTTTCGGTGTTTTACATTTTCAACTAGATAACAATCAAGTTGGTCAAGACTTTTTTGGAAAACAGAACGATTTTTTTTCTAATTAGAATTGTTTACTTTCTAGGGGAAAGTACAAGAACTTTTTTGTAGAAAAAAGAAAGAGAGAAATATATATTTAAAATAATTATTTTTACAGCAACTGCGTTAAAAAATTTTTTACTCTCTACTGAAAATCAAAAACTTTAGACTTTACAAAAAAAAGTTTTTAATAAAAATGAAAAATCTTTTTTTTATAAAAAAAAAAGTCCGTTGTATTTACTTCATAGGATAAGCCTTTCTCGAAATAAACGCAAAAAAAGTATGTGGCCGACTTAATAACTACCCCTCGTCAACTTGGTTATACTCGTAGTGTTCACACTAATACTTCCCAATAAAATAAAATGGCTGTTCAATTTTAATGCCTTTTGGACTTCCTTTTTTCAACTTGCACAATAAAGGAGACCGGTAAAAATGGGCCCGACGTTACAAAGATAAAACATAAATTTTAAAAAAGCTGGTATTTTTTAGAATATAAAAAACAAACAATTCAGTAATTGACAATCGAGAAAGAGAAAAACATAAAATACGATTTGTAACCATAAGACGAAACAAAGAAATGCTTTCTTCATAAATGCGCATATTTTTAAAATGTCAAGAACTATTAATTAGAAATGAAAACAACAAAAAAAATCTAATACAACACATAATAAGTTTTTAGAAACGATTACAAACAATAATCAATCCTTCGTGCTTTCTTTATGTATAGCTATTGCCTAAATTAATTAAAAATAGATATTAACAATGGTTCTTTTATTGTAAAAATGAATGGTTTTTTCGCTCATATTAAGGTTTATGTAATTTTTTCCGACGACCCTGTCGAGGATGTGAGGTTTATGGATTAATATCCTACTAGCGTGACCCGTGCGAAGTCTTCGCATTATTTATTCTATTTTACTAAAATTGACACATAGAGGCGCAAGTATCAAATCATTGAGCTAAAGCGCCACTTTATTTATACGTGAGTGGATTTGAAATTAAACAAAAATTTTACCGACCGTCAATCATATTGACGTTGAGCCGTTAGATGGCAGCATTGCTGTTTTGTGTATATAATTTTAATAATTAATTAATTTGCAAAAACAATAGCAATAATAAATTTTTTAGTTGTGGATGCCGGCAGAGCAAGCAATTATCTATAAAATTATATATAATTTATGTGGATTAGTTGTGAGGTTTTTTCTAAAAAGGGAGTGTAACATCTTAACCTTAGCGTATTAATATATATGATGATGATATCTATGGATGTAGGATAAACCAATACACAATCTGCACTTTGTTTTATCTCACTAGTTCAAAGAATTCTGTAGAAATTACATTTACAATCTATTATAACAAATAACCTAACTTTCCATGAAAAAATACAAGATTTCTCTTTTCTCTTATTGACAATTTAGATAAAACTTGTAAGCATTTAATTTTGTTTATATTCTCTATTTAGCAGAAGTCCACCTGGATCCAAGACTATATGGACTTCTGTCAGTCTTCTTTCCTTGTATTTCGTACAATATACAAATCGTACATAGCCAGCTTTTTTGTTGTAATTTTGGTTTTACCACTGACAAGGTAGCTGTCCGAAATTGAAATTGTCAGTCGCATTACCGACTTAAATCCAAACTTTAATTATCAAAATTGGTTTAGTTATTTCAACATGTATTATAATTATTGTTAATGAGCGAAAAAATTGCCAAGTATTCTTGTGTTTTTAGTTTTTGCCCGTGGCTGAGCTTGCATAAAAATATTGGTGACGTTTTGATGATTTTTAAATTATTGACTGGTATTGATGCTAATTAATTAAATTTGTAGATGCTATACAAAAGCGATAACTGTTTCACAGGTCATTCAAAAAAACCAAAATAGGCCGCAATCTACAAATCTTACTCCGAATTGTCTTACAAATATAGCTCAATAGCAAAATCATGTTACCTACTGGAAAATTTTCCACATTAAACGACCTAAATAACACTGCAAACAACCTCGAAATTCATTCAGCAAAAGATACAAGATAACAGACAGACCGATGCTGCATTCTATAAATAAAGTAGCAAGTGGATATCGACCGTTTAAAAACCGCCAAGCTTTTGTAATCTTATTTCCACTTGCATCGAAATTGTTGAACACAGCTCACACGCTCACACGCTTTTCCGGCTCATAACTGACAGAATTCCTTTAAGAAAATGTGTAATTTTGTTCCTCTTATGTTTTTACTCCTATTCCCTTATCCATTCACTGTTCACCTTCAACTGTTGGAAATATTTAGAAATGAAGGAGTACTGAATGTATTGATTAAACAGGCAGACAGCATGATGTTTAGTAGTATTCGCTGAAATTATGTATTAGTTGTATAAAGCAACGTGCCATGTATGGGTTGCACGCACAAAGTATGGTTCCGTAGTTGCACCCATTTCTTAAAAATATTGATTCAAGGTAACCGATATTTCGCACACAGAGCTTAAAAATGATTATAGCGGTGAATGAAACTTAAAATTACTTTTAAAACAACTTTTCAACGATACCCCAAACAATGGGATACGGCAAAAAAAATTTTTCATCTCCACTTAATAATAAGGGGAGGTAGGGGCCTGAAATAATAGGGGAAAAAATGATTGCATCTATTAATTAAAGATCTTTATCTGATGAATATACTTCCAAAATTCCGTAAATCTGTTATTGTTAAAATTGTGACAATGTGACAGGCTATATGACCGCATGTGCATGAAATGTGTGACCGGGTGTGCCCTCAGTACACACGGACATTGTGAAATTGTAAAGATTCCGTGTTTGACTACAAAACACTAAAAACATAATGATAAATAGTACAAAATTATTTAGTGGGTGGGGGTAGATTGTATATCTTTATTATAATTAAATACTATTTTAAAAATTTGTTTCTTAAACACAGAAACGAAACAGCTCTGTAAAGATATTTGGCTTACACGAAATTCGAAGATGCGTTGTCACTCGGTACACTGCCGCGTGCATTACACACTAAACTACAACTACTATGGCTTCTAATCGTAAGCCTCTACACCTCGAAGCGAAATACATACGCCAACAGAACAGTTATCTCTCTCGGAACAGACAGACGGTCGCGATCGATAGAGCGGGCCGGAACGCACACAGCTACAGGCAGCAGACGGGCGACCAGACGGACTGGATAGACGGCGCTAGAAGCAGACAATGCAGTATTGGATGACTCGCTTGCCGGAACCACCGCAGCCGCTGTGACCGCCTCGCATTTCACCGCCGACCGCTGCGCCGACTATAGCGGCCGGTCCGAGTTACGCTTTGTCACTCCGTTGTTACTTTATTTTTATACCGTCTAACATTCTAAGTAAAATAAGAAAAAGATGAACGCAAAGGAAGAGAAATTTCCTCTAAGCCTGCAACTTCCTAGAACTACAATATACAAGTGAAAAAACCCTAACCAGCTCAACTCATTTTGAATTCAGTTATCAGCCTTAGTTGCTTTGCCTCCGTTCTGAAAGCTTCCTTATTGCACATATTTCCTAACAAGAAAATAAAATTGTATGAAGGTTTTATCATTTTTGTGCACACAGCTGAACTATGGAACAAAATTGAATTTTAATGTTCGAAATGTCTCGTCAGTATACTCTGAGGTCATTTAAGAATCGTTTCTATCTTAATACCTCTACTTTTATAGATATATTAGGGTTCCATAGCGATAATATACATACATTTGTGTATGATTCCATAGGAAATAACCACAGTTTCATAATATCGGTCCGCCTTTCACATACCGTAAAAATACTCTATTGTATCTTTGTAGTCCATTCCCGTCATATAGCCTGCCCACTTTAATCAAATTAATTTCATGTTTAATTATGCCAGTCTCATTGAAATTCTTTTAAAAATCAAAGTCGTTCACTGATTGGCTATGGAGTCTTTTTACGGGGTCAATAGTAAGGAATCATTTCTCACTTCCGTCTGTCATCACATCCAACAAACACTGGTGTATTTCGGATTTGAAAACTTGATGAAGTTTCGCGAAGGCTGCTCAGCCATATCGGATTCGCTGATTTGCCTCTTTTTTCTTGATTGCTTTACCCGATTGGACAGTTTGACCAAGGAATACATAGTGACCAACAGCTTCGAGGGTAACATTCCCAAAATGTAGCGGCATGGGTGCGACAAGGCAGTTATACTTGATATTCGCATCATACTTTGCCCCCTTCTTTTCAAGTACAGGTTAATTTTCTTCCTTTATTTTTACAATACAATTATGGTGTCCAAACATTATTTTTAATTTATTATACTTTTACACCAAAGTTTAATAAATAAATAACGAGAGATATTCGTCATTTAAGATTAAGTCCGGATGCAAAATAATAAAAGGCCTAAAAAATAAACAACATAAAATAAATTAAAAAAATTATTAATATCTTAAAGCCTGTGGATAACATTTATGCGACATACTCTTAATGAGTATGTCATACAAAATAGAGACGAATTGAAATAGGATAACTGAGAAAAAGGTATAGATAAAGGAAATGGAGAGAACTATTTAAAACGGGCACTAAAGAAACATTACAAAGTAATTAAAACCCCATTAAGTTCTGTTCTGTTCCAAAGAATTCGAAACTTGTTCTTATCTCTGTAATACACGTCGATACCAGGATAAACACAGTCTTCAGTAAGCAATTAATGTAAATACACAATTCTAACAAATTTCGTGTTTGGTTTCGATAAAGTTTTGACCGTTCAATACACCAGAAATAAGAATAGAAAATTCCAGTTTAAACTAAAAAAAGCATTTTCACGTTCATTCATTCATCGCCGACTCGACAGCCCTTTGTCGGTTTTGACTTTCTTAAGAAGCTTTTCCCAGACCGCCCTGGAAGATGAAATATAATCTCAAAGCGAGACTAAATCATGTTGCTTCATCTAGTCTTGAGCCTGCCTTTTTACCGTGGGCGTGTTTACAAGCACTCTACTTATAACTCCCCGCTGATCCACCTTATTACGCAGCCTGCCCAATTTATTCAACTTAATTTGATCTCTCATTATGTCATGTTTGTTTAAATTCTTGTATAATTCTACATTATATCTCCTGCTCTAGGTAACATTCTCCTAAACTCCTCCCCAGATATTTCTAAGAAACCTTTGTTTAAATTCCGCAAAAGCTTTTTGTCCACTCCAGGTTTCAGCAAGATAAGCTTAAACGGATTAAAACTTTAATTAAAGTAAATGAAGTAGTTTCACAGAGTTTAATAAAATGTTTTATAAAAAACAATATTGTTTACTTTGATAAAAAACAATATTTCAAAAATTTTGAACTACTGAGCAACTGTACATTTTTTGTTCAAAATTATGTTATAAAGTCACTGAGTTGATGTTAAAATACACTCCTTTAAAATATTTATTAAATGCTAATTTTTCTTGCGGCTTCACCCGCGTGGTATTAGGTATACATAAGAAAAAAGCTTATATTTTCAAAGAAATAGATTTCAATCAAGCCAATTATGTATTATTTTCATGATAATTTTCCAGACCTGACTCAATATTTTTTGTGGTGCAGTACGGCGCAGCGTACGTGTTATGCGATGATACTCTAGACTAAAATGCCATGCAATTAATTAACCCTGGTATGTTAAACGGAACATATGCAACACGTTTTTTCTATCCTTTTATATGTTAAATGAATAGCAGTGTAAACCGTTTTTTGTGCGCGAGTATATATTTTTTAGCATTTATTTATACTGCTCTGCTGCTGCAATGATAATGCACAAGTATACACAAATCAGTCTTTCAATCTACATATATACATGTATGCATATGCATATATATATATATATATATATATATATATATATATATATATAGATGTATATATATTTATATATATATATATACAATTTCATTGAAATCCGTTCGACAATTCAAGGGTGAATGAAACGCAAACATACATACAACGTTTCACTTTTATTTTATTAGTAGATATACTGGACACACATTAACATTTTGATTGCAAGATAGAGCACACAAGTTAACAAAAAAAATGAAGGTGCTATTCAGAATGTATGTATACATAAATGATATATTAGAAGATTATATAACAACAAAGTGACACCTAATTTTCTCTTAAAATAACGTACGTAAGCGAGCGCCAATTATTGCAGCAAACTCTTATCATAATTACTAGAGCCAAAACTAATTATTAATAACGCAGCCATTAATCAAAGCTAATCTACGCTACAGTCACATTTTTAGTGTATTATGCAATTATGTTTCATTCCCGTTCGATTCTCTGCACCAATATACCACTCGAGCAAAGCATAACCTCATAGATTTGGAAGAGAAACTTAACAAACTGATTGCAATACCTTTGAACATATTGAATATATTGAAAAAATATTTGGAAACAAAAATAATTTATGTCTCAACTACTGTTATATAGAAGTATTTCTCGCAATTGAGATACGCCTCACCCAAAAGGCTACGTGTCTCCCAGCCTCTATTTTCTCCATCCGAAACTATACAATATTACATATACAGGAATGAAACCCAAATCTACAATAAAACTAATGAAACTCTAGGACAGCAAAAGAAAAAATTGAGAAACTTCCAAAGAGTTTGAATATATTTTTGTTATTATTATATTTCTACTGTTCATTACAAATCTTTTTCTCTTCTAAGGGAATTTCCCACCCCGCTCACTTTGATTTTCTCGAAGCACCATAAATTTCATTACGGTTCAGGACATTATTACAAACTCGCAAAGTTTAGATATAATATTTGCAATTTCAGTGTTATATTACTTTTTATTTATTCTCCAAATTACTCACAGTGAGCAAGGCTTCTTCTTATCTTGGAAAGAATATATTTTTATTAAAAACTTAAATAATATTTAATAAGACGAAGGTAACTCGCCAAACAGTGACTGATGAAATATCGCATCGCGAGCAAGTAACTTTTTTAACCAGTGGCATTGCAACATACAACGCAATAACTAAACTGACCTACAAATAATTCCCAGAAAACGTTCACAAATTAGCCAGTTACCCAATTTCTTCCCGGCAGCATTAGGCAGTTATCTCATTCCTTAATTGACCTAATTTTTTTTAACCGCTATCTTAATGATAAAGCGGTTTCAAACGGCTAGTGTTTGCACATCGGGATACGCAATTGTCAAACAAGGCGTTTTTGGGGAAAATATACCTATCTCACAAAGGTTTAACGAATTAATTATTCTAAATATTTCTGGTTTATTTTTTTTTAAATTTTACACAAAAAACTTTTATTCTACTATGTTTAAACAAAAGTTCTTTGAAAGTCGTCAAGCAATATATAAAAAAAAATCGCTTAAAACTTGAAAAGAAAAATTTAAAAATCATTTCAATAGAAAAACTTTTAAAATTTTAACAACGGTTTTATCTGCCCGAAAATTGATAATAACGGGTGACCACATGAAAAATTGTACACTTTCACAAGTAAAGAAGTATGTAAAAATAGTCGCATACAGCATGTTCACAGTCATCTTATTCACTCGTCTACCATCGTCTTATTTCGTGTCGTTGGAAGAATGAGCAACGCTTTAAATTTGATGTGAATCTGGTCTGGCCTCGCAATTATTATGATCAATGAGAAGTTATACCCTACAATTTCTCAAAAGGTGGAGGCTTGAGGTATAGAGTGCACTTTTGGAAACCAGAGTAAAATTCTATAAAATCGTTTCGAATTTATTTTACCTACCTCTATTATACCCCCTCCCCCCCCCCCCTTAATTCTTTCATATTCGATGTTTTCCTTTTCGTCACTACATCCGTCTTGAACCTACTGTTACCTTATGCTCAAGAATAACAGTTGACGATGACATAGAGGTCAGAAATAAAATAGATCAAAACATACCACGTTTATTTAGTTCAAGAATACTTTTGCATCAAAAATGTCAGTTTTAATCATTCTTTTACTCCTATTAGATGACATATCTTAGTCATCTAGATTTTGAAATACGTATTGTGAAAATAACAACGAAACTAAAGTAATAATGGAACACGTTTTCTTCTAAAATCGTGTTTTGTTACTTTAGTAATACATTCGATTACAAGATAATAACGCGCTGTTATTATATTGTAATCGAATGTATTACTTAAGTAACAAGACTTGCGCGTAGACTTTATCAAAAAGCAAACAAATGCCTCTGTGTCAATACTATAAATGTCTAATGTAAAATATTTCACACATTTTCCAATGGCAATATCTTAATCTAAATTACATTCAACTTTCCTATGAATTTATCACCTCTCATATACTATCCACTAGTAAACAGCGGTGTCTCATAACTATTGTATTGTCACGTTGATTTTGACGATACTTCATCATGTAGCCACTGCTGAGATGCCATGAACATGTATTTATTTATTTATTAACTTTTATGTATAGTACATATGGCGGACTTATTGCTAGATGAGCAATCTCTTCCAGTCAACCATAACAATTTGTATTGTAATTTAGTTGGTAGACTGTAAGAGATTTTACAATGAAAATTCTTCACAGTACATTAGATAAAAAAAAATACAAAAATAAATTAAAAAAGAAAACAAAATATTGACATATGCTAGTATGAATAAATTTTTGCGATTCTTAACAATACCGAATATATGCTAAATATTGTCCATCTCCAAAAGTTACAAGTTAGAAAATATGTAACAGATGGGCAGTTACTTAACACAAACCCAGTAAACCATTGCCTGTGTCTACGTTCTGACAGACTTCTCACGCTCCATAACCCCAAACATTCTACTTCTTTCTATGAGCATTTGTTCACTGTTCATACCACCAAATTATGGAATAAACTGAATTCTGATATCAGACTTTCAGCGTCACTTGTAGCTTTCAAAAGACGTCTGAAAAAAATATACCTACCTTAACTTTAGTTTAACAATTCTATTTCCTTCATATCTCACTTCCTTTAATTATTTTCATTACCCATCATTCGCCTTAATCTAGGTCTAAAGCCCCATTACATCAGATTTTTGTTTTGTTTTGTTTTCTTTGGTCTCTTTTTTTGGTTACTATATTTTATCTTTTAAATATTATAGTAATGTGTGGCTTTCTACCTATCTTTTTTTAGTATCTTCTTTGGTTTCGATTATTTTATATTTTACATATTGTTATAATGTGTAGCTTTATGCCTATCCCATTTTGTTTTTATTACACTGTAACTCTGGTTAACTGTAAGAGATTGCTCCTGTAGCAATAAGTTCGAAAGATGATTGTTCATCAAAGTTTTTAAATAAATAAATAAACTATCATATTACGTCTAAACTATAAGCGTATCTAATCACATACACACTTGGCTTAAACCCACAAGTCTATGTTGAAATCTTTGTAAGAGCAAAAACGTGCTCACATGTATGCAATTCATCAAATTACGTACGAACGCACTCGTTTCAGCTCCACAAGAGCGGACCGACCCACTCTAGCTGAAGGCAAGGCCGCGAGTGAATTAAGGCAATCATACTTCAGCACTTTCAAAGGCGGTGACCCGCGCGCTACTTTTCAATTATCCCACACTGCCATTGATCACTGGTTTGTCTTCGCATGTTATTGACAATCAACAATGAATAACAGCCAGTCTCTACCAAACCTGATGGTCTCTAATAGCATCATGTTCTTGCAAGGGTTAAAACTTTTATATTTTTTGAAAGTCAAACTGAATCGTTACAAATAAGAAACTTATGACACGGCAGTTTTTATTATGGTACCTCTCTATGGATGCCGACAAGTCTAAACAATCATTGTGAAACTAATTTCACCCTTTTATTTCCTTTGCAAATACACTGCAATGCAATTAAAAATTTATCATATAAAAATACGAGATTAGCAGAGTAAAGGCGTATTTAGTGCAGAAAATTAAGTATGGAAGTATGTTTTGAATAATGCAAAGGATGCTGAAAACAGTTGAATGCTGTAAAAATGAGGTTGTTATGGAATTAGATGTGGAGAGATAAATTACCTAAAATGATTGGTAAACTTGTCAAAAAATATGTAATATGATTGTACCTAAAATGATTGGTAAACGAGCTGAATTCGTACTACATACGCATTTAGGCAATTTTTAAAAATAAAGAGTACATAGCATTTCAATTACATTATTTACAAAAATATTAATATTTTTCATCATGTAAAATTTAGATAAAATTCTAGTAACGGTTTTTTTTGTAACCTTGACTAGCAGTTTCGAAGATGAAGCGTGTGAACATGGTTTTTCTCGACAATTTTAGCAATATCTCTAGAAGCACCTTAGATAAAACTATGAAAAATAAAATATATTTGGAATGCATATAACTCTCTCTTTCTATTGATATTACAAAATTTACTTCTTTTACCCCCAATAAAATTTCCATATAAATATTTTTAAACGTTATTACTATTCCAAATTTCTCCATAAGTTTCTGAAAAAAAACTGTAGCGACCTACAGACAGATAGAGGGACACGCCTCTTTTACTCTTTAATCTCGCGAAGCCAAAGCCCCTCAAGGATATCCATGCTTGTTTTACTTAAGTGTGGTGTTATTCTCAACCGCAATATGGCAAATGTACTTGTCAAAAATTAAATTAACTGAGAGCTCCAACGTTTTCCATCTTTGTCCCTTTCGCATGATGAATTTTCGTGAAAAATTACACATATAAGAAAACAAATATTATAGTACCGATATACGACGTATAAAAACATGTATCTATTGTATATACATCGGTATACTTATACGTATTACGTGATGTTATTGGATGTACGGTGGAAATATAAATATTATCGATCGAATTAATTTCCCGTATTTGCAGAGTTATGTGTTGTTATTGTAAACCGAATCAGTGTAACACAATGAAGAATGAAATATAAACTTTAACATGAGACAACTAACGGAAAGCAACAAACGGAATAATACTGTACCACAGTACCGTATTATTAGTTAAAATGAAAAACCTAACCTAATTACTTGAAACTTTTCGAAACGAACTTTTTTCAACGACAATAGGAAATAACAAAGTTTGAATATTTCCACAAGTCCACATTTCTGAATTAAATTCGTACTTGAAATAATATGATACTCGCATTTATAATTTATTGTGATATTGTTGAAGTTGGAGAACCTCCAAATTATAACTTAAAATATATTCAGTTTAACATTTCTGAAACCTATATTTACGAGTGTAAAACTTATATTTATATACACAGCCCTACAACTGTGAAAATAACTAGGCCGGTTTTTCTCCCAATTTCAGGAAAAATATCATGTTAATTCTTTTTCTTTTTAGTGTCACTAATTTCTGAAACTTAAATTCAAGCATTTTTCAAACTTTTATTTACGTTACAATTTTCGTTATATTTTAACCGATTTTTTACAAAATCTCACAAGAAATTTAATGTTAATTTATTACTTTTTTTCAAATTGGCCATTTTTTAGAACAATAGTACTAGTACTATGTCTATACATTCAAATTTTCAAAATTTACATCTCAAAAACTACAATCACAATCGACGTGAAACTAGCATCACACACAGCGCGTTACTAAAACAGTGGTATGTAGAGTTTTCACATCGTCTTAATGTTGCTATTTTGGGCGCTCTAAACAACGTAGCTTGTTTTAAAACTTTATACAGCTGTATCTATTTGAAAGTTTTACCATCTCCAATTCGCTTTTCATTAACTTCTCGGGGGCGTATGTTACTGTTACTTAACATCGCAGCGTTTAAGGCATTCGCCGTTATAATGCATAACTCAGAAAATTGATTTTATTGTAATGAATTTTATTTACGTGTATAGAGAAAAAGTTATAAAATAGTACTATATTTATGAAGTTATGGGCGTACTAAAAAAACAATTTTAAAAATTTCTGTTTCTGTAAGGGGAAATGCTATAAATGGAAAATGCAAATTTCGTTACTAACATAAAAAAGTATAAACAATTAGACAAAAATGTTAGTAATAAAACAATATAACTTATCTTAATAAAAAAATATGTTATCGTTAAGTTTTTGATGATGAGACGTTTTGTTCGCAAATTACAACAATTGAAACCAACAAACGGAAGAAATCACTATAACCAAATACAATGCTAAAAAGTAATATAATTACTTCATAACAATCCTAAATCCCTTATGCAAATGAAATGAAAATCGTTCAAAATGAAAAAAATAATGCAATAACATATTTGAAATACTTTAAAAAGTTTCAAATGCAATAAGGTGGAATAAAATAAAGGTTTAGAAAGTACGCGTTTCCTTTCTTATGAATGAAAATACCACCAAAAATATATACCGCTATAAACTAGCGTAAAATGAAGTTTCCAACAATATCGCGCCTTAATCATATATTTCATCATTTTTCCAAAAAAAAACATTGTTTTTTATAAAAATATACTAATAAATCCAAAATAGATATTACTACACAACACTAATAACTACGCATCATACAATACATATAACATAGTCGATACGGCGTTCCATTGTCGCTTCCTATCCTGCCCTACAGGGGGATCACGCAGTAATAAAGAATAAAAGGACGGTGACACAGTTTATGGGTAAATATATTTTGGTATAGCCATTGGGAAATTAAAAAAAAACTAATATATTTCTGTGTTTTATTATTTTCAATGCGACAATGAAAAATTGCCATTTAAATCACAAGAGACAGACATTTAGATCATACAATTTACAAAAAAGTAAATCCCTAAAATTGGGCATAAAATTGCAACTCACTTTTTATATATATATATATATATATATATATATATATATATATATAGGCGATTTACGCAAGTACATATAATTAATCAGTACCTGTCGATCAACAGTGTTCGGCTTTTAGTATTTCGGCATCGGTGGTGGAGCGGAAAACACAAATTTCGAGGCACCTCTATAGATAGGTATGTCCTAACACTTTAAAACGCTATTTTTCTTTTACAAACGTTTGCTTTCTTTGTCTTTCAATTTATTTTATTCGCCAAAATATTTTCATTAAATCTAAAAGACGAAACTTTACTTATTTCATTTTGCCAAAATTAAAGTATCTTTAACTTTGATGTATCAATCACTTTGATGGCACACCGGTGAAAGGTAGTCTGTAGACTAGTCATGTTGATATAGGTCAGTTTCCCGACGATGGACCTACGAGCATACTAAAAACAGAACTCTAAAAACCCACCTACGTTCCGCTGAAATAAAAAAAATAGTGCGTTTAACAGCTGCTGTATTTAATATCATAACTCCTAATAAGCCACCGTCGTGTTTGTTTCTACGCACTTTTAACGGTGTGTGTGCGTGCGTCGGTTTCATTATGTTTTTAATTAGTCTGTTGATCCAGCGACCGGGCGTAACGGAGCTTCGTCACTAAAAGCCCCGCGCCGCACGCAACAAACGCGTCATAATTATATCTAAAGTCTTAAATTCATATCGAATAAACTTAATCCAGTTCCTAAACCAGTTGTAAACTATTTACAAATGTTCTTATTTCACAACGTAAAATATTGACCAACGCATAAAACAAAAAATAAACATACATTATATATATATATATATACATATATATATAGATATATATATACATATATATATATACATATACATATATATACACATATATACATATACATATATATATACATATATATACACATATATATACATATATATATACATATACATACATATACATATATATATATACATACATATATATACATATACATATATATGCATATACATATATATATATATATATATATATATATATATATATATATATATACATATACATATAAATATCACTGCAAAAAACCTCTCAAGTACTAGTAGGATCCACACTGCCAGGCTTTTGTACATTGACACTTATAAACAATTAAGAACACATAATATTTCTATTAAACTATTTTCACTATTAAACTATTTCTATTAAACTATGTTCATATTTCACAACGTAAAATATATTGACCAATGCATTAAACAAAAAATAAACATATAGATACATATCACTGACAAAAAAATCTCTCGAGTATTAAGTAGGATCCGCACTGCGAGGCTTTTGTACACATTTGAGCACTTATAAACATTTAAGAACACATAATATTTCTATTAACCTATTTACAAATTTTCATTTTTCACAACGTAACGTATATAGCCTACTGTACCTTTCACTACATGACATCCAGAATCATCGCTATAGTTTTCTTATAACCTTTGAAGAGACTTCTAAAAACTAGATATTTTTCTTAATTTTAATATATTTTTAACATATTTTTTGCATATTTTACAGTACATATCTGGAGATATAATGTCTAAAATAAAAAAAAATACTTTTGAAATCCCAAACGATACTACACAATATATGGATTTAAAAAAAATTTTAATACCTGAGTTGCCTTCACCCCCTCTCCCTCCTAAAATATATATCTGAATGTTTTTTAGTGTTTGCTTGTGAGATATGTGCGGGTTAACATATTTTTTCCTACGTCAAATTTCATGTTTCTTCATAAAACGGTTTCAGAAGAAAACGGCTGAGACAGACAAGCAGACAAACACGTGAGTGATCTTATAAGTTTTCCGTTTTTCCTTTTGACATACGGAATCTTAAAAATTGTAGCATTGCTACAGTATATTCCAATTAGCACAGACGCTCCAAAAAAAACCCCCAATATTTCTTTAAGTATTGAATATATTTTGTGTTAATTTTGTAGAAATTCATTATTCACAATTAAATGAAACTAAGTATGTAGTATTATTTCTACTTTTTTTAATTTCTTTACCACGACCTAGGTTTCGTTGTATTACAACATCTTCAGGTGGGATATTAGCAAAGATATATAATCTTTACTAATATCCCACCTGGAATGCTAGCAAAGATATATAATCTTTGCTAATAGCCCACCTGAAGATGTTGTAATACAACAAAACCTAGGTCGTGATAAAGAACTTACAGAAAGTATAAATAATACTACATCACGTAATTTCATTTAATTGTGAATTTCTGTAAGTATTGAAATAGTAGTGGCAAATACATCTAAATGTTATTTATAAATAAAATTTATGTATGTGTATGTATTACTATTATTGCACAGAATATAATAATAGAATAAAATGAATCAACCAGAGTTAAATGTCAAAACCAAAGCAAATATCATTGTGACTAAGAAAGGACAAGATCGTAGCATAACATATATGCGCGTAACATAACATATATGCATAGCATATCATATATGTTACGATACGAGATCGTAGCATAACATATATGCATAACATATACAATTTTAACATCTAATTATTAGTACATACTAATAATTAGACATTAAAATTGTCCGATTCTCTAAATGGTGTTCAAATAAAACTATTCCAGAGGGCACCGACCGTTGTTAGATTATTAGTAAATATAAAATATTTTTCTGTTGAACAATTTTTTTTATTGCGAAAATTGAGGCAATCTTACGCTTTTTTAAAATTAATTAGAGTTGAAATTTATCCGAGCAAAACCTAGAAATAAAGGAAATGGAGACAAAGACCGCAAGGAAAACATTATCTCGATGAAAAACAAAGTTCTACACCTCAAATTGATTTGAAATGAGTGCGCGTTGGATAACGTAGGATTTGATAGGGTAGGTCGAGTTTTGATAACGATTTTATTTTATTTCATCAATGACTTACGTTTTCTACTACTCGTATGATTTTAGTTTATAATAAGTTTACAATTTAGTTTCATACAATTTGTTTGTAAGACGGAAATTTTCATTTTGAAATTGTTCAAATAAGATAGCAGCTATTTTGCATAAATATTAACTACACAAACACAAGGTTATAGAAATTATTAAATGATCTCTCCGTACTTATCACTCAATGGGGAGTTTTTTTTTCATTTGGGATCTTTACAGACCTTGTTTTTTGTAATCAACGGCATTTTAAAAAAAAGCGGCGTTTTCAAAAACATCGGGACCTTCAAAAAATAGAGTATTTAACACTATGTTTATATGCGATATGACAGTTCACATATCGCGCGCCAAGCGGACGAATTTGTCAGTGAAAATGACCAGTAAAAATGTATTTGTTACCCGACTGTGGCGGAGACCAAAGGAGGGTTATATTTTAACCGCTATAATATGTAAAGAGCCGTTTTAAAATATGTATTTAAATATTTGCATTTACAATGTTAGCCTGAATCCTGATAGTTTTTAATAACGACATTATATCAGTATAAAATAGCAATACCCATTTGTTATAATATATAAAACACAAACAAAACTTGTATTCAAACCAAGTTATCTGAATATATAATCAATAACATTACTAATTTAAGCATTGTTTTAATTTTTTCTAAAACGCGCAAAAGAAGTGTACGAGAAGAGTATATATGTACATACTCATTTATAAAAAAAACACTCAGACATTTGGTACAGCCCTTTCGGTTCTGACTAGTTTTACTTGGTACTTTGCGCTCCTTTTCGACCACTACCATTGTTTATTTATTATATATAACGAATTTGTTTATCTATCTAGTCATTTAGATTTTATTACTGTAGAACAAATGAATTTTATAATTTATCATTTCCAATCATCATGAAGAAATCTTGCAACAATTTACTGTAACTTTGATCAACATATCCGTACATTTGAAGGAAATAGCAACGTAATCAGCGAATGGCTGAATGAGTATTTGTAATAAAGGCACTAATAGCGCCGCTTACAAAACCGTAATTTGCGGTGATATTTTAACTTTTTCTTAGTTTTGAAGCCTTTTTTCCATATGCGTTAATGAGTGCGAGTGGTGATAGAAAATGTTGTGTCAAGGACTTTGGAGGTGATATTTAATAGGGCGCTCTGTGTGGTTCTTAAGTTGTTAGGTAATATAGAAAAAGAAACATGCAATAAAGGTAATTGATTTAAATCTCAATATTTAAATGAAATACTAAAATATTGAGCAGTAAAATAAAATTTTATCAGTAAACTAAAAATAAAAGAAGGTAAGTAAGGAAGTAAACTAAAATAATTGAGGAAATTTCTGTATTTTCATATTAGAAAAACATTGTTGTAATAATGATTGAAAAACTATTTATTTAATAATGTAAAAAGCATTATCAATAAGTGACGATCCTAAGTGTTTCAATCCGCGACCGTATCACAAATTACATCATCCCATCCCGCTGGCAGAATCAACCGACCGCTGAGCTTCAAATTCAGACGCAGCAGCGAACATGGTTCGGATACGTGTACCGCAATACCAAGTTTCGGCTTCTTTACCAGTTTCTTTTGGAGAATTCCATCTGATCAGTGAAAGTCCAGCAAGATGCACCAAAGAAAACACGATCGAAAGAATCAATGAAAAGATCGATGCAGACCTAAGAAAACGAAGGCTTGACTTATACAAAGCAATAATCGCGACTTCTGATCGGACAAAACAGAATGAAACAATAGAAAGATCTCGTGAACTAGCGTCACCTACAACTTTCATGTTGGCTTCGAAGTCACCCTCAAGCGGGGGTGCAAGTTAAGCATAATTAATTCGTAAATAAATAATTGTTCATCACTTATAGTTGCCTCTTGTACACATTAATAAGTTCAATTGTTATTTTAATATGTAGAGCTATTTAACGTTTTTCAAATAAATCTAGGTATAAAAAGCCAATTTCCGCTCCCTTATTGACTTGTTGACTCATTACGAAATATCCGGAGCTATAAAGGCTATAAACTTGAAATTTGGCACGTACAATTTCTCTTAGTGCTTCCATTTTTTTAAATCAACCTCTAAAGGTGTTGGGGTGATTTGTTTATTCGAAATAAATAATTAAAAAATTAAAGTTAAAACCATGAAAATTTGTACTTGTACTCTCAGACAGAAATAAAGAAATATCTATTTCGGCGTTTTTGGAAATTCAGTAACCATAAATAAAAATGTTAAATGAAAATGTGAATAAACGAAATGTAGTAGTGGTCGTTGTTGCACGGGCAAAGACGGAACGACACTTGGTATTTTAAAAACAGTCGCGACAGCATGGGTTAGGTTAATAAGATACCAGCGACAATACGTCAAAAATTTTAGACGGGCGTACCTCACATCGGGGGAGTTTGTACTTTAATATTGACATCAAATGGATGGAGACGGGGACAAAATATTTATATAAACATTCCCTATCATTACGTATGGAAATGTGAACAACAAAAATGACATTAAAATTTGACCTAAAAACGAATAAAAAATATGTTGAGGGTATAGTCAAATAAAAGACATTAACAGCGCGATCGATTAACATAAAAATGACTGAATGAATGTCATAGAAAGTCATGTAAAACTCAAAAAGAGCGAAAAACACATTAATTTTGACAACAACAAAACGAATGTTAATATCATTTATTTTTTAGAATGTTAATATCAATTATTTTTCAGAAGTTTACCTTCAACCAATTTGGGCAATGGCTATAAACGAAAAAAGACAATACGTATTATTTTTCGAGATCCTTTTTAAAAAGTTATTACGTAGCAGGTTAGATTTTAGATTTTCATTGTTGTTTTTACTTGTTATTAACAGTTCTAGATATGTTAAAATATAATATATGCCAACTTATGAAGATATCTTTTTAGGGTTCAGTAGCCATATGGCAAAACAGAAACGCAACTGGAATATCGTCAGATTAGGTCTTAAAAATGATACAGAAATGCCAAAATAACTTTTTTATTTAGATAAATAGTTGGAGAGACATGCTCTTCTAAAATCTTAAAGTGGAATTCCTCCTTTAACTTTTCAACTAACGTGTGTAAAATTCTGAAAAATTAATGTAGTAGAACTTAAATAAACTTTCAACATAATTTATTTGAACAAGATACGTTGTGTAGTTTTGGGATATGGGATATTTTCGGTCTTTGAGAAATACAAACTTTTAAGTTTAATATTATTTGGTGCTACGGAATCCTACGTGCGCAAGTCCGACTGGCACTTGACCGGTTTTTTGTTTCGTATTATAATTATTTTTTTGCCTTTTCCCTATTTGCCATTTACCAGCCTATTTCAGAAATTACGTTCTATTTCTTCAATGACCTGCCTATTTTCACCGGTCTCCTTTTACGAAAAACATATACATACATATATATACACACACACACACACACACACACATATATATATATATATATATATATATATATATATATAATATATATATAATGAAATGCTTATATAAAACAAATATTAACTCAAAATGCACACGCGTTTAAACCTCTTACCACATGCTAATTGGCCGCTAATGCTTCGTAACAATCATTACCAACAACTTCCAAACAACCAAACATTACAAGTCAATCAGCAACACAGTCCAGATGGGCAATTAGACTGCTACATTGCGTACGTAGGTATTTGTTGCGTTCCTCAGACCCTATTGTTATTTTGGCAACGAGAAATTGTACTATACTCGCACAACATTTTAATAATTCATTCTATAAAATTTAGCAATAAATCTTGAAACAAATTACTTAATTGAGTCGCGAGGGCGCGTGATGGTTTTATTTAAAATATTACTTTGCGTGCTGTATTCATATTACCTCGCCGATTTTTAGGATAGAACTAAAAATCGTGTGTTAATTTTGTTCGAATACTTAAACACACTGTAAACTGAAAAAAATCCTTCTGTGAAACAATCTTCTGAATCAAATATATGTCGGTTGCGTCGCCTATTTTATGTCCCAATTAAACAAGTGAACGTCCTGTCTATAGTAACAGTATAATCGACATTTGCCAATCTATTAGTGACTATAAAGTCATGTCTTATTACTAGTTATAATCATAAGAACTAAATCCGACGTATCTCCACGATTACCATTAAAAGTATACTTTTACAAAGATACATTTTTCCGCATAATTATGTATTTCATACTTGTAGTCTTTGACACATTCTTTTTCAAATACATGAAGTATCTATCATCTTCCATTGACGATAGTTATCGTCCGCCACCATTCAACGTTGCTAATAGCTTAAAAAAATAAAATATACTTTTACGATATTCATAAAACTTCTTTCTATATTCCGACATCACACCCTGAATTTATTTTACACTAGCTCCGATCCGCGGCTTCGCTTGCGTGAAAATGGGAGAATATTGTGGTTAATTTAAATATAATGTTCTTGTAAAAATTGTTTACTTAAACAAGATTTACTGATTGATTCACATCTCGTATTGCAACCTCAATTAATGACGTTAGTCGTAAGGAAATTTTGAAGGCATTTGACAGAATATTTTCTTCAAAATACACCCTCTCAAACGGCTTCAAATTTTTCTTCCGTTTCAAACCAATGCACAGATTTGCCAACCTTCTGTCTATCCTTCATTATGGGGACGTGTGTTATTCTAATCTAAATAAACAGAACGACTTCAAAACCTGTGTATTCGATAACTGTGTATTCGATTCGACCTTAAAAATTTGCTCCAATCGCTCACCATCGGACACGACTTAAATGGTTAAAAATGCGTGGCGGACGCAACCATCATCTTCTATATTTTTTATATAATATCCTTAACAATACTGTTACATCTTCATATCTCAAATTAAAATTCCAATACCTGTCATCCCACACCTTGAATTACATTATAAAAACAAGTACACCCCCTTAACCCCGCAACATAGAACTAAATTCTATGAAGAATATTTCACCGTATACACTACTAGATTTTGGAATGAATTTAATACCAACATCCTCATTGTCTGAGTTTAAAAGTCGTCTGAAATTATATTACCTATCGTAATCGATAGATCGAAACCTCTTAAATAACCTATCTTTACCAGTCCTTTCCCTAAGTGTCGTTTTGCGTTTGTTTCACTTAATCTTACTTTAATTCTGTTTTCCACATTTATACCGTGTAAATAT
Source organism: Druceiella hillmani (assembly GCA_039881145.1). NCBI lineage: Eukaryota > Metazoa > Arthropoda > Insecta > Lepidoptera > Hepialidae > Druceiella > Druceiella hillmani. The sequence goes on along the minus strand of JAYKKI010000009.1, from coordinate 37,075,544 downwards.
ATTATCACCTAATTTATTTTGTAAGTGTAATTAATCAGCGTTCTAAGCGTTCAGCACATATTTTTCTAAATTCATTGTGGTTGGCTGTGAGTGATTGCTCTTCTAGCAATAAGTTCTCCAGGGTAAACTTCGTTTTCTAAGCCTGTAGTAGAGTTTGATAAATGAATAAAAATATTAAATTTTACAATGAGAAATGGCTAAGCAGTTAGTTTGATGCATACATGTGAATACGTAACTTAAGTTTTATCCCACGTTTTTATCCTTAGTCAAATTATATTATAAACACCAAAAAAAGTTCTATTCCGGGATAAACAATAGTATTCCGAAACAATAATCCTGTATTAATTTCCATTAACTCCGGCTATATGTAAGAAAATTAATGTGTTTAATTTTCGGTTAAGTAATTGAAGGGGTCAGGGTCCCTTCGTTTAACATAATTCACTTCTGTACAATAAAACTAGCATTATCATTACTATTATCATATCAATAATATTATTTATCATAAATAATATTATCAGCCTTTCAATCGCCATATAAATGCAACACATGTCATTAGCGCTCTAAAAGTGGTCGTCAAATACTAGGATAATCTACCCTAAATTTACTTATAATAAACAACACGTTATGATTTGTGACTCGTAAGTGTTGTTTGTTGTCACTGTCTTATTTTATGAAAATATAAACGCCAGCAGTCATAGAACAACGTTTTATTCATAAGTACATCCAAACAAATTTAAATTTTTTACGATGTTCACTTTTGATTTTTTCGATATTGTTTAAAAGGCAAGGGTGAGATAACAATAGTGAAATAGCAATATTTAGTCCCTTTTATTACACTTGCACACGTCAGCGAGTGCGACAATATCAAACAGAATTCCGTGATTTCTTTATGGATTAGGATGATGCGGCATTATTAATGAGATTACGATTTGGCATACAGTCGCCTATTATTTTTAACTATTATAATTATCGTTTTTATTTGCTTTTTTTACTCGACGTCTTATTCTTTTCATGTGTTATTTAATATTTGAATGTATGTATCAAATTTCATGGTTTTGTATACCAGCTATCCGGGACCATATCTTTCGTTCGTTTTATATATATATATATATATATATATATATATATATATATATATATATATATATATATATATCTATTTAATGTAACGTCATTAACGAGGATCGTGCAAAATGCCATAAGCGGCGTCTGATGATAAATAAATAAACACTCGGTTAAAGAAAGTTTTTTTCGTTTGAAGTCCCCTCAGCGTTTATTTAATAAAATTATATATAATGCCTAACGATGACTCGGTATTTGTATAAAAGTTAAATAATTCATTTAAACTAAGTATACCTAGTTTAGTTTTTCAAAAATCTCATTCTCTATCATATCGTATCATAATTTCATTGTTTTCTATAACTTATATCAAATACGAGTTTCAATTTAAGTATTACTGTATACTTTCATAGTAAAACCTTTTTCGTCAAATTTAAACAATCAATATTTCGTTTGAATTTCTTGGAATCTGCTGCTTCGTTTCGGCATTTAATTTCAAAAGACTATTTGGCCAGAAATGTTAATTTCTATTTATGTATTAAAAATGTCACGTCGATAGCATTAGCTGCTTTATACGGTTTTTTCATTTCATTCGTAGTTTTCAATATTTCGCTCGCAAATTGGGTAAAAATCTGATTTTATACATGTCTCCAAAACAAAAATATTACATTGTCATTAAATATATAAATTATAGATAAGTAACCAAAAGTTATTATTTTTACCACGTTATTACGCTGTGAACGTTTCTAGTGAACTACATGTTTATTGTTGGTCCCTATATTTTTATTAATATCATAACTTAATTTATGAATTCGTTTTACTTTTATTTTCTTCTCGAATATAACTTCATAATTTATTAAAAATCAGTCTATAAATACTACTTTCCAACTTATGTTAAATAAAAGTAGATGACAATAGAAGGAATCACAAAAAAACAGCTGACGTCAAAATCGAATCTAACTTCACAAATCAAAACTTCTAAACAAAGGTTTGAATGACATTAATTCTATCATTTAAAATAGTGATAAATTATTAGAAATCCTCGATAATTAGGTAAATAAAATTTTCCCAATTAAAATTCGGTATCAAAATATTGCGTCATACAGATTTAGTCGTTAATAATTATTCGGTTATTCGCATGGCTAAAGGTAGCAATGGATTTATGGAAGTTTTTTTCTTTAATAATGAGTACAAACGGGAAAACACAATATGTTCTTAAATAAATATAAAAACAATGTGTATTACATAAAAGTGATAATTTCGGTATAAGCCCTGAAAAATAAGTCGTATATCATAGTACCGATATACTATAGTGTAACCACAACAAAGCCCATGTTGAGGTTAGTGCGGTATCAACCGATTGATTTGATACCAGTATGAATGTCTGTGTTGTATTGCTAGTCAAACTACAAAATCTATTTGCAGCTATTGTTGTACGTTAGAATTTCATTATATTCTAATCTAATGCCATCATGAAGGTCTTTTCCACCTGTAACATGTATAAAAGTTTTTGTCTGTCTTTGACATAATATTTTATAAATATCTGAAAAAAAAATAAAAAAAGTTTGTAAAACCAAAATTTGATGAATTATTGAGTTATTGTTTACTTTTGAGAAACTTAAATACAGCATATGGTGCGAGAAGTTGGTGTTTATGTCTGATCCAATAAAGGAGTTTGTCCGAAAGAGGGAAGTAGTAAAGATAAAACTAATAAATTTATCTTTGCTGCTCACCGCAAGTGTATATATTTAGTAAATTGCGATTCTGAATACTGGGTAATCAAGCCTATGTAGTGGCTAGGTTGTGGTTTTGATAAAATTGTGTACACAAAAGAATGTGGAATCAATGATTGTAATTTGTACAGGATTAAATGATTGTTCGTAAAATTAAACTAAGTTCCGATACCAGTAAAACTACGTATTTTTGAAAATGTTTACGAACGCAAATACGATATAAATGGCATCTTAACAAGTTTCAGACCCTGCCGTTATATTCGCGTAAATAAGTCACAATTGGAGCGTCATGGTTGTATATCCTATTGCTGAACAACCGTTCCATATTGTCATAAATGTATACTGCGAAATAAAAAGTACGGTAGGTGAATGCGCTGAAGTACGCCGTACACAATTTTTTTCCCATTACAATTGCAAATCAGATAAAAACTCCAAAACAATAGACTGCCAAGATATATAAAATTCTATTTTATTCGCAACACTTCACGGATAAATTTACACATAAAATAAAGTATTTACTTTCTAATAATGTAGTTAATATTTTGCATATTAAAAGCTAAATAAAACTTAAGCACTGAGGAAATCCATAGGTTCAATATAGTATTTCTCTAAGAGATATTACAAAACCTAAAAAGGTTACTTGATTTCTGCAACCTACGATTAGTAGATTCATCATAACAAAAAAAATCTGAAACATAAAGCAACTCCCACAATAAGATACGATTAGGAACAAACAGCCTCGATTCTGGAACGAAATAAACAATCCATTCTGGAATGATATTTTAGCCATTCATCGAGTTGACCACGGATCAGTCAAACTGAAAAACAAAAATAACTATTGATACCAACAAAATATCGTTCACGGAAGACACAGCAATAACATAAACACATGTACCTTATGAAATATTGCATAGTACATGATTATTTTACCGTTCGCCATTTTAATGATCGCAATCCGAATTCGAATTTGCAAATTGTTTTTTTATATATTACGCATATAGTAAAAATCAAATATCTTTAGGAAAAAAATCATGCTTTTCTGGAAGTATTCTATTACATTCAACATTTGTGCCGGGCCGAGATTCACTTATTTATAAATACTGAAAAATGGCTACAACTAGAATACGGAAAAGAGGTCAACTTACCTCAATATCAGCATTGTTGCCTGATGTAACTGTTTTAGCATCCAAATTAGCTTGTTGGTCACTGTTTGTTAATTGCAGGTCATTTGAATCGTTATCACTAATTTGAACGTTAGTTTTATCGGGCGCTTTTGGTTCCTTATCGTGCTCCGGTGATGGAGCCATCTTGAAGGAAGAACAGTCAGATGACACAAGTCTTATGACTACACTAAACCCTCCACACCGAAACCCCCAATTAAATTAACACCCTACTAAAATATACTCAAATATTCATTTTTCTACAATACTTCTACGACACAACCTTACATTAAACTATTATTCGCGATTGTCTTCATTATTTTTGGCGGATTTCGGCCATCATTTTTCACTACTCGACTGCTTGCTTGCCCCCTTGCGGGACATTGAAGAATTACTGTCAGGAATGAAGTGAGTTGCAAGTCACGTACTCCTTTGTTTCTGGATGCAGCCAAGGTCAAATATAATATTTAGATTGCCAGTATGTTTTAAAAACAGAATTGTTTGAGTTAAAATACAAGCTAGGTATGTATAAATACATTAGCACCTAAGATAATTCATATGATAAATAAGAAAACAATTTCAAAATAAATTTAATGAAAACTTTAAATTTTATTTTAAAATTATTAATAATAAATGTTTGTCTAAATCCATTTTAGTCACTTATTATAAAATAATTAAAATTTTGAAGATGGTAGCATAATTCATAACAATATGGCTAGTATGATAATATGGTCAATTGAAATATTTCAGTGCCCCTTCACTTTTAACTAGAGATGCTAGTTAAAACTAGCAAATGACTACTATTAGCACTATACGGTACAAATGTTGTTTTTTCTGAAAAAATAAATACTTTTTAGCTCAAACATTAATTTCAAATTATGTAAACTGTCATAATAATTAGATTGTAATATTTTTAGTTTTAACAATTATAATATTTTTCTTGTTATTTTGTTAAATTTGATTGCCTGCTGGTAATGTATTTTAAAATGAATCGCATATTCATGACACTTGACTTGAATATATGGCCATATCATCAATATAATAGGATAAGAAGGCCAATTCTTAACTTAAAGTGTTGTAAGCATAAATATTTAAACGTTCTTTGCGGATTTTTACATACAAATTAAAAAATAATGTGATTCCACATCATGGTGTGAATATATATGTTCATCGCACTTCTCTCTCACGGTTACGTCATAAAAAGGCTTTAAGTAAAATAAAAATCTAAAGAAATATTAAATCTTGACTCTTCGACTCATATATGTTTAGTGTCAAAACTGCTCAACACAATTGAAAAAAGAACAAGATATGTGCAACTGACAATTTATTCTTAGTTGATTTGCCACCTTATTTGCGCATATTTGATAAGAATGCGCACAAGCTATACATATAACCAAAATTGAATTTACATTTCACAAATAATTATTTTTTTATCAAGAAAAAATTAAGCTTGAATAGAAAAATAAAGCATTAATCAATCTTTTTATTTTTACCTTCATAATGGCTTCTTAAAAAATCGTCATGTCACTCTGAATATATATATTAGATAAATATGCCACGAGAGGAATTGTATCCATTTGAACTTGCAACACCAAGCAATCACGAAATGTCAATAACTTACAATAATTGAAATGACGTTTATATTTTTTTCAGTCGAACAATCAAATTGCGCCTCTTTGGAGCTTATTTGAAGTAGTGTAACTTCAACGGGTTGGCATCAGTTAATTAAATTATAATCAAAATGGCAAAAGAGAATATATTTTTATTTGTGCCAAATCTCATCGGTTCGTATTTAAACACATAAAACCTACATTTTTTCATAATTAAGACATATATATTAAATATATGATTATTGCTTTGTTTATCTATTTCTAGGGTATTTGAGGATTATTTTGGCGGTAATCTCATGCCACTATATGCCTACAAATTGTATAATTGCCTGTTCCTGCTATGTTATATCAGCTTTATTGGATGCATTCGATGGACATGCAGCTCGGTATTTCAACCAAAGTATGTATTTTCATTTATAAAATTTACGGATATGTCGGATCTTCGCTCTAAAGCTAAACAGCTTCTTCATGATTATAAGTAAAATCGTTAGGAATGAAATCGTATGATACTGTATTAATAGATTCATTTGTGGCAAAGGTGTTTGCAAATGATATTAATATTTTCATGATAATATTCAATTAACCCCTTGAGTTTATATTTTTATGCGAAACCTTATAGTGTGAGCTACAATCTTGTTTTCCAGATTCAATTATAACAAGTTTACATGTATAGACATACTGTGAAGCTAAAGACGGTATTAAAACCCAGGTGTAATTATAGTCTGTTACAGGGATGCCGATGTAATATTGTATAAAAATATTCATTTTCAATTGATACAAATAAAATACTTTCAAGGTTTAATATCTCAAAAGGAAAAACAGAATTTCTATAAGATCACTTATTTGCTGCATGTCTGTAATAATGACTTTTCTTAGAAATTGATGTAGTAACCTGAAATTTAGAATTGTGATAAACCATATTTATTTGTAGACATCTCAATAGTTAACATTCAAGAATATTTACTTGAAAATTTTAAAGTGGGAAATTAGATATTTGATTGAATTTTTAAATTACTTTGTGACATATGGACATTTAACATTTCCAGTTGCAAGGATTAAAAAAAATGTTTTCATAATTCTAGGTAGCATATTTCAAGAAATATGCTGGAACACATGTGAAAAACTTTTTCCCCTACCTCCCATTTTTGAAACTACTCAACGTAAAGTTATAAAAATATCTTCTAGAAAATTACTTAGAGGTTATGGGAAAACTACAGTAATAATATTAGATTTTATAGTTTTTGAGAAATACACAATTTACACCTGTGAAAAATACATAGTGAAATTACATAGTGAAAAATAACAATATTTGTGAATAATTTTGAGAGTAATATATCACTAAGTGGGACCAGTACCCAGTTTATTCAACAGATTTTTTTTATAAAACCTTTATGGAATTCTTAATTTCACGTGTTTAAAACATGGAAGAAAAATAAATACATATGGGTATTATACACAAACTTCATCCCTCACGCCATATTGCATCTAGATGAATTAGATCAAGTGTCATATAATTACATAGTACATGCCATCATCTCATATAAGCCTCTTTTTTGTGAGACGTGACATAAAAGGAAAACAGCTACTTTGTATAAATTTATATTAAATGAGAATAAATGTTTTCGCATATGAGGATTTCAAGATTTAACATTAAAATCAATTATTTACTGGTGATGTTTTCTATACATAATATATGTTTATAATATAATTACTTCTTCAGTACTTTTTGAACAAGCGTAATTTTATATTTTAAAAAATGTTGTAGTAAATAGAAAAAATACATTCAAAATCTGTCCCAGTCACTATCTTATTTAGACACTTAGATACGCACAAAAATTAAAAAAATTAAAATCAATTGTATTTTTAATGTTACTTTCAGTCACAATGCTTATTTAATTATTATTTTATTACAACTTTTTCCTCATATTATAGTACTTTTTAGGAAGATGTTTTGTGATAAAATATCTGACATTGGGAACTGGGTTCAGGACATTTATCATAAAGTAGTATGTAGTTAACATGACATAGTATATATTTAACCTAATGTTTGCCCTTAGTATATGTAAATAATAATTATTATGATCTTAAGCAAGTAATTTTGTGATGACTAACATACAATCCAATAGTCTTAAGTAAAATAATATTAAAATGATATAAATTGATAGAGTGGAACTTCGATTGTTTAAAATATATCAACTTTATGAGTACGACTTTCTATGGCTACATCATTTCATTCAAGGGCTAGTCTCTCTGCAGTTTTCTTTATTATGATGGAAAACATTATTTTGCATTTTAGAAAATCAGATGATAACTGTAGACTTTATTTTACTTTACTGTGTTTCATTAATATAATCATAGATAATCATTAACCTGACCTATATATATATATATATATATATACATGTATGTATGTATATGTGTGTATATATATATATATATTATACACACACTCATACGCACACATCATGCAATAAGCCTTTCTTTATTAATTAACATTACATTAGTAAATATAGTCAGATATTTTTCATTAAACTTCAAGACTATACAGAAGAAATTTAGATTATATTTATTGTATTCATACAAACATTGTCTTTGTTCACCTATTTCAAAAATTGTGTTTTTTGAAGTTTACAAAGCATCTTTTTTATAGTCATTGTTTAAATTGTAGTTTATGAAAAAATAAAATAGGTTTATTACTTTGTCTTCTTTTCATTCCAGTGTAAAACAAATTTTTTTTATAAAACATTTTATTTTTTAACTAACTATCTATCTTGTGTAGTTATCACAGTGGATTGAATTCAGTATTTTGACTCCTATGAAAATTTGTCCTATTAGTTTATTCTATTATTAGTTTATTCTATTGTTTATTGTATTATTGTTTAAACTTCATTATATTATTTGTACAGTTTTTCACCAATAGATATATAAAGATGTTATTGGAAAATTACAGGTACCAAGTTTGGTGCAATGTTGGATCAGCTGACTGATAGAGCTGGCACAGCCTGCCTGTGCATGACACTGGCCACATTCTACCCGGATTACACATTCTGGTTACAGATGTCAATGGCTATTGATATAACGTGCCACTGGCTCTACTTACATGCCACTCAACTGCAGGGAAAGGCTTCCCATAAATACATTGATATGTCAGAGAACCCAATAATGCATTTGTATTATACAAACAAGACGGTTCTATTCTTTATGTGTGCTTTAAATGAAGCCTTCTATGCAGCACTATATGTTCTTTACTTCTATACTGGACCTACAGGTTAGATATCAGTCTATATCATTATCTTTACAAATGACTAGTCCCTTGTAGATTTTTTATTTATGTGTAGCAATTAAAATATAAGGTTGACATTAATAGTCTAACAAAAATCTCTCCCAGTCGATCACAGCAAAGTAATTTAAAAGTTAAATATGAGGGAATTGCAACAAATTGTGAATATCTATTACACAAGTAAAAAAATTGTTCAGCTCATTCATATTTCCTTGTAACATGCTTTCTATGAAGAGGCTACAATTCTCTTAATAATTTGTAGTTCGTTTCAATACAATTTTTTGTTTGGTTATAGCGTATCGAATTGAAAGTGAAAGTATTGATTTTATAAAATTGTGTGGTACACACAGTAGAACAAGTGTTATTACAACAAACATAAAGCTGTCTCTGTGACATTTGATTTTGGGGCACATAAGCCATGGCTGTCAAAATAGAGATATTAAATGTAATAACAGATAATTCTTCCATCACTTAATTGTTGAATTGTGATCTTGTTTACGCTTTGAGGTGTCAAGCAAATTTTAATAACTGGACTTAACCATTTGCATAAAATTTTCTGGATAATGAAAGGTGTGTTAAGTTTTACTTAACGTTGACTGGAAAATTATAGCGGCAATTCTAAATCACATAGTTTTTTTTAATAAGTTGTATTTTTACAACTGCAATACTATAAATGTAATAACAAATACCAACCATTTACAAGTAAATAATTTAATCCCATAAATGTTTATTTATGCCTACGTGTACAGAACTCTCATAGTGTGAGTTCTATTCCATCACTGGGAGTTTAGTTTACCAATGTACCATGATAAATATACTGAAATATTCCTAAAATGACTAATTCTGAATAATGGTTTATACGTTTTCAAAACCCAATATCACATTCCTCTATTTCATCAGCCGTTCTCAATAAAAAGGGAAGTATTCTTGATAGATTCACCTAAAATTGTTTACACTTAATTAATTATTTTATAAATCGCACAATGTGAATATATTTATATTGCTTTGACTTAGTTCTAATTGCACTATTAAATATATATTGAAAGTTCTATTTTTTTGGAATCTAATATATTAACCTTCTACATTTATCAATAGTTTTAATATTAGATATCTAAATATAAATTTTAATTTAATCGATACAATGTATTTGAATTGAGAATTGGCCACTTTTTTATTAATGAAATAAAAGAAAAAAATAATAACACCAATATATAGTCCCCAATTGTCCTAACTTATACAACACTATTTTTTATTGGTTCATTAATTAGTATCAATGATATTTTGGCATGCAATTGAATCTCCCATTGGTAGCTGGCGCACACTCAATCTGTCATTGTTAATATGAGCATGTCCTTATTTAATCGGGCAAAAGACTCCAAGCCTCTCCCTAATGTCTCATTGAATATTTTTGTGGCAGGTTGGGTATTTCGTTGTGGCGGTAAAACAAAGCAACCTAGGCACATGTATACTGTGCTATAAAAGTAGGCTCAAAAATTTTACCTTTAAAAATGTACTGACAATGGCAAATAAAGAATCAAGGTTGATATCATAGTGATCTATCAAATTCTTTGATTCGTACAACTTTAACCATGGAGCAATGACCACTGACAGTATTTGTACTGTTTTTCATTTCATACATGTACAAAGAAAAAAATTTTGGTAATATTTTGTTGACATAAAATTAACCCACTATCAATGTTAGTCAATGTTGTAGCCAAGTAGAATATTTTCACTTCTTCCCCAAAGCATGAAGATATTTTGGTATAGCAGAATGAGAGCACAAGAGCAGATCTGTTAGATAAACTTATTCTGGAATGTAGGAGGTAGACAGGTCAGATGAAGACGATCATAGAGAATAGTATTACTTTTTTTTGGAGTTTCAGAACCAATGATTGGCTGTATTATAGGAGAATCACCCTCATTTATTGTTGTACATATACTGAAGTACCGCTCTGTGAAATTTCCATATTTTGTTCGTTTTTTATTTCTTGAAACTCAATATCTAATTGAACAGAAGATCCCATGCCATGCTCTTATTACGCACTACAAAGATGTTTGAGAAATTTCTGCCACTCTCCAGAATATGTCTGATTAAGAAATTGGCAGGTTTATTATTTGTCAACCTAAAGACATTAGATAAAATGTGGAAAAACTAATGGTACTTCTACGAAAACTAAGCAATATTAGCAGAAAAAACTAAATACTTTAATCATTGTGAATATTAACCTTTATAGAAATTTAAGAGTTTTATCGATAACCAATTCTAATATCTTTCAGTGTTTGGAGTTGGCCTCTTCAAGCTGATAGCGATTGTGTCATTCCCTGTTGCATTCGTCAAGTCCATGATTTCTGTCTTGCACGGCATTGTGGGCTCTCTCAACATAGCTATCATCGATGTGAATGAACGACAAGCTTTGGCAGCTAAACAGGCGAATTAAATCTACAATTTAATTGCAATCGTTATTATCATAAAGGAAAAATCCCTGTATTTAGGTAATACTAGAAAAGTACTAAAACAACCATCATGATGATCTTTCTAAATTACACTCATATTAAAATGTTTATTTTTAGTGCTTGGATACAAGAAAGATATGATAACATGAAATCAATCAAAAAAATAAGCAAAGAACAATAGCATTCCTTCGGCCTATTGGCTCTAGCTATATTTCTTAGTCGTGTGTGGCTGTGTAACTTTTTTATACTTCAGCATTTATTATCCGACTATGGTGAATCTAAAGTGTTAACAAAAATACAAACATGTTACTTTCTAGAGTGTAAATGTAAATAATGTGTTAAAAGATTTCTTTCTATCCTGTAACATTGGTTACATGAAAATTATAAAAGCCAAGATATTTAAATTTAGAAAAAATTGTTAGTTACCATAGTCGGGTTATTATATTTTGTTAATGTTTTATGTTTCGTTTAAGATAATTTTTCAACCTACAAAACAAGCTTATACATTTTAAATGGCAACCATTGAAATAATATTTATATGTCCCATATAAATAGCCTTATGGGCTGTTTTTATATATTTATTGCAGCGATAAAAAGCTTGGGGGAAGTCTGCATACCACTGATGTAATCATTGAAAAATTATTATAAAGATTAAGAGATGTCCTGAGATAAAGGATAATAGTTAGATCAAACTCGAACTTATTGTTAGAAGATTAATAATGAATAATATAATTATGATATATTTTTTTACCCTGAAACGTGTGCGTAAAAATATATTGCAACCTCACTTCTTGATTGAGAGCATTTATCACTTATCAGCTGATATCTTTTTAAAAACTATGAGATGAAAGAGTATTTGTTTGTTAATTCTATTAAAAAATCAGGAAATAAAGATAAGAAATCTATTAGTTTAAAATTAATGCATTCAATACAGATGCAGCCATGCCACATATAAAGGCAGCGTCATCTGCTTTGGAGGTGTTAATCAAGTGATCCATTACTTCCATTTAGAAATAAAAAATTGCATTTGTTAAACTCGCTCTCTCAAAATAAAAGATCTTTCTAAAGCATTTCATCTTGCAGTATTTTCATGCAATCAAAATACCCAACCCATCATTGAACTAAACTCAACATTGTTCAACTTTAATGATCGGATGATAATGGAACGGTATCATTACTAATATCCATTATATATTTCTACATGTCAATGTATTTCAATATATTTCATTCGTATCTACGATGCATAAAGGACATTCTGTTCAAAAACATTTTTTCTTATTTGTGAAGCTATTATATTGTGTTCCAAAGTCTGCCCAAAAATGTTTCCTATATTAAGATTTAGTAATATTAAATATTATGGATGTACTAATATATTGATGTTAGTAGCTATATTTAGCAACAATAATTTTAATTGATATGTGAAAGTAGATTTTAGAAAATAAACTACCCTGATAAGTAGAAGTAATCTTTACAAATTGGAAAATTCGGCATATAGTTTTATTGCTACAAAATGAATAATAAGATATTTAAGTTTTGATATTGTAATGTGTAAATCTATGAAATATAGATAAAAAATATGCCTTATGACATGTGGTTAATTGATAAATTTTGCAAGTGACTAACATTTCACAGCAATTTTTAAGAATTATGTGTCATGAGATAAACTGGAATTATACTGTTTCATTTATGTATATGCTATTTGCACACTGAAGGAATCTGTGAAAAGCTAACTTATTTCAATTCCTTTCTGAAATAGGGATTATAATCATAGTTCGAACTGCAAATCTTTCAACATTAGAATATAGACAAAATAATATTTCAACTTATGTAATATTTTATTATAATGTAGAAAATTTGGAAAAGTGACAAATAGTAATTGAAATCAATTAAAAAGTAAAAAATACTATAATAATCATAAGAATCAAAATTTTTCAATCGGTTGAGCCGTTGAGATATCCCGTGACGGAAGTCTAACAAATTGACGTAGTTACTAGTCAATTTATACATAACTTGAACCAATTTTACCATTAATTGTTAAAAGATGAACGTTAGCAAGAATTTATTTCAGAAATAAATAATCCCTAACTATCTTAATAGGAATACCCATTTGTAAGTTGTTACCTGATCTGATATTCGTCAAGATGATTTATTACAGAATCAATATTTTTAATGTTTATTTTTTCCATGTTGTTCATTTATAACAAAGTTATAAGTTTTTTATTATGTGAAATGTGCTTTTACTATAATTTTTTGTTGTCATTTTATTACATGAAATATATTTTTATATCGTTATGTTTTGTTATGAATACAAAATAATATGGGTTTAAAACTCACTAGTCAGTAATATTTATATATAATTTCTGTCTATACCTGAACGTCACAACACATCACGCTTGTGCATTGGTATGGCACTCCATTTAACAATGGACTTATATTTGTGAAACATGTCGACCTCTTAACTCGTGCTGGAACATAATATTTACATAATATCTTTAATTTTCTAATTTGGTATTAGTTAATCTGGTTTTTCCAGTCTCGTAATTTTTTTTTGTAAGAGGAATGGGGTATTTGATTGATGTCTATATTTTTTCTAAAACTGTTTTAAAACTACAGAGTAGGTTTAAAAAAACTTTTGATGAAAAAATAATGCGTATAACAAATAATTAATCAAAACTTCTAAATAGGAAAAAGTGTTAATTTTTTGTTCATTAAATTGCAAAAGTTATTATGAATTTAGTTTCCACACAAAAAGATAAGAAATTTATAATATACAATGTATAAGTTAAACGCAATATTTAACGAGATACTAAAAATATTTAATGAACCCCCTTATAATGAAAACTAAATAACAGGCCAGTGACATCGTAAGCCAGTTGTGTTTTATATGGGGCGTTTTTGCGGGAATCGTAATTGGTCAGTTTTTAAGTCGTTATAACTTTGTAATGAAAAGTCCTAGGTACAATGTATTTATTTTAACCGTTTTTAATGGTATTACTTATTCAGTTTTAGTAATAAAAAAATAGTCAAATACCCTATTGTGTACCCTAAAACAATTTCTAACCAGGGTATAACTAGGTTCCAGCCAATATCAAAAAAAGGTCCAATTAATTATACCAATGCATTTTATATACGCTTTTGTGGATACAATTTTTTTGTATCATGTTGTGGAATTATATTAAATCAAAGAGGGAAATATAAAGCAAAGTATTGATAATCAAAAAATGACACACTCATTAGTTTTTGTCAGTGGTATTCAATCGAGTATTGAAATTGATTTGATTGACTGCAACTTCGTAAAATCTATGATGCAGATCAGGAAAAGTATGCTTTTATATCATTGTAATATACGTAAAAGATAAATGTAATGCATTGAAACAAATTGTTATAATAGTAAAAATTAAAACCTTTTAGTCTTTAGATAGCCTAAATATTTTTTTTTTACAAAATTTATATAGCGCTACTGGGTAATTTTCAGGATAATATCAATATAGTTCATTGCATAATTGTCATTCTACAAAGTCAATGTTAACAGAAATACAGTAAGAAACAGAAGAAAACTTACAATTTATTTAAAATTACCTGGAATTTTATAGGTTACATTATATGAAATCAATAAAGCATGTTTTATTTAACGAAGCATTTATTTTGTGGATTACGGTTGGATTTTAGATTTGTCACATTATTAAATATATTTAAGTTTGTATATCAGGATACCACTGGTTTACATATGCAAAATTTTGTTAGAGTATTACTGATTTCTAAATAATTTTTCATATTTACTACTAATAGAAACAGTTACTCCTTTCACCGGGAATGCATTTGAATTATTATTTTATAGCAAATTTTCCAAACTTTCCTTTAGCCTACAACCCCTCTGTCTATAATTGTCATAATATTCTTAATGTTAAAAATAGTTTGTTACTTGTTTCCTATATATATGTTGTAACTGTCTAAAGTTATTGTCATACATATGACTTTGTCAAAAGTAATGATTAAAACATGTGAAAATTAAACATTATGTTTTTATTAATCACTGAAATAAATATTAACATGTATGGTTTATTCAATCACTGGAATTAGAGATATACAGCAGAATTAAAGAAAAACGGATTAGTTCTTCCAATTAAAATCATTTCTGTTACATTTGTATCAACAATTTTTCGATATAAATATATCTCCTTTGTCAATTCTACCATTAAAGATTCTTTCATCAAAAAAAATAATCCAAAGTTTCTTTATCATCACAATTGCACTCAAGATTCATTTCTTCCCTGTCTTTGTGGACCTCGACAAAAATATTCAAATTTACATACTTGTTCTATCAATATCATAATTATATAACCTTTCTTGTAAACTTATCATATAATGTGATTATTTTACATTCATCTCAACAGGTCTCTTATACCTTTATGGACTTTGATAAAATCCGTGATGGAACTATGAAAATATTATGGAAAACATTGTAGTTTTTGTAGTAAAACCAGTGGCAGAGCCAGCGAGGCATTAGTCAATCAGTTCAACATTACCAAAGGCATTGAACATCAATAAACATTTACAAAAAATGTGTACGAACTTTAGCGTCACATGTAATGTGTTTGCCTTATTAGCAACATATTATATATATATATATATTTATTTATACACATGAATGTTTAAATATGTTTTTGCATAGAAACATCTGCAACACAATATCAAAAATGTTATATTACAGGTTTCGTTTAGATTAGGTTGTAACTTAGTATGGAGTTCAAATTAACAAATGGCATAAATCATGGGCTCAATAAGTTAAATAGAATATTACGAGGAGCTTAGTAAATTTGTTTTAAGTCTAGAACAGTCCGGTCAATTTAGACATAAAAATAGCAATCAAATACCAAAAATTCCCATAAAGCTAAATTTTTGTAGAGACCTTGGGTTGATCATTACAAATAAAGTGTCAAAAGTCCCCATCGATCCCATGTATGCTAAAAAAGTTATTCGGGGTCAAAGGTAAAATTTTTAAGTTTTTTGGATTTTTCTCGGAAACGGTAAATTTTATCGAAAAAGTACCTCAGACCAAAATTGTAGGGCTCAAAATTTTTTATAAAAATAGTTCTTATGATTTTTTCTCTTAGACCAACCATTTTCCAGATATTGCGCTTGTAAGAATCACGTTCTACATAATCTGCACCCATATGCCACGTATATACATATTCAGGTACTTAAACAAACAAAAATGCCTACTTGTGTCTCTTTCATGTATACATTATACTATTCTAAGGAAATATACTCTCAAAAGTCTTCCAGAATCCCCTCTACTCGCATGGCCTTGAATAACATTGCCTATTCTATTGTCCGTATGGCGTCATTCACGTACCTGCTTCTTTTAGTGTTAGACGTACAGTTCGAGTGAATAAACGTGTCTATTTCAAGCGCTTACTGTTGTTTGTGTTGATCAATATTAAAAAAATGTCACAATTTTGTTTTATTTGTAATAAACTTTTGACTGAAGGTGCAACTGTTGTGGTTAGTCGTGGACTGCAAACTTTAATCGATGCAAGTGTCGCGAGAAATGATGATTTTGCTGATTATTTACGAAGCCAGAAGTCTATTGTAATTCACGTGGATTGCCGTAAATCATATACCCGGAAAAGTTCTATCTCTGCAGCAAAAAGACAACGTGAAGATCGACAGGCCAGTACTTCAAAAGTAAGTCCACCTCGTACTAGAGCACGATTCAGTGAATCTAAATCCACCTTTTGTTTTAAAAAACATTGCTTATTTTGTGGCGAAGAAGCGGATGGAGAGGCTGAGAAGAAAGCGCTGAATTATCACCGAAAAATTCATAAAGTTTCTACACTTACATTCAAAGAATCCCTTTTAAAAGTAGCTAAAGATCGTTCTGATGATCTATCAAAAACTGTCCTTGCACGTATTAATTTTGAGTATGATTTAGTCGCTGCTGATACTAAATACCATGGCAGTTGTTATACATCGTTCCTGAAACCTAATACTGGCAGTAAAACTGGTCGTCCTCAAAGTGAGGATATAAACTCTGCAATGGAGGACATTTTCAATTTCATTGAAAGTAGCGATGACTGCCAGTTTACGTTGGATGAATTAAAGAATGTTTGCCAAAATGTAGATTTGGAAAACAGAATTATAAAAATACGATTGAAGTTAAAGTATGGTAGTAGAATTATTATTACAGAGAAGCCAGGAAAATTAACATTTGTTTTGTTGACAATTACCAAGACATTACACAATTTTTAAACATTCAGCAAGAGGAAGAAGAAAAAGACGAAGAAGAAAAAGAAATCGAAGAAAACATGGTTGTTGAAGTTAACTATGAAGAGTATGAATCATATTAAAGTATCAAAAAAAAATTAAAATGATATATACTTATTGTATTGCACTATATATACTGTATTGTATTGAATATATACTTCATAAGTGTTAAATCTTATATTGCTCGTTTTTTTACCTCATATTAATATTCCTTCTATTATTATTAACAATAACGTCATAAAGATTCATGAAATAGACCTACCGTGGAAACTACGTTAAAAAATAAGCGCCGAGTACACTACCTCATAGGCGGTGTGGCACATGGGTGTCGATTATGTAGAGCGCGAATCCTACAAGCGCAATATCTGGAAAATGGTAAGTCTGAGAGAAAAAATTATAAGAGCAATTTTTATAGAAAATTTTGAGCTCTACAACTTTGGTCTGAGGTACTTTTTCGATAAAATTTACCGTTTTCAAGAAAAATTCAAAAAACCTAAAATTTTGACCTTTGACCCCGAATAACTTTTTTAGCACACATGGGATCGATGGGGACTTTTGACACTTCATTTATAATGGTCAACCCAAGGTCTCAACAAAAATTTAGCTTTATGGGAATTTTCACTATTTCAATTGTCTAAATTGACCGGACTAAGAAAGATAGGGAGAAAGTTATATTAAATAAAACATGTTACCTATTAAAATAATAGTATAAATCAGAATACTAAAAATATTTAGTACTGGCTGTGCCTACGACTTCGTTTGCATGTAATTAGAAAAAATATTTTTTGTTTCTTTCTCTTAATGTTGGTTGCGGGGTATATACTATTTATTACCATATCAAATTTCATTAGAATCAGTCCAGTAAATTTTGCGTGACACCCGCCCAAATTAACATAGACAATAATTCTAAAAAAAGTTTTTCTGGACTCTATTATCAATCTATATCCTAAACCAATAACTTTCCTAAAAATTTGCATTGTACAGAATTCACTGTTACAATTTAATTATATGTGTAGATGTGAATAATAAATTAAATACTTACCATTAACCTACAACTCTGAGATGGAATATAGGGACCAAATATCTCAAGCGAGCGATGATGCTTGGTAGAGATAATTTAACAAATAAAACAATGTTTTGAACATTTATTAATATTGTAATTATTAAATAAGGCGTAAGAACATTTGTTATGTAACAAAAATATTATTTAGTTACTTGTTAAATAGTATTGCATTTCTTTTAGTGAAGCGTGTGAATGATAGCCTTGTAAGATGAGCATGGGTAAGGTGAATATTGATATTATAATAGCATAACTAAGAATACCAATTAATAGAATTTATATTCTATCCTTTCAAACTGCTCATACCAGCCCTCATTATTTCATCAACAAGTAGCAGGTTGCTGGCAATAACCGAGCACGAATTAAGAATTTGTTTTTTCACTATATAATTGTCATAAACACCGACATCCGTAGGTTTCATCGCCTCACCGGTGCTTAAATCTAGACCCACTGGTTCAGGATTCAATCTAGACTCTTCTTGGAGTTTTACTATAGAATCCTGAGCATCATAGCCTGAGTTCACTGCTAGTGTCTTGGGGATTACTAGCAAAGCTTCGGCATAAGCCTGAATTCCTAATCTTGCTTTGCCTTTGACAGTATCCTTGTGTTTCAAGAGTTCGTTATTCGCTTTAATCTCAAAAGCTCCAGCACCAGAAATCACTGCTTTATCCTCAATAGCATTATTCACAGCTCTCAGGCCATCCCTGACCGCATCCTTAATCTGAGTCAACGTGTGTTTGTTCGGACCCTTGATGAGAATTGTTACAGAATGTGGAACCTTGCATTCCTCAACAAACGTATACTTATCTTCTCCGAGTACATGCTCATACACAAGACCGGCCCATCCGAGATGCTCTTCGCTAAGTTCATCGACTGAGTTCATGGCAGTTCCACCACAAGCCAGGGCAAGACGTTCCATGTTGCGGCGTTTGGCGCGACGTAGCCCTATAATGCCCTCCTTAGCGAGCGCATCCAAGGACATGGGATCAATTCCCTTCTGATTTATCACCACAAAGTTCTTATCGGTGCCATCGCACAGTTTCTTCTTCAGGGCAATGATCTGTAACAGAATAGTAAAATGATTGTGGTAAGTAGTAATATAAGATTTTAGCAAGCATGATTGAATCATGCTTGCTAAAATCTAAGTAAAAGCAACAAAACCTAATCTTTGTAGAATAATTTTTTTTAGTATAAATAAATGTTCTTGTTCCATTAAAAATCTGATTTGAACACCCACTTTGTTGTTTAACACCCGGTTTCTTTACCCCACAGCATGATAAAGTTTTCGCTCCCTTAATTAATAAAATTCTTCTATATATTTTAATTGCTAAATTCTCAGTATGCTAATAAATTTTATTCTTTTGATATAGTACTTGTTTACTTGCTCCAACATTTTCAAGAATTTAAACGTTTACATCATCGACCCTTGAATAATTTGGTAGCTACATAACTGTTCTTATTCCATTAACACCTGATTTGAACACCCACTTTGTTGTTTAACAACCGGTTTCTTTACCCCACAGCATTATAAAGTTTTCGCTCCTTTGATTAATTAAAATTCTTCTATATATTTTAATTGCTAAATTCTCAGTATGCTAATAAATTTGAACCTTTTGATACAGTACTTGTTTAGTTGCTCCAACATTTTCAACAATTTAATCGTTTACATCATCGACCCTTGAATAATTTGGAAGCTACTTCATAGTTTAGTATATAAACCGCTTATTTTTTGGGGCTACACTACGTTTTTCTTGTGAAAGCTCTTTGAAAACTAGTCTAAGATTTTGCTTTAATAAGAATTTTGTAGTTTTAAAAATTATGATAAAATAACTGGGAAATACACACTTCATATATATAATATCAATTTCTTCATATAATATCAATTCTTCCAATTAATTTTTCATTTGACTGAAAATAAAGACTAATTTATTGCTTAACACAATTTTCATAGTAAATACCTTTTTCACTCTCTCATCAATGAACTCCCTTTCAGCTGCTATTAGCTTCTCTCTATCTTCAGCAGATTTGTAGAAGAAGCCAGAGTTAACTTCAGACTTTTCATACTCTAAGCTTACATTGCAGGTGAGGATGTAGGCATTCTTCACTGACTTAGGCATGTCAGGGTGGCGTGCACCGTGGTCCATAACAATACCTTTGAACAAATAAATTTTACCATCACTTTTAAAGGGATCACATAAACACTAAGATCTAGTCATTCTTCTAGTGCATTAAAAATAAATTTAAATAAAATATGTTATTACTGAGCACCTAAACTTTACACATAATTTATTTTGAAATTTTTTAGAGAAAATTTCTTTTAAACCTTTGATAAGTGTGGTTTCAGTAGCAGTTTTATGCTGCATCTCCATTAGTTCCACCATATGCAGATCAATGGGTTTGTCTTCTTGGCGGATGGCTAGCAGTGCATCTACACAGGCGTCAGTTAATAGATCGGCCAAAGTTGCATGCACCTAATAAAATAACCCATTAAACATTGAGATTTTGGAAGGAATAACAGGAAATTATTATGACATCACAATTTGCAGAATTTTATAAATCATAAAACCATTATCCGTTAATGTTGCCATGTAACCAGCATCATTAAACAGTCTTCACATATTTTCCTAACTTCTAATTTGTTGTTGACCACCTGCACATAACTCACTCATATTTCTTTATGTTGCCTTTATTCTCAATTAAATCAGTATAAGAAAAGTTTTGCTTTCATTCTCCTCTCAAAAATATATCATTCCTAGCTGTAGCTGCTAATTGTTTAATGCAAAACTTAACATCTTGATGGAATAAGATATATATATTTAATCAAATGAAAGAATATAAATCTCTTAACGCATTTAGTAACATGCAAATATAATATTCGGTGCTAATTTTAGTATACACACCTTTGTTCTCAAGGAAGTGCGAGCGACTTCAATCAGGCTCTCACGCTTAATTTCAATAGGTATTTTCATAGACTCTAGAATTTCCAGAGCCTTGTTTCGGGCAACATCAAAACCCTCTGTTAGGATCCGTGGGTGCAGACCTGCATGAGCCAAGAGAACAACGATTCCTTAGAATTGGATTTTGTGGTTATCTTGAATATAGTTTATATAAAAATATTTATAGACAAAACTGTAATAAAAATTATATTTCTAAGCTTTGAAATTAAGATTATTTTAACTCAAACTTATTATTGCAATGAGATAAGAATGGTCATATTATGACAAATATTAAAAAAAAACTAATTACACAAAATTAACTATCAACACCGGCGGATATAACAAATCAACAAAATTTGACAAAAACAATGTGCTCCACAGATAGTAGTGAAACCGGTTTTCCATCATTTCTTACAGTAGCAAAACTTCATTAAAATACTTTGTATAATTGCATGAATTTTCAATGCAAGCAAAATCTCTTTACACATTGTCGAAATCAGATAAAAGTGTATCAAGTATAATATCACACCCATATCTTTACCTTCGCTAATATAAAGATCGGCTTGCTTGAGGAGTTCCCCAATGAGTAGGACAGTGGAGGTAGTTCCATCACCGGTGGCTTCATCTTGAGCAGTGGAAGCACGAGCTATCAGAGAGGCAGTTGGATGCTGAATCTGCATCTCATGGAGTAAGACATTACCATCTTTTGTGATCTTGATGTCACCAGCCCCAGACACCAACCTAATATATATAGTCATTATTTTGATTCCCTTTTCGTACCAAGTCTTGTTTCAATGAACGTGAAGTTCATTGAAACAAGACTATATAAAGCTATAAAGGTAAATACTACAAAATCTTTAAGGTCGAAAAAAAGTAATGAAAATTCAAGTTCATAGATACACATTCTCTGTTAATGACATCAACTGATCTGTACTGAGTGGTTCTTTTTGGAGACAGTGACTGTCTCCATATTTGATGAATTTCAAGGAGCCAAATTTTGAATTGATTCCAAAGGTCTGTAAAAACTATAGTCTAAAATTAGGTAAATTTAAATACTTTATTTAAGTCTTACCTTAATGCTAAAATTTAGGTAAAAATTACTAAATTTTTAGGCAAAATTTTAATTCTCTTTTAATAATACGTTATTCCATGTTAAAATTACATTTGTTAAGTATATGATAAGCATTCAGTACAAAAAATTACTATCAATGTAAAAAAACATGACAGCGCAAGAGACTGAAAAGATATAGGTCCCACCTGTATATTACTGCTCACAGAAACTTTGAAGTGTCAGTAAAAATAATTTTTCTTTTTAATTTTTTTTGAAAGTTGGGTTTTTGTTTTTTAAATAATTTAATTATATCAAAATTATTAGTTCAATCACTTGTTTAAATATATACTGTTTACTATTAGACTATATATGTATTTAAATATATATATATATATATATATATATAGATTACCAATAGCAGTATTCCTATAAACATGTCTTTCTGATAGAATTCAAGGCTCTACAGTGTCAGCCATGTCGGAGTATCCGAAATATTTAGTGATACTTGGGAAGACAAGACAAAGGAAATTGGGTAGAAAACACGTATTGGAAGTAAAGACACATCTCATTTAAAAATCCATTAACGTGAAAGAAGTGAATTCCTTTTACTTTCATAAAGAATTAATACTGCTTTTTGAAGCCTTATTTAAATGCATGTCGAAACATCGTTAATGCTGCGTGGGTGTACCGTTACTAACGAGAGCAAATAACACAATTCTCAAAGTAAAATAATGCTTAAAAATAAGTAATACAATAACCTTATTATTTTCTCGGCCGATTTTTATCTTCGGGACACTTCATCCAGTAATAATCATTAAAAGATATAACCAAAGTTCCATTTATGACTCACTTCAATTTTAACAAAATACGAGAAATTGTTATTATCCTTTTTTTAATTCAAATATTATTTTTAAGATTGTTATTAAACTATTTCAATGATTTATTGTATACTATGTATCATAAAACTTAGATAAACAGAAGTAATAAACTTCAGGTGTTAAACATACATTTTCATTGTGCCCTTAGGTCCCAAGTTGGTTTTCATCACATCTTGAATTCCTTTAGCTGCTGAAATATTAACAGCCAACGCCTGGGCAGCACGTGCGAATTCAGCTTTTGGATTTAACAAGCTAATTGCAGCCATTTTTAATTCAAAAAACTTTGTATAACTTAAATAATATGCGGAACCGGTATTCGAGAAGCACGAGGAACAAAAATCATAGACAAATTGACATAAAATGAAATAAGTGATCTTTTTCTTTTTTAAAACCACTAAATCAGTTTTAGCCAGAACCTTTGGCCAGAACTATTTCTGATATCTAATTAGTACCCGCCTATATTTATTTATAAATGTTGTTATATATGTCTGATACATATTAATGTAAAGTTATTATAAAACATTGATTTTCAATTCAACCATGAATATTTAATCAGATCATATGGGATATTATTTGAAATCGAAGACATAATTTCCAATAAAAAGTTATAATTCTTAAAACGGATAAACATACAGACAAGACAACATTCGCTGAGAAAATATAAAACTTTAATGACAACGATATAGATTTATAAATTATCGATAAACATAATGAATAAATTCAAATTCATGCATGTTTTCGCTTCTTTTCAATGATTTTTAATACTTATATCTTGAATAATTTCTTTATAGTTATTAATTGAAAAATATGAAACGAAATTATTTATCATTAAAAATGCTATATACAACTTATAGATTTACTCAAAGCCACATTGTACCAAAATACAAATGGTTATAAACTGTAGCACAATCAATAACATATGAGACAGAAGAAATATAGTAATTCAAATAAAACCATGCCCATTATAATAACTGAAGACTATAAATATGAAAAATACTTAAACATTTTGCAATTCAAAAACTTATTTAGTTTATTTTGTATAACATCATATCACAAATTCTACTGCTTGTAGGCCTTCTGATAAGTTTTGAAGATATAATTATGAAATGTAAGGTGATAATTACACAGAGTTCCTGTACGCATGAAAACCTTTCAAGCATTGTTCTCTCTAGTTCATAATGGTATACAAAGAGGACTGTGAGGTTTAAAGAGACTGGATAATATTGGGAAAATTATTTCCAAATTCAAAATCAAAGGAGACAGTTATCACTGATTATCTCATCAGGAATGCCATGTTTAACAAAAATAGTGTTCAAAGACTTGGTGCTCCGCATAGGTCGAATTTCAACATGTTTTTTTAGATATACTCCATCTTTGACGTTCATAAGTTTTTTACCTGACTTTTAATGTCGTTCTTTATGCAACTTTAATAAAAATACTATTTCTTTTAATTTGCATGAAGCAACCGCGTGATAGGAATATTTTTTCCCAGAACATGAGATTTTGGCTCTACGTAGACAATAATTCTTCTGTAAAATATGTAACTCATTTGTACAATGCCAATAAACTTTCGCATCTATAGCTACATTCATCAAATCAATTACTTTTTATGTGAAATTATACATCTTGTAATCCTAGAACATATTCTATCTTTTGTACATAGTCTTCTTCTTGCCTGATGTGATTGTATCAAAATGACAAGCTTCTGATGAAGATTTTTGCATTCATAAATGTAAAATTCATCAGATAACAGGTTTTGATCATATATCAGCCAGGTATTTACAGGTTTTAATAGGCATGAATTCGAATTTACGTTTTATTTATTTAATGTTAATTAATCTGAGTGAAAAGTTATCATTATGTTTTTATGCAAACTGAACAAAACTCTGTGTATCTTTAGAGCTATGTTAATTACTGTAATATTCAAAGCCAGAAATAACTTTCCAAAGCTTTTTTCTATTTGAAAATTTCTGTGTCAAGTTCCAATTCATGATACAGAACCATAAGAATTACATGAAGGTGATTTAAGATAAAATTACTTGGATCTTCTGAAACACCTACTGATAGGTTTTAAATTTTCAAATAGGTATAAATGTAGGGCTTAATTTAAGATAAAAAATAATTTTATCAAATGCATTTTGGGTATTTGTATCCCAAAGTAATTCTATGTTCGTTTTCAATAATTGCCTAAAAGGATGAATAGATAAATTGCAAGAAAAATTAGGATAAACCGATTATTCTAAAAACCTTCTTTTATTTAATCTTTGATAAAACCTTTATTTTCTGGAGCTGTAAAGTCTTTAATGCGTTTTAGTTTTCTTAAAACAAATTCTTTTAGTTTTTGTTTTAAGAAAACTAAAACGCATTAAAGACTTTAGGCTTACCTAAATCTATCAGATATTTTATAATATCAATAACCTACATATTATATTTTAAGAAGCTGTGTTTTATTGTGATTCTATTTAAACTTTTACTTTTTAAATATCTTCTTTAAATTATACAATATTTAGTTAAATTTTTAAAACCACTGTACCACAGCTTGCCATACATTTTAATCCATACCTTACTCTATCATAAAGGGCTTCTGGATATAATCAAACTACAACTTCATGAGGTTATAATAATATTTGTAATAAATGGTAAATAATGGTGGTAGGATTAATATAATATCAAACATCTTCAAATTTTTTTAACTTTAACAATTTGAAGATTGTTTAAAACAGATTTGATTTCAAATTGACGAACATTTAAATAATCTAACATCAAGAATGAAACTAATTAACAGATAATGAAACATTCACAACAATCATTAATATTTTCAGTGTTATGAATGTCATGTAAAGAGGTATGATATAGTTATAGGTAAATTCTTGTCCAGTATAAGGGTTTGATGCATGTTGAAGTTATTGATAATGTAGTGACAAGAACTTGCTATTCACTTCGTAACCTGTTATGAATTATCAGTATGTATTGGTGCTATTTAGCTTTCAACTTTTGATTACCTTTATTCTGTTCAACTACTTTTGGCTATATATATTTTTGTGAAAATAAACAAAACTTCATATCATCTAACCATTTATGCTTTCACAGTATCAGGGGTAACAAAGAATTTGGTCATTCTACTTTTTATTAATCTCTTAATTTTTTGTTAATCATTTCTTATTGCTATAATCTTCTTATACATAAAGAAAAAATTGCAAAAATTTGATTTGTATTTTTATAAAAACCAAACATTTTAAGGGAAAATTACCACAACTTTATTGATTCTCGATATTAATGACAAAGCGACAAGTTTTAAATTATTTGAAAGCCACAATTATTTAAAATATTTGAAGATCAATATAAATACGATTAGCTGTAATAAGAAGAAAACATTTGGCATTATAAATATGTAGTTAAAAACAAACTGATAAAAAATATTATATTACTTTATGTGAGGACCTATTTCTATGCATTGAAAAGTAAGATGAGCCAGTTTATACTTACAGTACTGATCATTCTCCACCAGCTTTTGGTTGTCTTTTTAGAGTTTAGGCAATGCCTTCTCTATCTCTCAGCAGAGGTGATAACTTATACTGGGAAGTGCTGTAGTAACCCTGATGGATATTCTGTACATGAAGCCCCTTGCATTATACAAACTAATTTTCTATTCTGCCAAACAAAACCTTTTACACATTTTAAATTTATGTGTTATTTGCTAGCTAGACAACATTTTGATAACGTCGGTTCATCATAATTTCATACTACTAACTTTTTCCAAACATTTGATTTTTTATATTCACCTTTGAAGAAGTTTGAATTTGATTCTTCCCAATATCTGTTCAATCTTTACAATATAAGCTTCTGTTCTTCCAGTAGACTTAATTACTGGAAACCTATTAATTACATTATTTTGGAGTATGATTTCCGTGATGTTTTCCCCTGTGAAAAGTAAAATTTAGCTAGAGTAGATACTGAATTGCTATTGCAATAGAAAAAAGGAATAGACTATTGGAAAAATGAAATAAAAAAATTGCTATCGGTGTAAATTTCATAGCATCGAGGGACCTTTAGTTTTGTAGAGACGATGAAACCGTCAGTTCTCCCAAAAACGGTAATTATTTTGGATATATTAAGTTATTAAATTTAATTTTACAGGCACATTTCCAAAGCATTTAGGAAATAAATTTTGTTTGGGGGTCCCATACCCAAAAATGCCATGTGTCCTCACTCAACTAAAGGTAATCCTGTGTACAAGTGTTACCTTTATAAGAAAAATAAATAAATACAATATTACATCATGTACTCTCCAAAAACTCATTATATTCTCCAAATCAGAATCAGAAAAAATCATTATATTCTCTAAAAACTTCATAGGAACTAAATTCCAGAATGTTACATGGCGAAATAAATAATAGTTTTTGAAAACTCAGTTACAAAACATTTGCACATATACTGTAGAATAATATTGTTAAGACATAAGAGGTACTGAGCATTACGTTCATAGTTGGTTAAGTAGGTACACATAATATTGGAAGGATCTGCAGCTTTCACCTAATAAGTGGGCAATAGAAGATTAACGACAGTAGTTGAAATTAATCAGATGCAAAAAAGTGCACACTCAGATAATTTTTCCTGCCTCTTATCAAGTCAAACACATTTCTGGCCTATTCCAAAATATCAACATTTTCGGGATATTTATTATAACATCCATTCATTATAACAGCCATCATGCTACAGAACTTCAGCATGATGGCTGTTATAATGATGTTATAGAATTAGTTATCTAATTAATTTATGCAGCCACTTGGAGGGTATAATATTTGCTATATATTTTTCAAAAAAACTTGTACACTTTAATTTTGGAAGTCAATAAGTAATTACTTTATACATTCATTTAAGTGTCAAAAATTGCCTGCATTTTATTCCAGCACACAAACATGAAATGTTCATCTTCTAAAACCTAATAAGGAACAACTAATGAGTGTGTAAAGCATGTCAGAATCAAATATTAAATTGAGGTGGAAGATAATGTGATATAGGTAATAATAAAAAATATAGAAAAGCTTTAATAGAGATGAGATGCCAAAATAGATTATTTCTACATGTTTAGGTGTTTGATTTGAATAATTAATAAATCTATATAAATTGATTACCTTTTTGAAACCAACAATACAGTACAAAAATATCAAAAATCTTTAAAATAGTGACGGACTGACACCTGCTCATGGATTGCCTAAGAATGAGGCATTCGTGCCAGTAATGACAATAGTGAAGCTTTTGTAAAAATATTAATATTGAACATATTTAAAAGATAACAAAAATCTTTAATATACTAACGGACTGACACCTGCTCATGGATGGCCTAAGAATGAGCCATTCATGCCAGTAATGACAATAGTGAAGCTTTTTCAAAAATATTAATATTGAACATATTTAAAAGATAGTCTTATTGGGTCAAAGTTACTGTAAACTTCGAAAGAAATTAATTAATGAAAGACATTGCTAACTTCTTATAAATAACTTTATTAATATTTCATTTTACAAAATATTTTTTTTTAAAATACTAGCACATATTTAAATATTTTTCATACATCGCATATGTTTAAAAATGTTTCTATAACACTCACACAGTCACTTAAATATCTTAATAATTTCAGTCATCGTCATTATTATTAGCACCGTTTTGCACATTAAACGGATCTGGAAGTAAAGATTCATCTCCGGGTCGTTGAATGAGTTTAATTTCCTCTGCGGCTTCGAGGCACTTCTGAGCATATTCCCTAGCTTTTGTTCTATCGTTGTCTTCTATTTTGGTTAGGGCCATTAATATTTCCATAACATCTGTTTCAAATATTTTCGCTGCTGTATCTTTATCTGATTGGATAATGTTATTTAATAAATACACTCCTCTGTATTGAACCTCAGGACTTGGGTTAGCTAGTAAGCAGTGCAAAGTGTCCAACCACGGATTAACATCTAAGAGTTTAGTACAGCAAATTTTGCTAACAGATGTTAATACACAGAGTGCACCTGCCGCAGCTTTGGCAGTGTCCTCATCCTCATCTTGACAGAGAATATACAAATATTTAACTCGGTCATTTTGTCCTTCATAAATTTTAGCAACTTCTTCTGATTGAACTAAATTAGTAATACACTGTGTTGCAGCTCTCATGAGCATTAAATGTTCTTCATACAAGTACGCTTCTATCTTCGCAAGACCACCTTCTTTCAATATTCTGTTACGAGTTGATTCATTTAAGCCTGCTAAATTGCATAGAGCCATTAAAGCTTCAAAGTTCTCTAAAGCACTACAGTCTGGATGTAACAGTGCTAGAAGTGGTCGTATAACTTCAAGGTTTCTCTGACCAGGGTATGCCACCTCAGGATTTATTGTTATGCCAATTCTAGCCAAAGCTTGGGCTGCTTGTTTTTTACCCTTTTCTGTACCTTCTAATGACATTGGAAGTAATACTTTAGTACCTCCTTGTTGCACAACTAATCCACGCAACTCCTGCTGGCTACATATTGCATTAAATACCCGCGCGATCAACTCTTTCGAATTGTGGCTTTCTGTTTTAGCGAGAGCGACAAGAGCTGAGGTCACACCTTCCTTTGCCAAGATTGATATTCTTCTATTTACAAAATCTGGATCATCCATTTCATGTTGTTCTGGTATGTGGTGTTTGGCAAACTTTGCCAATTCAATCATTTCTGGTAACATTTCTTGTGTATCATATGCATTGCATAGATTTACTAACGTGGTTACCACACCATAGAGAGCAGATTGGTCCCCCGACTTTGCCAGTTCGATTAAAGCTTGCAATGCACTACGATCTTCTACTAGCTTCTCTTTTACATCAGCATCAAGAGTCAAGTATGATAACCCTTCTGCAGCCCACTTTCGCATATCACGGTCTTTTTTAGGGTTTATCAAAAATTTCCTGCAAGCATCAGCCAATTTCTTAGTAGCACCATCAGCCAGAGGCCTAATAGAAGCGTCATCACCTCCGAAGCTGCCAACCTTGCATAGACCAACCAATGCCCTCACTTTTATACTGTCATCTTTAGATTTATACAAACTCTTAAGAATGCCAATACCTTTGTTAATAATAGCCCGAGCTTTATCTTTCTTCGAGGCTGCTGCAATAATACATTCACAAGCGACTTTCTGTTGAAGATTATCATCGGTGCCTGCCATAACTAGTATCATTTCCATAATTCCTTCCCTTGAAATGATAGAATTCCCTACATCTAATGGACCCAATAGTAGTGATGTAATTGCAACTGTTACTCGCACTTTAGATTCTATATCAGGAGACAGTAATTTTTCTTTGATAAATTCGTCAATCTGAGCATTGAACTTTTCTTTAGCTTGGTCATACCACATGTTTTCGTAAATCCGTGACAGGCATACTGAAGCAATAGTACGTGAAGAAGGTGTAATATTCATTGCTGATTCGTATTTGTACTCTTCCAGCTCACTGCACACATCTAGTAAACGCAGTACACCTTTTATTTCAACAAATCTTTCTGCCCAATTTAATGCTTCATGATGGCAATTCCTCATAATGAGTTCCATAATAGCATCTCTAGCGAGTCCAGAAATCACACAGTTGGTAATAGAGCATGTGAGACATGTGAGAAGTGTGTCTATTTCATTTTTATTTTCTTCGCAAAGTTTTTTATCTGCTTTCGAATCTTTCTTAGTATCCATTCCAGAAAAGGAATTTAATATGACCTGCATACAGTACTGCGCAGCATCTACACGCTCTTTATCTTGACAATCCAATATTTCAAGGAACCATGGTATGCCAACAATTTTTATGATTTGACACGTTCTATCAATATTACGTTTACATAGTTGACTAATGATTCTAACTGCGCTGAGGTAAATAGTACTATTCTTTTCTACTTTGAGTAATTTATGTATCTTCTGAACTACTCCATTCTTGAACATTATTTCAGCTCCACTGTTTTCTTTTGCCAACACAATTAAATTGTTTATGGCCTTTTCTCTCTTTTCCTTGTCTTCTGTGATATCGAATGCAAGTTTGAACATTTGGTCCACCTTATTGCTCGTTTGCGCATTTCTCTGAGCTCGCTCTTGTACTATTGTGTGAAGTCTAGAAAGAACCGGTTGAATGGCTTTGTTAGAGGGTTCTGCGTTCAGCACAGAGCGAGCGTCACGGTAAGCTTCCTCATATCTCTCCAAACTCTCCATCGCCTGGCATCTTCGGAATAATGCTTTCGGATCTTCGGGTATTATTTCTAGAACACGACTGCAGTCTTCAATAACATGATCATATTGATCCTTTTTCAAGTACGCTGCCGCTCGGTTTTTTAAATAAGTTGCTAAATCTCTACTGTCTTTTTCCGCCAATTTGATTGCTTTGGTGTAATTTGATATAGCTTCATCCCAGTTGTTGGATTTGAAGTATTCATTTCCTTTCGTCTTATATTGTTCTGCCTCGACGTTCTCTGCACCCATTTTTTATCTATCGTCCTTTATGTTTCGTATACTTTACGATTTTGGCTCAAACGTATTGATGTTACCCTTTTATATGGGTTAAGATAGAAACTTCTAGCACGTTCTCACAATCTCAAGCATGGAGCAATAATAGGACAAGTATTTTTAGCCTAATCGAAGTCAACATATTCCATAAATAGGAACGTATGTCAAATTGATCTGTCAAATTCGTTGCTTCGTTTTAAAAGGTTCTTGCCAGCTAATTCAAATATTTAATTTGTCATAAATTATACGAGTGAAGAAATTATTATATTTCGTCTTCTCGAATTATAAGATTTATTTGATTAACGAATTTACCTTCTATGGCAAGGAAGAAATTTAGTTTAACGTAGATTTGTCCAGAAGGTATAATATAATTCAAGGGTCAACTTATCGGTTTGGCTATGTTACATAGGGAAACCGATAAGTTGGCCAATTTAAAAATTTCAGTGATCTTTCACTACAAGTTCCTAGTTAATACCGATAAAAGACTGCTACTGGTTCATAACAACTGCTGAAAGTGTTATTTTCTTGTAAAAAATAACAAAATAAGTATATTTCGATTTAGGTTTGAAGGTATTCAAAAATTATTTACAATGGGTATCAGGTAGTAATGTCTTTAACCTTCAGAATTGTGATATTTTCTTTGCTTTTTTGTCAACTATAATTATCCATCGATAATATAACTTTAAAGTGAATTGCAAATTAGTAACTGATGCCAAATTTGAACATGTGGCTATGTCATCAATACGATTGGACATGAAAGAAAAAAACAACTAACCATGTGTGTTCAAATGCTATGTGCATGTATTTACATACAAGTTATAAATTAACGTGATTTCACTACCGATCTTTTTAATATAACGGTTACAGAGTGCAGTGTAGTGGATACTGTGGTTGAACGATCTATGTACGACGAGCCAGCTATGTAATCGCTTTGCATCGTTTTATCATTTTCTTTTCGATTCTATCGCAGCTTTCTCATTTGCTAGGCAGTGAACTTTTTAGGTTTCTCGGATTCTTTCTGACGCGAGTTTTCCTCTGATTTGCGTTTTCTATAATTGCAAG